>JAUBOD010000668.1:55006-81838 GCA_032353885.1 Nothura maculosa
GCCTGGATGCCGCCCTGTGCCACCTGCTCTAGGTGTGCCCGCCGGAGTGGGAAGGTTGGACTAGATGATCTCTAGAGATCCCTTCCAACCTTGTAGATTCTGTGACTCTGTGATTCTGTGAAGTTCAACAAGGGCAAGTGCAGGGTCCTGCACTTGGGGAGGAACAACCACAGAAGAGAGGGAGTAGGGGTTGACCTTCTGGTCACCCAGGTCCTTCTCTCTGCCCTGCAGAGAGGGACCTGGATGTCATGGTGGATGACAAGTTGACCATGAGGCAGCAGTGTGCCCTGGTGGCCAAGAAGGCTAAGGGGATCCTGGAGGGCATTAAGAAGAGCATCTCCGGCAATTCAAAGAAAATGATCATCCCCCTTTACACAGTCCTGGTGAGGCCACATCTGGAGACTGTGTCCAGCTCTGGGCTCCCCAGGACAAGAGGGATGTGGAGCTGCTGGAGAGGGTCCAGCACAGGGCTACCAGGATGATCAGGGGCCTAGAACATCTGCCCTAGGAGCAAAGGCTGAGAGAGCTGGACCTGTTCAGCCTGGAGAAGAGAAGGCTGAGGGGGGACCTGATCAGTGTGTGTAAATACCTCAAGGGAGGCAGTGAGGAGGATGAGGTAGCCTCTTTTCAGTGGTGGACAGCGACAGGACTAGAGGAAATGGCCACAGACTGAAGTAGCAAAAGTTCCACAGGAACTTAAGGAAACATTTCTTGACAGTGAGGGTGACAGAGCCCTGGAACAGGCTGCCCAGAGAGGTTCTGGAGTCTTCCTCTCTGGAGATCTTCAAGACTCACTTGGACATAGCCATGCGTCATATGCTCTAGGTGACCCTGCTGGAGCAGGGGGTTTGAACTAGATGACCTGTTCCAACCTTAAGAATTCTATGATACTTTTATTCTATGAAGTAGGCATTTGTTATGATGGTGCAAGAGTCGCTTTTCTAAATCAAAGTCTCAAAAGTTTCAGGCTGTGGTCAATACAATCTAGTAGCCTTTTTTTCCTCCATCACTTGCTCTTGGCCTAAATCCTTCTGGGATTCAGCCTTGGATGTGTTATAGATTCCTCTCTTTGGACAAATTTCTGTAGTGAACTTACTTTAGGCAGGATCCAGTAAATAAAATATTTGATTAAAATCTAGAGATAGAAAATGACATAAGGTCTGTGTGATACTGAGACACAAATACATCTGCCAGTAAGTTCTAAAAAAATAACTGAATGCCTTTACATTGACACTGAAAGAATCATCCAGAAAGAGGGGCATCTGGACTGCGAATATCAAGATGTCCACAGTACGAGGATGCAAGTATACATGACTACATAATGATTTGAATACCACATAGTTTTTTCTACAGAAAAATACTGTAGCAGAGGTGACAAATATACTTAAGACACACTAAGTGCTACTAAGAACAGAAATGCCATGCTGTAACACCTATGAAATGCCTCATACATCTAGTTCAGACTATCTAGTCACTGAGCTCAACAGTCTGCAAGCATGATTCCAAAGTACTCTCAGAATCTGCATCTTTCTTGTGTCCCACACACAAAGATATTTATCATCATATTACTAAAAAAAGAATAAAAACCACCTCCAAAAAATTACAAAAAAAGTCTTGTCTAGTGCCAAATGAAGGAGATAAGAGAAAGAAAAATTCCTTCATTTCACAGAGTAGGCAGGATTTCACTAAATAGAATTTCCATGTCACAGAAAGTAGATGAAGCATTCATCTTCAGAGAAAGGCAAAGAAATCCCAAAGTTGCCAACTAATACTATTGAACAAAATATTTCTTCTTTTCTTGAAATTTTGCTTAAACTCTGAGAAACTCTGGTGTTCCCCTTTTTTTGGGAACACCAGCCCATTCCATGTTTGTGGCTAAGACCAATCTCTGTTACAAAATGAGAAAAATAGATTCTCCACAAAACAAATTTATCTATTGTGGAATATGGAGCAGGGAAGAAAGAAAGAGAGAAAGAGAGAGAAAGAGAGAAAGAGAGGGGAATGGGGGAGAAAAAGAGAGAGAGAGGTTCTGAAAGAACTAGAAAAATCCTTAACTATGACTCAAACAAAGAAGATCAGCAGTGACGAATTTTTTTTCAAAAAATTTTCTGGTAGGGTTACTGGCAAATATCATAAGCCAACGAGAGACAAGTACCCAAATGTCCCCAGAGCCATTTAGGGGCCCATCAGTATACTGGTGGTTTTCAGCAGCCAGTTGAGAAATGGGAAGATCCCCTGTGTTACCAATGGCAGTCCCCACAGATCCTGTGGACATCACAAATCTACAATGGTACGCTGATTTTAGGTACTTGACTGAAGCATCTGCACTTTTTTTTTTTTTGTATGAAAAATAGGCTTTCATCCCAAACTTAAGGATCACCATTATTGTCTCTTATATTCCTTTCCATGTCTATTTCAGAGCCTCTCTTATAACTATCGAGAGTCTGCTTTACTGTGTGAAAATAATTCCAGGATTTTATTAGAAGTTCATAACTTTCTACTTTGTGTTTGTGTTATCTTCTCATCTAAATAAGTTTTTTTTTTTCCCTTGATATTGACCTCCAAAAGCATATAGTATGTTTTTGGAGCATATGCCCCTGCCCATGCCATAAACTATAACTATGCACCAGTCATAGTTTAGACATGATGATCTCTTTTAAAATCCTCCTCCTTCAACAGATTTACAGCTTCCTTAGGATTATAGGACTTCCTACATTTTCTGGTTTAGGGGCTTTTGAACATAAGTTACCACAATTGTAGACAAAAGTAAGATGAGATCTTACTTTGTAGCATAGTCTTGCTATGTCTACTTAAAATACTTTCCCTCCTGTTCCCCAGAATCACATTAATCTTTTTCACAATTTCATCAACCTAGCAAATCTTAGACATCCCATGATTGATATGCTTCATACTCACTTCAAATTGGAAAGCCTTGTTATGTGCCCAAGCACATGGTTTTGCATTTTACTTAAATTTCATTTTTCTTACTTCAGTCCACAGGACCACCCAGGACTTCCTATGGCAACGGGAATATTCAGTGAATGCACCCACAGATTTCTCATAGAAATTTTCAGTCAGTATGTTTCTTTTGAACCTGACATTTGAAACCTCCTCTTACCCCGCTCTGTCACCTCTGTAAGTGCAACACCTTATTTTGCAGTTAGAAACCTTGCAGCTTGCATCTGCAATACTTTTCAAGTACACTTGTCTACAATTCAACCTGAAATCTTCATATTGCACACAATATTCTTCACATTTTAAGGAAAATCCCAGTCACCATCCTGATAATTCTCCTCCAAGTACACACTGTTTCAATTTACCACCCCATCATTCCTGTGTTAATTGTCATCACCTCCATCCTATGTTGTAATTTACTGTAGGAAAGTAGGAAACACTTAAATTTAGACAGATTAGGTGCACTGCATTAATTTTGTCAAAGAAGGCATATATTAAAAAAAAAAAAAGATTAGTCTCACACAATCTACCTTTGGTAAAACTATGTTGTATTTTATTCTTTCCATTTGCCTCCATGTCCTTAATTACACTTTTCTACAAAAATGTGTTCCAAGTCTTTACATGGTATTGAATTAAATCTTCTGGATTAGATCACTTTGTGTTCCTCTCCATACTGTTTTTAAAGATGGGTAGTATTTTGCCATTGCCAAGTCCTAGCTTTTACTGTTTCATTATATTTTTCTCACATTGGAAAAAATTTATTGCCACTTTCACTATTTTTGGTGATTTCTCTCCATTCCCTAACATCTTTCCTTGAAGCAGTCCAAGTTGAATCTGAATGTTAGATGTTTTAGATGCTTTATTCCCATGGTCTGTCCTGATCTCTATAACAAAATCCATCGTTTGTCCTTAGAAAGAGTGTTGTTTAAGGAAAGAAGAACTATAGGAGATCCTCTTACCCAAGGCCGAATTGCCTGGAATATAAAGGGATCTAGCAAAATCTTGGTTGAATTTTCACACTAAGAAAATGTAAGCTTTGGTAAGCTTGAGCTTCCAGTGAAGCTAATGTGCTTTAATAGCAATTGCATAGCTATGCAGGGTTGATTATGCATTTAGTAGATGATAGAAAATTTCTAGCTAGAGCAAACTGATTCAGGTGTCTTTTAATCTCCTGCTTATCTGCTAAAAATATTATGAAAGAACAGGTCAGTTCTATGAAAAGGTTATGCACTCAATGCACACATTGCAGCCTAACATAATTATTAGAAGTTATGTGTGCCAGACTGTGTCCCAGCAGTGAATCAATGGAAAATTAGTAGCTAATATGAAAACAATACTTGATACTTCTGACCAGTTCTTTATAAGGCCTTATTATTACCAGGTCAAAACCTCTCACATCTTCCAGGCTAGCAGAAAGATTACACACACAGGTAAAGTACAATCATTTTATTCATTGAAAGAAAGATTGACTATCAAGATATAATTTTAGTTACATACAGGGTTGTCTTTATTCTCTACATTCTAATACACAAGAAATTACTTCACATGGAAAAATATCATATTCGCTGTGTGTGAATAATATTGAGGATAATGTGATAACATTTTGGCTAGTCTCTCCCGGCCAATTCACAAGATGCAATATTTTAGAAACACTGCCATCTGAAGATCCATCCAAAACTAACTTTCACTAAGGCGAAACCTTGATTACATTTCAACATATACAGTAAACATAAAAAAGAATTATAAACATCTATTTGCTTCCCTTAGTCTGCAAATGAAGCCAGCATGTTTAGAAGTGCCTAAAGAGTCACATATATGCTGGAGACAAATCCTAACATACTAAACCAAATTCCTGACGTTTTCCTGTATACAATGTGATATTCACTTACTTACAAACTGCAGAAAAAATAAACTCAAGGATAAAAGTTTCAGTCCTTCCTTCCTACCTTGGACTAAATTTATTTTGCCTCCAGGCAGAGGATTAAGATTCATTCACTCATTACTGAACAAAGCTAATGAAAGGTCACATTTCCTCTCCTCACAGCTGTCGTGAGGGTGCAGATCACTAACACAGCAAGCTGCAAAGACATAGAGCTTTATTTCTCAGAATGTGCCAAAATGTACTTGACTGTGCTCTCTGTAGTTGTAGATGATGAATTCTTAAAAAATTAAATTAAATTAAATTAAAAAAGCAGACAAGAATTGCACACTATACTGCTGTGACTTGTTCAAGTAAGAGAGGAAAGATTAATGTGGCTCCTTATCATTCCTGAAGTCTAAAGTGTTGATGACCCAGATAAGGGCATGTTGTAAAGCTCAAATGATAGATCCTCTATGTTTTTTTCTGTGTATAGAAAAATACATTAAAGACCTACAGAGAAAGAAGTTGAAATGGCAATTTCTTATAACTGCTGTTGGGCTCAGGAATAAAGGTAAAACTCTTTGCATATTTAAGGATTATGAGATGATCAGCTTAGTCACATTAAATATCATGTAAAGTGAGATTAAAAAAAGATTATAGAAGTGGTATAGATATTAAAACAACAACAACAAAAAAAAAAACCAAAAAAAATCAGAAGGTAAGAGTCACCATGTCAGTCTGTAGAACTGTGTATACTTAGCAATTCATTAAATATGAGGTACACTGACCACAGCTGAGACTCAGATAAATACCTGTCACAAGTACCTGTGTGCTGTGAAGGTCAGTAATGATGCCGCTGCTAAACCAGCATTCTGGTCTTGCTCCTTACCTAGTCCTAAGCACAGGTCTGGTTTGTGAGTTTTGAGCCTTCCGGACACTCACAGAAATGTGTGAGAACATATTCACTAGAACATCGCTAAACAATTTTGCTTTTGTCCTGCCTCGCAGAAGGAAGGAAACCAAGTCTTAAAGAAAAGAGCTGTGGTGATTAAAAAGTCCAGGCAAGACAGGGCCAATTTGCAACCAAGAAAACAGCAAAGAACTGCTGCCACTTGGAGAAGTTTTTGGCTGTGTGAGTTACTATACACAGTGGTGGCAAATTACTAGCAAAGAGGTGTCAAAAGATGCACTGAGGTACAGTATTGTGAGTGTGCTGTGGCACAACTAAAATGTATACATACATATACAAGTATATACATGTCATAATGATATGCAGGGCCTTAAGAAAGGGCTGGCTTTGCTCCAGCTTTGCTGGGTCAGGACATCACCAGTGCAGCATGAGAAGCAGAGAGCACAGAGTAAAACTTGTTAGAGCACTAGGGACTAAAATACTTTCATCAGTTCATTCGAAGACAAACAATTTTTTGATTTATTACCAACCACTTCAGATATTTACAGAACAGAAATATTCACAGCAGTGAAGTCTTAAATGCAAATATGCCACTTGATTATATTAGCCATAATTTCTAGAGTCTTTCAGAGGTAATTATCATATGTTCTGATCACGGAACAGAAAAAAAAATTTCCTCAAGGCCATACTAGAGAAGAGCACAGCAACAGCTGTAAAACGTCTTCCTCATGGCTTTCCCTTCAAGAATGTCATACTTCAGAAAAAGAAGAAGAAGAAGAAAAACAACCCTTGCAAAGGCTAAGAATGCTAATCTCAAATAGCATTAAAAGTGCCACAAACAGCATGGGAGCAAGCACTGTTTGCTCAGAGCAATTAACACGATTGGGACTGATGAAATCCCAGAAACAAGTTAGCTTGTAAAGTTTGAAGAACTAAATATAATGGCTAGCATTGAAGTTATAGGTTCTGCTGCTGCAGAGTAAGGGGGACAAGGCAGAGAAGGCTGAGTTCTCAAAAAGTTCAGATTACTTACAGAGGAGTCTAAAGTAAAGAATTAAGGCTCACAGAGGTTTAACCATTTCCTCCCTCTTTTACCATGGAGGCTAAGGGAACACAAATGCTAAGTCTTCTAAATGAATCATAAATTGATTAATGATGATTCTACCCTCTAATTAAATATAAAAGACCTCTGCTATAATCAAAGAGCATAAAATAGAAAGCATTGATTTAGTATTTATTTCTCCCCCTTGGATGCTTAAATAGCTCCTCCTCCACTTTCTGACAATCTGTTTTTCCCTGGCCAATCTCTATATTGATTAAGACCATGGGGAGGTACCAGGAATGTGTTAAGAATCCCCAGGCAAGTGTGATTCCTAGGTTTACCTATAAAGGTTTTGTTCAGTTGTAATATCAAAGCAAACCTAGGTTGGTGGCTCAAGGAATAGAGATTTAAAGGTTTGAGAAGTACTTTCCCTAAAAAATAAAAACCACTTTGCCACCTTGGGAATAATCTATTTTTAAAGACCTTTAAAGAGCAGTAGAGAAAGCAAATTCAAGTATATAGCAAGCTATGTCCACTCTTGACACCAGAGCGATACTAGTGAATGACAGATCTTGTCATAACCATTTAATTTTGCAAAGAAGAAAGGCAAATGTTTTGATTAACAATTATACTCTTATTGTACAAGGTTTGCTTTTTTTTTCTTTCAAAAGTTTTCTTTATAAGACTATCACAAGATCACTATGATTATTATTTTTTCCCAAATCAATCTCTTCCTTGGAAGTATCCCAAAAAAATATATCATGGTCTTTGCCTCCAGTTGGATCCTGAAGTCCATCACCTTTGCTAATTGCTCAGCTGCTTCTGGAGTCAAAATATTCTTCTAGAGTCAGGATTTAGGGTATTCTTTCCACAATTTCCCAAACACAATCCCTCAATGCAATGTACTTAACTTCCAGCTCAAACTGTCCTTAATACAGTCAGAGAAGATGCACACCAAAATACATAAATAGATAAAGCAAAGGTAGACAGCAAGCCCCATGTTATCCTAAAGGTCTCTGTAGAAACTCATATTAACCCAGAACTGCTGATGGATCCCAACTACTCAAAATAACTCCTCTCCTATGCTCTCATAAAAAAGTCCCTAGCCATCATTTGGTCACATTTACCTTTCCTGCTGTAAGATTTATTTTTGTCAGGATAAACCTTTGTAATTCATCTGAAAACCTTGATTTCTTTGCCCTCATAATTTCCCATGGTCAATTTTATTCAGATTGATCTTTTTTTTCCCTCACAACCTTGTAGGAATACACAATCAACTTCATTCAAAATCACCAAAAATTGTTGTTTTGAAGCCGAACACTTTCCAAACGTCAAGATAAATTTAAGGTTATTTTTGTAAGTCATTCATCATAAACTTCCTATGGTAGATACTATTCAGATAAAGCTTTATGCACCCAACTCTTTTTAACATCCTCATCATTTTAGGCAAATGGATGGAAGCGGGAAAAAAAATTGGTAAATTATGTAAAAAAAATGATATTTGTTCAAATTGTAATTAGTGCTAGATATAACAAAGTTGAGGTTTTTCTACATAGGTAAACTCACTATATTATTGAAATTAATATTATTAACAAGCATTCGTAGACAACTTTTAATGTAAATTTCACTTGACATTCTAAACATTTAGTTTTGTGCTTTCTGCAGACAATCTAGACATTTTAGTACAACAAAAAAAATTTCTTTCAGTAGCTTGTACTGATAAAGAATAAATTGGTGAAGATTTTTCAAATATGTAGTAGTAACATTGCACAGGAAATACTACTATGTATTTCAGGCAGTGAAAGAACATAGTAATAAAAATAATATTTCGGATTCAAAATATTCAGATAATCAATATTCACATTAATATTTACAATCTATATTCTAAAGTGAGATTTTGCTGATGGTCTGATCATTTTCAAGTACCTCAGTGTAAACTTTAGACAGTTAATAAGCAAATTCAGCAATTCCAAGGAGATGCAATACATCCTGTGTGGATAATTATTTATGAAAATAAAAGAGCAAGGAAGGAGGCAATAGTTGTAAGGATATTGAAAATGGACGGGAAATGTCTGTAAGTTGTTTGAAAGGGAGTTACCTTCCCAGGACAAGCTAACTGGGCTTAATCAGGGCAGCAAACAATCTGCTTTCATTTACTAGTATGGCTAATAACACTGCTATGGTATCCCGTGTCGTATATTCCAAGCTGGAGCGCATCCCCTGAAAAGGATGAAATTAGGAAGTATCCATTATTGTACAAGAGGATTGTGAACAAACTGGGTTACTCTGGGGACTAATTATCAAAAGAAAAGGGACACAGCAGTCAAGGTCATGCACTTACAGAGAAGCAACAAGAATTTCTGCTGTAATCTGAAGGATCATCAGTTGTAAGCATGTGAAATGAAAAAAATAGATATAAGTATTTAAACAAAAGTAGAATGAATATAAGCCTTCAAATAAAATGGTTGTATAACAAAGTAAGATAAAACATAGAGGGGCTCAAAAATAATTTAGCAGAGCAAGTGAAGTATTAATGTATTTAATCTACAAAACAGTGGTGGGACCTCATCTGGAAAACAATTTTGGCTACAGGTGTGCACAGAATGTTATTTTAGCAAAATTAATTCAGTCTTCTAGTGTGGTTTTGTAATAAGGTTTTCTAGGTTGGCAGTAGAAATGGTCTTGCCAGAAGAAACAGAAAGAGTCTTACCTATTCTAAGACTAAAAATAGTCTTAACAGAGAATGCTAAAAAGCAATGTCTTTCTTAATCCTAGGAGCAAAAGCTGTATTGTGTAAATACTTTTCTTACTCTAAGTAACAAATGAAAAATTATGGAGGGAAAAGAACTATTTAAGCTAAAATATTTTAAAACGGTTGTAAGTAGTTTAAGAAATCATATGTCAGCAACCTTGGAGAAGTAGTAGTCTGGAGAACATGCTGAAATTATTTTCCCCATAAAAACAGATAAAAAGACTTAACTTTAAAGTGATGGTTGGTGATTTTACAAAAGATATTATATCCATCAGGGTTGCCAGCAGCACCAGGAGACTACCATCAACAGAATGGCAACTCCCAAGATTCAAACAAAACTTCCCTAGATTTTATGTCTTTTGCTTTTACCACAGAAGGTGGTAAAAGCACCTATGGACCTATGGACCTATGGACCTATTCAGGTCCATACATATGTATTTTTTCCAATGAACTTTGTAAAGTAGATGTTCATAAAGCATATATTTTCATATATGCAAGATAAGCAAATCTGCAAACATTTTCATGAAGAGGTCACATGTGAGGCTGCAAAATACTCTAAACTCAAGTCTCTCTTGTCCTATTTTAAGAGAGTTTAATGTTTCATTTTCAGTTCCAAGGTTCATTTTTATTTCAAGGTAACCATGGGCACCACTGCCTTTCACAACCCTAGCAGTTGGAGCTTTCATTCTTCCTAATTAGGGAGTTTCTTTACTTCCATGCCTGCACATAACTTCTATTACTGTTAATGAGAATTCTGTTTGTGCACTGATCTGAGAACAGACCCTTAAGATATTGTGTAAATAGCTTTACAGTTGACTAGCCACTGCTGACCAACTGAGCAAACTGATATCCTCCTGCACTCCTTATCTGAAATTGTAGGTAGATGGGAGAAATATTTTATGTGCTCCAGAGGTCAGAGTAAGGAGAAATACAAACCTTTTCCAGGGACAAAGGCATCGGGAAGATGTTATTTTAGTTTGTTTTGAGCTGGTGAAGGTCACACTTAGCCCTCCTAAAGCTGTCAGAGTTGGGGGCTACTTCAGTCAGACCAGGTGACATGGAAAGGGGCATTTCCCAGCAAATGGAATTTGCTTTCTACTCTAGGCTTATTATTCTCACTTCAGGCACAAACAGGGCACAGAAATACAGGAAAAAAAAAATGATCTCCTGTAAGAAATAACTGCTTCTTTTTTTTTTTCCCACTAACTCGATGACCAGTACTACATGTATCTCTTTTACATGACTGAAATTATGAGCTGAATGGCATTCAGTGACTTTAGGGCCTTCACGTACCCAGTGGCTTTATGAGAGGCTTTAGGGAAATCTCTGAGTTACAAACTACATTGCTGTTTTGCAGAACATAATGAAAAGGTGTCAGGAAGTCTCATTATCCTTTATCTAACTTAAATTATACCAAATGCATATAAAATTGCATTTCTGATTAAATGGCTCACTTCTGAAACAGCAAACATTGGTTAGAAGGCAGATGATTAATGGGGGAATATAGTAACTAAACTGGAAATAATTATTTTAAGAAACTGCTACTATTCTAAGGGCAGATATTTTACGTGGTACTCACATAATTATTTATAGCTACAGTGCCAGAAACCAGTAATTACTATGGAAATAATCTAGATTTCCCTTCAGTAGCCCCACGTGATTTCATAATAATAAACTACAACGTTCCTTTTTTTCCAGGCAATGTGGAAGAAGTCCCATAGCACTAAAATACTGTTCAGTTCTATTAGTGTTATTATTTTACTATTTCACAGATTGGAAAGAGCAGCAAACTGAGCAGCAGAGCTGTGTGATCCTTGATTAAAAAAAAAACAAAAATGTGAAAAAGGCCCTCCAAGCTTGTTCTCACACTGCCTTATAAGCTTGCTCATCAACATAAGCCTGAGTGCACACCTAACCCTTTTAGTGAAATGGGAGCCTATAAAATCGAGCGAGGAAAAGACATTTTCCTTACCCAGAATGCAGGGAAATGCAAACTGTTCCATCACATCTGACAAATTTATAAGGAGAACCAAGTTCTGAACCTCTTGTCTGGACAGGATGTTGATTTCAGTGTGATCCTTGATCTGCATTAAAAGTAATAAATAAGTAATTAAAGTGATAAACAGTAGGCTAGCAGAAGTGAGGAAAATGTTATGCAGGGATTTGTTCTTTCAGAAAACAAACCTAAACATAACTGCTTGAGTGTATATGTAGCCATATACATATGAATTCCTTTTTCATTTCAATATGAGAAGCTCTATTGTTTTGTAATCATTTGCTTCTCCCATCTCTTCATTTAAACTAGGATAAAAATGAGACAAGACAACTCCATGTCTTGTTAAAGTTGAGACTGCAAAAATAGAAATTTAAGCACTTCAGATCACACTAGGAGCCCTCAAATAAACAGAGTGATCACATGAAACAGCCTCCACAGGAGCTGTGCTGACACTGGAGCTCTAAATAAAAAACATACTCTTGTCATAGAAATACATCTAACTGAACTAAAAACTGGCTGTGCATTTTTCATATAGACGGCTCTATTTTTAAGTATTTTTCTTCCCCTCTTAAAATGTGAATTAATTATGCCTTAAAGTTCACACTATGTGGAACCTGGAACATATGCCAATGTATATACCCAAGTATGTACAAATGTGCATGGGAATCATTGCGATTTTATTTCTTGAATGAGATTCAATGGGATTTACTGCCATGTGTATGCATGTGAGCCTCACTCTCTCTCTCAGTCACACAATGAAAGCAAGTCCCAGTGAACTTTGCTCACCAGGTGGCTTTTCCTTAACTGTGCATGGACAGCTATAGAGCCTGATTTGGTTTGGGTTTTTTGAAACACTGGACTTGTTAACACTCATCAAACACAGGAAAAGTAAAACAGCACATTTAATTTCTCTCTCAGAATGAAAGGTCTGTGTGAGGAACCAGCACATTCCTAAATAGGGAGTAACAGGTACAGTGCAAAACATATTTACAGCACTTGAAAAATCTAGGAAAAGAAAAGGACATTCCAGCTGAAATATAATCTTTTCCCAGGCTCTTCTGGCATACAATTGTCAACATACTTCTGAGAAGAAGTAGCGTCACCCAAGCAGGATCTATTTACAACAAGTCAACCAACTAATGCCTGTTTATAAAAGACCCAAAGCTTGTTTTTGGATAGGCCAACCCCATTTCACTGCCACCAAAGCAGAGTGGTGTATACAGTTAGCAAAGCTTTTCTTAGCTGCAAAATTAGTGTCAAATTGCTCAAGCCCAAAAGCTACACCAGCGCAAGTCATTTTCATTAATTTGATGAGTGAAGGTAGACTTCTCAAATAGTAGGCTTCTCATTCTAGTTTTTATTTTAATCAACTAAATAATGAGCTGAGGGTAGAGTTTCTTAACCAGTTCAAGGGATGAAAAAAACTGAATCATCTTAAAACACCAATCCTGGACTTAATAGCCTACAACAAAACACTAAGCAGGTCAGCTTCATGGTTCAGCAATTCCTAAAAGCCCTGTCTACTTCTCAACAGCTTATCAGCGGCCAGTGTATAAGATCTCCCAATGAGATCTGATTTACAGCACTAAAGAGTTTTACTGTGAAAATGAAGGGCCGAAATGGTAGACTGTTTTCTGTACGGTGCGTGTGTATATACATATACTAAAAAAAAAAAAAAGAAAAAAAGAAAAAAAAGCTCAAAAACTAATTCAGATCTCATGACAGGGGTCTCTTGCACTTTTCATTGACATAAACAGGTCACGATGCCTGAAAAAGCTTATATAGTACTCAGCAGCCATCTGGTTTGTTTTTTCTGGGTCAAAGTCAAGAGTTTATCTTGTTAAGCTATCTAATTGAACACAACCTATGTGATGCAACAGAACAAAGTGCATTGAATGCGGAGACAGTAGTGGGAGAGTTACGTTTATATCTGTGTAATTTTGGCAAGGTGCAGCTTCCTGGAAATACCTACATTACCTTTGAAACAGATGTTTTCTGCAGAAAAGAGACATCTAACTTCTGTAATACATTTTCCATACGAATACACTCCAAAGCTATTTTAGTCTGCTGTGGTATTTCACCTTCAGCTGAATGAACAGATTTGGATCTTCATTTGTCTGTTATAAATTTGAAATAATTCTATTGTTTTCAGATGAACAATGGCAGATTTATGTCAGGAAACCAAGATCAAAATAAGACCCCAAATATGAAGGAAGTCAAAATCAAAATCAACATGATTTAAACCACAGTCACACAAACCAGAGCCCTATGCAGAGCCCAATAAAGTGAATTATATATAATAACACTTACAGTTTCCTAGTACTATTAGATTTGCCTTTTTACATAAATGCTTAAGTTATGATAAAAAACAGAGCTGTGTCAGTTCTTTTCAGTCTCAGCACATTTGCTATTAGCATAAGAAATGCTGCTTATGGCAGAGGCAGCCGTGCTTGAAATTTCTGAATTAATGGATTTGATTTCCTCTTGAGACAAACCATCAGCCTTGCAGTAATGGAAATAGATATAGTTGGTAAAACAAATAAAAAGCTGGCATGCAGATAAAATGGGTTTCAGTTTAAAATAGCAATGTTGTAATTGAAGTGAACAATTACAGGGTTGCTTCTAGGCACAAAAGAAATACCACGAAAATGAAGTAATGTTTTTGTTAAGTATAGTCATTTCATGAAAATGTAGAGCTGCAGATGTCATCATTTGGAAAAAACGAAAAATATACTTATTCTCCTTTACTGAGATCATTCAATAACATTTTGTTAATTTTAACAATAACTACTGATACTAAACCTAAATTTCACAGCGGGGAATGGAGAGATGGAGATCAAAAGCTTTTCATGTGGGACTAAGCCAAAAAGGCATGTTTGCCTTTCAAGGGACCTTGAATATCAAAGGTCATGAGTCTGTAGTAAGAATTTTTTGGTAGAGAGTAGGGTAGGGAAACCATTTTCTTTTGGTATTAGGAGATGCTTTTGTTTGCCTTCTTTGTAAGGGAAATGATATGGCATTCAAAGCAGAGTGGAATGGCAGCAGTCATTTCCAACCAAAGGGGGCCTTCATTAACTCTGCTTCAGCAAAACATGGTACTGTCGCCTGTGGTTTCTCACTGCATCGCATGCAGGACAGCAAACACTTTAATTGAGACTTTTTCTCATGATTACTACCAGATCATAAATTGGCGGCTTGAAAAAGAGCACAGCACGCGGCTCTGTGGGCAACACGCAACTTCACAGGACGTTAGTGACCCAGTCAGTGCTTTCACTGCATCAGTGACCCTTTCACTGCATCTCCATCACTACCAGTTCATGTTTACACCAGAGGACGGCACATAGCGCAGGAGCTTCCCAGACACCCAGAGCCACATCACGGGCATCCAATTAAAGGGTTTGTGTGGGGTCCACAGGTCCACTGGGACACCTTGGTAGCCCATCGTGACCCTGAATTAAAGGAAAATGATCCCCCCTGTTCTTACTCTGTTCCTGGTGATTTCCAACTGGCCGTAGCAAGTTTTAAGAAGTATTGAAGTCTGCTATTACTTGGGGTGACTGAGGAGAAGTGGGAAGCCAAGGGAATGGGACTGGCAGTTCCACCATCTAGCGCACTCACGCAGCACGGTGCTGGCCAGGGTAATTCACAGAACATGGCAGCTGGGCCTTCTTAAGGAGACTTCTGTGAGCAGACTATAAAGACAACTCTTTGTTGTTACTCGTCACTTAATTATATCAGCCTTCATAGGCCTTGTTAAGGCATTTTACACATATGCAGGTAAAGTGCATAAGTATAAGTGACTTTTCGCCAACTTTTGTATCCAACATGCCCATGCTATAAGATATAATAGCAGCCTATTTACGTATGTCATTCCAAAGCGCTTGTGCTGAGATTTTACTGCTTTCTTCACCCTCTTGCACTTATCTAAATATACCCACACAGTATAGGTGGATTTCTGGATCTTCAAATGTTTGTCTTCCATTAGAAGGCATTTTTTGAAACAAAATAATGCCAAACACATCTCCCAGCTTGGATTTGTTTATTGCTTAATTTGGTGTTTTAAAAGCTCTTATGAAATGTTTTAAAAAAGATGATGTGCACCCATGGAATTAAGTGCATACCTAATCTGCAGAGGAAAATAAATGTCTGCCATAAAGATTTAAATCTTTACACCCCTCCCTTAGCATGGTGGTTGGTGACACATAAATGTATTTTCCACCCCCCTCTCCTTTTTTTTTCCATTTGACAGAGTAATAAAAATCTCATTATCTCTGAATAGGCAGCAATTTCGTTATCTAATCTTTTTACCAAAAGGTTAGTTAATTAATCAGAAACAAATCCTGATGATTATTCCAATGGAATTAGAAAGACAAATCACCTGAGTGCGGCTAAATAGGGCAGGCCTGCGGTTTAACCCGCCTCGTTTCCATGCGAGCACAGGGATGGCCGGGGGCTGTGGGGGAGCAAACAGCACTGGAAGCAGGAGCTAGCAGATGGTTTCCTCTCGCTGCTGCCCGCCTTGCTTCTCCTCTCCTGCCTCTGATCCCATTACCTCACTGCATCCGTTACCAGGGTAACTGCTAAATTGCTGCGAAAGGCATGGTAATAAAGTAACCTGTCACGCTGGCAATAAAAGCAGCAGAATTTTCCTGTTCACTGAACTTTTCAGCTCGTCAATACTCACTTCAGGGAGAAATCCGCTGCTACGTGCAGGTCAGCGGCCCGAGCTGCTCCGTGAGGCTTTGGCAAAGCAAAACCAGGTTCATGTAGACAGGGAGAGGTGTAATTAAAGACTGGCTTCAAAGATGCACATGGAGCCAGTACTTTGCTGTTTACTGGGCAAGGTTAGGAGGAGATTAGAGATGTTCAACTTGATCTTTTTTTTTTCTTTTCTTTTTTTTTTTTTTAAGACACATGATAAATAGCTTTTGCTGCTGACAGAAAGGCAATTAATCCAAAATTATTTTGATAGAGTTTAAAAGCAAAACCTCCAGGTGTTGATCTGCACACCTGGCCTACCTGCTAAAGCCAATTTTGGTATTGTGAAATAATCTGGTGCCAAAAGGATTCATCTAGAATTGTTTTCCAGCATTTGTTTCCATGCAATAAAACAATAGCCCACTTTAGAAGCAAGCTTGATATCTTTAACAGGTTTCTGCCGTATATGAAATATATCCCATCAGTACAAGCTTACTGAGCACAATAATAGGAAGGAAAAAGTGCACAGGGGCACTGTGCCAATCATCCTATCACAAAGTATATTACCCCATTTTCTTACTTAACATATCCTGTCGCAAATTTGATCATTAAAAAATACAAGTTTTTTTCTCTCTCTTTCCTTTTTCTTTTTTTTTTTTTTCCTAGAGATACACACTAAGAGCTTTTTTCCACAGGGCGCAATCAATGTATGTCACTGATCAAAACCAAATCTGAGACAACCATATGGGAAAAAACACTCCTGATTTCAATTAGGCACGCAAGAAACCATAAGAACATGAATGAAGGAGAGAGTGCGTATCTAATCCTTGTTATTAGCCATTTGCAGACTCTACACTTTCAGCTCTATTTGGCAACGCCATTAATTATATAGCAGTAACCTTGAAATATATTAAAGTTTGCCTACTGAGATAACATCTCTCTTTTTCTCTATCTCTCTCTCTGGTCTCTTTTAAATTATTTTTATTTATTATTAAATGTACAGTAGCTTGTAGCTTGTTATGAAAAATTGAAAGTATTTTTCTGACCAGCCATGAACATCAACATCAGTGTCAAATCCAGCTGCAGGATACAAAAGACGTGTCTCTAACTAGAAGCCATTCATGTTATATAGTCCCAAGAGTCAAATGAAGTTTGTTGCGGATAAATCTTAGAGCACACTGTCTTCAGATAACCAGGTTTGAGAAAATACTGATCTCTTTGCCAGACTGCTGAAAAACAGCCAGTTTACATGGTCCTGACCAAAGCTGGATTTGCTGCCAGTCTGAAACTTCTCACAACCTTGAGAGCTGCTGTAGGAGAAAGGCAGTGAAAGATTATGCCATTAGAAGTTTCTGCTGCCTTCAGTCAGATTCCAGTGTCTGACATGGGCAACTGTTCCCCTAAGTGTTGGAAATATTCAGTGGACGTATTTGTGTGAAGAAGACCAAGCCAACTGCATGCAAAATTCATGTGTAAATTCATGGTCAGTAGGAGAGATACATTTATTAGTCCACATAAAAAGAAAGGATTAATGCTCATCTGCAACCTAGAATTAAGCTGGCGTACTTCTGAGATTCAGGAAACTCTAAATCTCCCTGATATCTGGCAGACATAACACCTCCATTTATAGCTAAAACTGGAAATATGTCTTCAAATAAACTGAAACACTTGCTGTTTCCAGGTGACTAACAGGAAGAAACATTCCCATGAGATCTGCAGACAATATTGTGGATGGAAGAAGTTCAAGAGAGATACCCTGGGCAGGTTCTTTACATCATGTTATTTAATGATTTAAAGGAATAAGCATCAGGAAGGCTGGTGTGCAGATTTAACCTCCATGAGAGAATAGGGTTTTAAACAGCTACCATCATTTCTGAAAGTTACCTTAAACTGCTCACAGATGAGACAGTGTGTGATTGCTTCTTGGCAGAATGCAAAACTAAATGAGATGTTGACATGGATAAATGCCTTCCTTTTAAAATGTGCATGAATATGCATGAGCATCATTTGTTGGATCACTTTCCAAGCACTTGAACATGCACAGAGCAGTTTTCTATCCTGCCAGTGAGTTTCCAGAGGAAAGCCCTGATTCTGCACCAGTTCTGCGACATCAGTTCTGGCTGGCTACTCCAATTTGCTCTCACCAGTTCTGGCTGGCTACTCCAATTTGCTCTCACCTTTCCCGTTACTGCAATTACACAGGCAAAAGCCATCGAAGCTCAAATTAGGCTGAAGCAGTGCTGGCTACATTTTTAATGGTGCAACTTAAAATTGCATTGCTGAAACCACTAAAGTTTGGCCCTTCATCTTCAGTTTGAAAAGGCAAGTGATTGTGAAAATAGTACAGGCTTAGGTCTGCCAGGTACTGTTGGCAATTTTCTAACCTTGTGGACTAAAGTTAGTCTCTGAATGCCATATTTAGGCAGTGAATTGAAAAGCCTTCCTTCTCAAAAACAGCTGAACACCTCCTATGTTTGTTAAGGTCATTGTGCACTAGTATAAAACATCTTCCCACCTCTAGCCCAGTGCCAAAATAAGGCCTCAGATCCATTCAGAAAAAAATATCAAAAAAATAATGTGTTCTGTTTTGACTTTTTGCTCTGTTTGGAACAGGAATGCTTTCCGTATCTCAGTTCTGTCACTGAGTGTTTCTTACTGCCTGGCACAACTCAGGCTAATAAAGTTCGAGGGGGAAAAGGTTTCACAAAATGCTACTGACTCTGTCTTTCAGAGTACCCTTTACGGTGGGTCAAAATCAACTGAGAAACAGATCCAGGGAAAGGAAAAAAAAACAATGCAGTAGATTTCATCAATTACACTGATTTGCATCATACAAGTAACCAAACTCCATCTGTTTATCTTGCTGGAGTTAAAAAGAAAAGAAATGAGAGAAAGAACTGCTTCTCAAGGTCACCATATGGATTATTTGATTTTACCTATATGTACAATTGATCCTGTCAGATTATCTTGTATGCACTTTGTTTTTACATAGCAGTGGAAAAATGAAAAACTCTAAGTTCCTTTCTTTTATTTCTTAGCATTTTGTTCATACCCATTTCTATATAGTCCTTTTTTTCCACCTCTAGTTATTACAAGTTTACCAATCTCATACCCAGAGTTTGAATTCTGTAGAAGTGACAGTCCAATTTCTTTCCCTGGAAGGAAAGCTTAAGATGCAAGCAGTTTTTCATAGCTCTTCCTATTGCTAGAGACTGAGGTGGGGATGGGAGGGGACAACAAAACTCAACACCACCCCTGAGATTTTGATGTCGCTGCTGTTTTTAGCCATGACTTCATACTCCCTAAAGAAAGAAGAAGCATCAAGCAACGTCTAAAACACATCCTCTTCAAGCACTGGGAATGATTATTTCAGCAAATTTTAGTTTTCAACAGCACATATGTAGTGCCAGCTGTGCTCTAGTGCTTTGAGAATGGGGATACTTGCAAACCCAGTAAGAAAACTGTGGCTCGCATGTAAAGAGCTAGAAAAGAAGATTTTTTTCCTCATTCAGAGTCGTGCTGAGACTTTTGAAGATAAAAGACTAACAAAGCAGTTTACAACACCCACTTAATTCCGATGACCTAACCCCCCCAAAATTTTAGCAGTTTTCTTGGATAATATATTTAAAATATCTTTCCACTAAAATCTTCCATAACTTCAACCAGTGGGCTTGCATTAAAATCTCCCACCATGAGAGTGTAAGAATCTTTGATTCTTGGCTAAGCTCTTTTCCTGCACAGCTTTTCTATTCTCAATTATCTGTTTTACTTTCCTTTTCATATATTATCAACAGAAAATTCATGGTCATCTACAGAAGATCAAAGATGGAATTTAATCTCCAATTCAGCTGCTCATGTCCATAAACCATTGAAGGGCCACCTCTACTCTCCACAACAGCAGCACAATCCTTAATTCAATTATAGGTTGCAATCAATGTAGATCAGACTTTAGTCTGTGTACAAACACAAAAATAAAATAGAAATATGTGTCATCATCTAAGGATGATGTTTTATTAGAGAACCAGAAAGCATTGCAATAATGGCTGGTTGCTGTTCTAGTCAGACTGGCATGTCTACAGCTTTGCTTTTCTGTCATTTATCCGACCCAGAAAAAGTCAGAGCCACTAAATGCTGAGTGATCACACATATTGCAGTGATCTGGAGAATTCCAAGCATTATACACGACTGGACCATTATCCTGAACCAGCAGGATTTTTCAAATGCTACTCAAACGTAAGACATTATTCAGAGGAAGAATCACATCAAAACAACAGACATTTTTGCTCAAATATTAGCATATTGTGTCTCAGCAAGGCTAGTTCCAACATGGGCTCTTGTCTTTTCATGAAGCCAAGGATAAAGGGCATGCACGAGGGGCATTTAAATGAGAGGTTACAGGTATCTTGCAGATAGCTGTTGGTCTAACCACGGCAACAAGAGCTGTGTGCTATATTGCAGTAACACCACTTTACGAGTTCTGCTGGTGTTCTCCACTCCCTTAGTGTGACTCATTTCTTGGAAAATGCTTAATAATACCCTTAATTTCAAGACATTTTTCAAGAATCATGGGATTGAGGAATGAGTTCAAATACTTTCACAAAACCATTAACTGGAGGGTGAGGGTAAGGAAGATGAGACATCAGCAATGAGAAAGGCTATTTCTGGGGGTGACAATGACTCTTTCCTGGATAAATTTTGCCCTTTTAGGATGGTGCCCTCCCTCTTCCTTTCTGCTTCCCACTACTAAAAATGCAGTGAGGCAAACGCCATGGGAGCATTTGGGTGATCACGGGCCTGAGGACAGGAGGAGACAGCACAAGCCCATCCCTGACCACACTGCCACACTGCATGGGAATTTCCTGGTCCAGAAATCTTGGATCATTTCACTGCACCTGAGAAAAGTCTATTTGCATAGTTGATTTTTTTTTCTAATATGTAGGTTCATTGTGTCAACAGATGCAAAATAACTTGGCATAAATCTGTGGCATGATGAAAATGAGAACAACCTCTTTTGGGAAGGGGAGCAAAGTACTTTGGCTCTGAGCAGGAGGAAATAGCAGCCCATTCAATGCCCATATAATCTATAAACCACCAGTAAGCCATTTGTCAACTACCACAATTGTTTTAACACATCTCAGTAAAAACCTTATTGCTTCGATATCTAATGTAATTAAAGTTCTAAGCTCGTGCTTTATTAAATCTTTGTGGCTCCTTCTTGTCATTTCCTTTGAATAGAATTTTTATATATGCATATATATAAAAAAAGAGAAAGTTAAACAGATTACAAAAGTTAAGGTAAGAGAAATAAGGACTACCCCCTGAATAATGATATTTTACACAGGAAAAGGAGCCTTTTACCAGTTTAATTTACAGAGAGGCTGTTATGGTCCTTCGCTGGTTACAGACATTTCATCTGTCAAGAGAAAACTGAGCAGAAAGGTTTATGAAAAAAGAAACATCTCTCTTCCCACTAGTGTTTTTGGAGCATGCTTTAAGTGCTTCCTTTACCATGCATGCCACTTACAAGATACTGCAGCTTTTTCCTGCATATTTCCAGCGCTAGCGGCACAGCTCAGTGACAGCCCTTGGCCAGCGCTGACATTTAAGTGGCAACTGATGTAATTAAGGCATTTGGAAGGGGAGAGATGAACAGCCTGGCTGAACACAAGTCAGGCATTGCATCTCATGGGCCAGAGCTGTGCCAACGTTCCCGCATGTTTGCCCATGCTAGCAATTCCCATCTTGCTGCAGAAGCTCTAGGTTTTTGTCACTAGGTTCCATAATGGAAAGGCTCTGGGAGAATGAGGAGGAGAGTTCACCAAGCACGTTTCCATGCTTTACATGAAAGAGGAATTCATGTCCCCTGCTCTTGTCTCTCAGTGCATGACTTCCCCTGATCTGAGGGACGCCAAAAAATGAGGGGATGTGCAGAGCTGGCATGAGTCTGTGTGTATCCATAGTCATAGGTCAGGCTATCCCTGCCATGAAGCACTTTGCTTTGCAATAACTTCCATTAGTTAAATATGTCCTGTTCTAAAGAGCAGGAATTTATTTTCTTAATGAGCTAAAATTCACCTACCAGAAAGATTTTTTGTATAAAAAAAAATTCAATAATGAAAAAAAGTCTCATTGAAAAGAGAAAGAATTTCATTTAATTTTGCAAAACAATTCCCAGATGCTAGCTTTAATGTTATCCATGTATTAATGTTATCTTTATATATTATTCAGAAATACTTTGTTTCTATGGTTGAAAGGCAAAAAAAAAAAAAGAAAAAAAAAGAAAAAAAAAGAAAGAGGATGCCGCTTTGTTAATGAAGAGCATTGTCTGCTCTGAGGGGCTTAATTAAAGCTATGTAGACCAGCAGAAATTCAGCACTCGTATGTTATTTCACCGCTCTGTGAGCGTGATGTGATACAGTCTGTCATTGCACTAATGCTCAGTACGTGAGTTGCTGTTCATCTGAATTGAAATCAATGGGTTTGACTCACAAGAGTAAGGTCTCGCACTGCTACAATGTATTTATATTCATACTGAAACCGTGACTGTCTTGTTCCCTGCTACTTAGCTTGCCTTATTAATCTGCTGGCATCACCTCTTGGTTTTGCTGAGGCAAATCCAAAGCAGAGAAATGAAGCACTTTCTGCAATTTGGGGGCTCTAAACAGTCACTTAAATGCAAATACCGAAGGTCTGCTGAACCGAAGACAATTATCTGAGAAGTACACTTACTGTTTCAGCTATAAGTCATTATATCTGTGGCAATAAAGAAGATGAAGACTAAATTATTTATGTCTACTAATACCATACATTTTAGTGTACTCCTACATGCTTTACTGCATATCGAACCTTCCCACAGGCAGTAAGAATCTATGTAAGAAAACCAAAGCTTACGCAGTATTTACTGGGATAAAAGCTTGTAGAAAAGTAGTCTAGTTTTCTTCTCTGCATGAATATGTACATATGTATGATATAAACTAACTTGTTTCATCTGTGCCTGGTATGTATCGCCTGTGTGCAATGTGGTCATGCACCATCATGAAGCCAGGTACCCAAAATCCCAAGAAATATGTTATCATCAGTCTCTTAGATTCACCCACATGTTCTTAAAATAATAATCCCTGGCTTCTGAAAGGTCTTTACTATAGGCAAAAATGCTTTACTTTATCCTTTCCAGAGAGGAAAAATAGGCTATAGAGAAGGGAAGTGACTTAAAATCGGCTTTTGCATGTAAAAAGATGCAATGACCCGGCAAATGGAGTCAACAGCAAATCCCACCAGCACAGAGCCTATGCCAGCCTAATTAAAAGGCCACAATGAGTGCTGCCACCTCTGAGACCATTATCAGTAAAGGACAATATATGTCCACCATACAGTACAATCAAGCTAAGCATCATTTTTTTAAAAAAATCTGAGTGAAATGAAACTTTTTGTTTTTTTCAGTGCAAAAAAAAAGAAAATGGCAAAATGTCATTTTTCATTACAATTTTAGTACTGGGAAATCAGTACTTTCAGATTGTTGGAGTGGGCAGCAACATAAAGATGTACGACAATTTTGTTTTAGATTCATGGAGATAACTTGTCCTGTTTATATATTACTCTTCTCCTTTTCTTTCACAAAAAAAAAATAAAAAGAAAGAAAGAAAGCAAAGAATAAATACAAACAAATAGACTCAAAGGATCCAAAAGAGAAAGAGCTACCCCAAACTAACCAGGACACAAATATAGAAGTAGTGATACCAAGTTTCCTATTTAGAAGAGGTAATGAAGAGCTGAATTGATTGGGTATACATACACATGAAATTACTTTGTTACTTTCAATGCTGTCTTGAGCCTTATGGCTGTCAGCAATGCTAGATTTTACAATGTTATCATTATTCAAATTTGAAAATCTGAAAAAATCCCCCATAGCTTCACACAAAAAAACAAATCATGTCTGCAACCAATTATACCAGCTTACAAGAACTGAAGACTCAAATCAAAGGGAAAAAAAAAGAGAGAATTTATTAAAAAATAAGCAGTCAATGCAAAAAGCAGAGAATGGACAGTAGAAGGGATATTGTCAGATTTACAGATTTAAAATGTGTTTTAAAGCCTTGCTGCTAATTTCAGTGGTTATTCTCACAATATATCTGAGGGGGAAAAAAATAAAGAGGATATATTATAGTTCTGGAGTTTTCTTGACAAAGAACTGAAAATAAATCCCATAGTACCTGAATTCAACCTCTGGAAAGTTGTAAGAATATACCTTTTATTTGGTAGGCCAGTGTTTCCCCCTCATTTTGGTGCCCTGGAAAAATAAAAACATAAAAAATGCTTCTTGTAGCAGCAATACAACAATCATGCTGGGTCATGATACTAATTATGTTTTGTGAGGGTGGAAATTCTCCATTTCTGTGCGAAGGGGCACTACTGTATGATAGATGAATGTTGGAAAGGCAGTACATTGTGCTCTTTCATCTCTGTCACTGCATATTTATTCTGACTCTGCTCCTAAATTATTCATTTTCTTTAAGCAATCAATATTAATAATCTGATTTGCTCCTTGGCATTTTTAGTCACACTTCTGTTTAACTGACTGTAAATAAAGGTCACTTGGAGGCTTCCTGCTGCTGTTCTGAAGGTCCTTGCCTAATTAATTCCCAACACTTTTTTCCCTGTGACTCTGATTAGCAGTTGCAATCAAGTTCAGCAATTAGCTGCCTCCTTGCACAGTGATTTGCTCACTCCACCTCCCTGCAAAAAGCTACATTTAGTTGCTGCTCTGTGAAGGCATAAGGAGGCATTCAAATGCATTTGCTTTTTGTTCCCTGCCCATGCAGCACAGATCAGATTTGTCACTGCCTGTGCATAACCTCTGCCCATCTACGTCATACCTACTAATCATTCCCGTCACCCCAGCAGACGTCACAAACATAACAAATGGCCTCTCGAGCAGCCTGCCTGTGATATGCCCCTTCTTAGCCCTTGTACACAGCTCTCATCAAACAGCGACAACTCATCAAATCATTCTGATATTTGGAATCCTACAGCTTGGCTTAGTTACATTAAATTACTTTTCAAACAGGCCTGCTTCACATTTAATGGATTTTCATTAGCCTACTAGGTAGCTGGGGCCATGCCGTAGGTCTAAACACCTTTGAATCATTAGGAAGTCACATTCTAATTTGTAAGAAGATGGAGATCATATCTATGCTAGAACTTCAGAAATAATTACTAGAGGAAAACCTTTCTTATTTTTAATTTATAGAATGATGAGAAATTTCTTAGATGTTCCAGTATTGTCTTTGTTGCTATCAAAGACCAGATGATCTCTAGAGATCTCTTCCAAACTTGTAGATTCTGTGAAAGACCCAAATTCAAGCATGCAAAGTCAGGCTACTCCAGGCAGTAGTCCTTATCTGAAGAGCAAGGAATCAAAGATGACAAAAAGTCCTAAATATTATAGCAACCGCCTGGACATTTTTTTATATGCTTCCCAATGAGTGATGCTATTTCCCATTCTAATCACTGCACCCTGGGTGACAATTTCTAGACAATATTTTTTGTTGAAGAATTTCTTGCCAAAGCATTTTTAGCTGCAGGTCAGTTCATAAATTGATTTGAGTGCTTCTAATTCAAGCAGTAATTCCTTATGCATAAGGATCTTAATCCAGATAGAACTGTTTCCATTCCTTCCATGCATGTAAAAATATATATATATATACATATTTTAAATCTGCTTTAATGCATTTAAGATTTTCAGTGAATCTACAGGCAGGCTTTTCAAAAGGTACCAGAACTACTTTTGCACTGAGAAAAATCCTACCACATTAGGACTAATATCCGCAATGTTTTCTATTTGCTTGTTATTATGTTGTTCACATTGACAAACAAGCCAGTGCTTGGTCTGATAAACAACATTTGAACACAAGGAGTATCTCTGAATATCTTCAGGAGAGAGCCAAACTCTAAAGGGGGAAAAACAAAAAACAGGTCTATAAACATCCTTGCATAAGGATTTAAGCTATCACCTACACTTCAAAACTGTCTTCCTATTTCCGAGAAAGAGTCTTCCTATTTCATCTTTTATCTGTTTGTGGAGTTTGAAAGGATCTTGCCTAGAGGGTGCTAAGTGACCTGAAAGATAGACAGATCAAAATTTAAACAGGCAACTCTGCTCTTACAGTTTACCAAGCATAAATGTAGTTTCTTAATCCTGAGACCACTTCTACCGCACCTACATAGCCCCTCTTCTGACAGTAGCAAGGATGCATGTTCTGAACCAGCAAATTTGCTTTTCTTTTTTTTATCTTCTCTGTTCTGGGAAGTGTGTTCATTTAATTTCACAGGGGATCTGACAGCTTTCCCCAGCTCCAAGAGCTATTCTTTAGCACTTGCTGAAAAGTGCTGTGAGCAAGAAGAAAGAAGGCTGGCTGCTATTTGCAGGCAGGGACCTGCTACATGCACCCTGGGCACTGAGCAAATTTAGTCTGTTTCTGAAACGCATGATGCTGAAATACAAACCAGGAAACAACAGCTCATTTACTTTTGGATTGATTATAAATCATAGAATCATAGAATCATAGAATCATAGAATGTGTAAGGTTGGAAGGGACCTTAGAGGTCATCTAGTCCAACC
>JAUBOD010000668.1:81938-94748 GCA_032353885.1 Nothura maculosa
TGAATTTCATGAGGTTTCTCACCGCCCAGTGGTCCAGTCTGTCCAGGTCCCTCTGGATGGCAGCGCAGCCCACAGGGGCACAAATAAAAGGCATAATGGACACAAACCAAATGTTAGGTGGAATTACTGTATAAAACATTAAGTGCTTTGATATATGGATGTTTACATGAGGTAAAGAGGTTGTAGCTGTAGTGTAAAACTCACACACACAGGACATCCCAGACCAGTCATTTCTTAGGTTATAGATTTCCATATTTGGTCTCATCCCCAAACTGCTCATCAGCTTGGAACAGTCTGTGAAAAGAAACAATCGAACCTACCAACCAAAGAAAATTTTAATCCATTTTACATTTATTTAAATTAAATGTATTTTACTCATTAAAAAATACAGGGAAATAAATAATTAAATTTATAAATGAGGAGTCTGTGCCTAAGAAAATATGAAAGAAACTCAAATCTACTGCTATAGTCATGAACATTTCAGACCTACTGCAGTGAATTCCTGAATTCCTCTAAAGTCAGAGATGTATGTGACCTCCACAACTTCCCTTCTTCAGTAATTAGTTACTTCCTATAGTTTTCTAAAGTTACATATCTAGAGAACTGGTTAACTACCTTTTGTTTGTATAGTGTCTATTGTGTGAGATCACCTATCCTTAATGTTTTCTTTACAGCACATAAAACATCCATCAAACCTGGAGCAAAGTATGCAGGGTAGAGAAACATGCTGCCTATATAATCCTGGGAGAAGATTTAGTTCCCCTCACATTTGTATAATAGTATTTATAATTACTCAGCAGGGAGACATTATTTATGAGCTATTTCCTGAATGTTGTGCTTTGGAATAATGTGAAAGATTAAATAGGTATTTGCTACTTTGCACTTAGACAGACAAAGCAAGTTGTACAGAGAGGACAGTCTTCTCTGGTCTAGATTTTTTTTCCTTCCTCATATCCCACATTGTGCAGCATTGACTAAGATTGTGGAGGAAAAAGAAAGGCAGAAGTGACTGGTGGGGAGGAAGGCACTATCTTGACCACATCCTTTCTTTATAGATACAGAAGTTATTTAGGAAGATGGCTCAGTGAAACGACACTTGAAATCTTTATTCTTTGTTGGGAACTCACATCCTACTGAGAGCCAAATTGACACACACTTCCATTCTCTTTGTGCACTGAAGAGAGTTTAATTCATTTTGTTGTGATTTTTTTTCACAGCATATTCCACAGCAGAACTTTAAACCTCTTCTCTGATGCTGTGTACAGAGTTTATGGAACAGATGGTGCTACAGCAGCAATTTGCCTGCATTCACTACACTACATTCGCCCTTACCATTACATCTGAGGCACTTGTCCTTTACAGAACCACTGGCAGATCTGTGCTGCTTTGCCTGTTAGCTGTGTTGGGAATGAAAGGCACTAAATATTGCATCTGAGCATTGTATATGGGACAAGCCATCTTCCAAGAAATTGATTTAGTCTGAGTTAGAGAATAGTAATGACTGTTGCTTAACTGAGACGGTATTAATGTGAATTTGTCTAGTGACAAATAGATTTATGGTGATGAAACAGATACTCTAAACATGGGTGATCTTTTAAAAAATGAGTTGCAGAGTGAAGATGTAAAAGCATATTTTCTTTATTAAAGAGGTCCTGGATTGTTTTGTGGGTTCAGTCAATGATGGCTGAATTCACAGACTGCCCTGTGACAGGATTACAGTTAAGAAGCTGTAATTGAATTATTTTCAAACTGTAAAGCTTTAACATCTGCGTATTCCTTGTCAGTTGTTACCATTTTTTTTCTTCTCTCACACTCAACTTTTCCGGTAAAAAAGAAACTTAAGAAATTGAATGCAAAAAGAAACTGTGTTCATGGGACATTAAGTTTACATGATTAAGCACTCAAATGTCAAGAAATGTCAAAGTTAGGGATGAATGCACAGCTGTAACTCCATCCTCCTCTGTGCGTGGATAATGATAACAATCTTCAGTTACATGATCACACAGAACAATGTAAGGTATATGCCAGACAAATAGACTATGAAAGTCACCTAAATAAATGTTCCTCCTACCCCGAGGTATGAATAATATTTGATTAACGAGACAAAGAAAATAAAACTACTTGGGCCCTAGAAAAAAAAGGAAGTTTGACCTCTCCTGTCACTCTTAAGAGAATACAAATTATAGCAGCATAATTTCTGTGCTTATAACTGCTGCTACTGATGAGGTACTGGTAACTGTGGGGAAAGCAGAGTTCATAATTTCTTGCATCCTTTTCCTCCTGCATAAGGAATCCTTGGGCATGTAGTCATCCATTATTTACAGTTCCTCCCTTCCTATCTTGTCCTTTGTTTTGAACAGCACTGAATAGTTGCTAAATTAAGAGTCACAAAGGAATGCCTTTTTCTGAGAAGGAGCTTGAGGAGTTAGCTAATGAGTCCTTTTCCCTTCTCATGAAGTCCTAACACTTTTAGTGTATCTTAATAAGGAGTAAGCATTTATTTATTTATTTATTTATTTATCTTTTTATTTATTTATTTATTCTAAAGTTTACAAATATCAATTAAATTTATATTCTGCTGTACGGTGTGGGTGAAGAGTTCAAAGGAATCACATCTCAGTAGTAAACAACTCAGAAATTCTCTCTTTAAATCTACTAAGTGGCAAGAAAGTGACATCTCAGGCCTCTTTCTTTGCATGCAAAGTCTTAAAATTTCCCAGCTATTGTGCCACTGTGACTGGAATATGAGATCATTTGAATCAGCATGTAGCAATGGCATATGCCTTCTGCTGATATTGGATATTCACGGACACTCAGGGCATTGAAAGAGGATATAGCATCAAAACCACCTAACATTTTTGTTAGCTTAAGGTCTCATATATTTATATTTTTTATATGCCTAATTTATTCAGAGGGAAATGCAAGTGAAGAAGGTGTGAGAAAAAAGAGTTTGGGAACAGCACAACTATTGACTCTTGTCAAATTAATAAGTATGTCAAATTAAGAATGATAAATTTTTTTTGAACATGAAGATTTACATTATTCTTGCCTATGTATGGATCAAGTAACTATTCTGTAGAAGAATTCTAACATCTGGTAAAGCACAAATATGATGAAATATATGGTTCTGAATCTAGCTAAATGAGTGTTTTGTCACTAGGTGCTCTGAGAAACTGTAGGGTATTACAAAATAAGAGGGTTTCTCCTGGACCATATAAGCAGCTGATTCTAGTCACAGCTATTTTAATGACTATACTAAGATTACTCTGATTCATTCATGTCAGAAAAAAATGCAAACACATGTATTTTTGTTCTTCCTTAGTGTGAAAAGTTTTGGTTCTCATTTAAACATAGATGGCATGCAACATTATTTCTCCATGGGAACTCTTCAACTGTAATTGTAGAACTGGAGGGGCACAAATGTCAACTACTGAAAACCCACTAGCCCTTCTCACTTGAGCAGACACACACATTCAACTCTATTATCATAGCTTTAGGTAACATTAGATCATAAAGCATTGAAATACTCAAAAGGACACTGTGGTTCTCTGTTAAGAAGTATACTGTAAGAGAAGCTTAATAGGGCTAGATAAAAATTTTTAGCCAGACTACATTCACATATGAAAAAGTTTCAACAGTTTACATTAAGTGTACTAATATGTTCTGATTTCTCATCATAAACTATACAGCTCAAGGAAAGTTAGATAGACCACTCCTGCATTAGTTCTTCTACTAAAGTCACAATGATCAGCCTGTTTGGTAGTACACAAATAAATCCAGCTTCAGCAGTTGACTCTTAAGAAGTTACAATCCAGCTGAAGAATATGAAAAAAATTGCTCAGCTACGTAAGCAGATGAGCTGTGAATGACAAATTAATGCCCAAACACTTTCCCACTTTATCCTCCCTACTGAGAATGAAATTGTATCACACACCTTATATCATATACCATATATGTCAAAGTTCCTCATGTCAAAGTTGCACAACTCTATGCCAGCTTATATATAGCTGTCTCTCAATCTTTAATATTGCATTTGCAAAGAGAAGTGAATACTCATTATTTTGCATATTCTGTTTTAGAGATCATTCTATATGCTTGTTTTGCTTTTTTATTTAGCTTACAAATATTTTTTTTCTTCTTTCCTCAATACATGGGATTAGCTTGCCTATTAGAAAAAATGACCATTTTAGTCAGACCAATGCGGGAACAATTGAGTCGGACATATTAATAAACAGCAGTTGCTCATAGACCCAAAAAGCCTCACTCATTTCCTGCAATAACAGCGTTTGGTCCTCTGAGAAAAGAATCATGGCCCTATTTGCTTTTCTGACTATCTAATACACAATGAACAATGATATTTCACATAATGCTCATCCATGATCAAACATTCATCGCTTTCACATCTTTAAAAGCTCTTCAGCAAATTTCTTGTTTGTTTTGTGGATGTTTGAATCCAGCTTTTGATATCTAACACATTTGAAGATGTAGACACCAAAAACAGTCAAGCATCTAGGGGATGGGTGAATCCTGGCCATTACAGTTCCCTTTGTAGCTAATATACCTTATCATGAATTTTAATAAGTTTGTTCCACTTTGTGATGTAGATAGCCTGTCTTTTTAGCGTGTGGGCTTTTGAGAGATAAATAGAAAAGCAGGCCTTTTTTCCACTCCTGTAAAGCAAACAACATTTTAAAAGGAGACGAAGTGTGAACTACTATTCCAGAACTCCATAGCTACTCTTGGCTTTCATCTGCGTAGGCAGTTCGGATTGTGTGAAAATACACAAACCCCATTGTGACAAGTGATAACTAAATATTTAAGCTAAAGCATTTGAAATCTGAAAAAAAAGGCTATCTGTACACAAAGGGAAACAAATCTTAGGGAAGTTCAACATCTGAAGCTGAGAAAAAAATGGAAAAGGTAGAATGGCCAAACCCCTAACACAGAACAGTCCATCTTCAAACCTTGAGATATCTGTGGAAGAGGGAGAACAAAAAGTTGATTCTTTTACACATTGTAAGATGTTAAAATGGATGATCTTTATATGATTTTTTTTCAATATTTTGTCTCCTTCTACTAAGGAATTAGCATTGCATTGTTTAATAGTGACATGCTTCACTTGATCCTTTGTCCCATGTTCTCCAGTCTATCCATATCTCCTAATTTGCACCTTCTATCCTCCCATACATGCTTACTTCAAGACCCATGATAATGAGTGCTCCATCAATATTACTGCCTTCCACTCTCCATCTGCCCTGATACTCGATAGTGGCCATTCTCCTCACCATCCCTCAGGCTTTTTTTCTAACGAAGCCCAGGGAAGGTGGCTAGTAAGGTGAAGATTTGCAGAAGATGACAATTGCCTGTGCTGTCATTTTTATTTTGGTAATTGCCAGCTCTCTCTCCCCAGTTACAACCGTCCATTTCAACATGAACCCCTCTCTTCAAACCTATGTGTCTTCCAAAATGTCAACAAATCAATATTGTCTCTCATTTAGCCCTTTTCCTCTCTGATGCTCCCTCTTCACACTCTGCTTTTAGTTTTTTTGTTTCATCAGTGCTATGAAAACTCTTGACTCTGGCTCTTATCCTCTCACAGTTTATTTTAAAATTATCCTGTCCACTCCATACTTCTTTTTTTTTTTTCTCATTCAAAACCTTTCTATATTCGCAGGATGGTTTTAGTGTAAACTCAGTTTATGTTTTTTCAATTGTGGTGTCAGGGTGGAGATTCCTTGATTTGCACAACTCACTACTTCCCTATTTTACCTTTGTTTCCTTCTGTTTCCTTCCCTTAGCACTTTGCCCAGTCTTCTCAGCCGCAAGCTTGTCTTTCACCCAAGCCCTGGCTGTCTCCTTTTATTTTTTCTCAAATCCTTCACAAACATATTTTCTCTGAGGAGACTTTTAAATCTTTAGTTTCCAATAAGTTTTCCTAAAAATGTAAACACAGATAAATCAGGAAATTGGTGCAGACTATGGAAAAACAAACCACATGGATCATCTCATGACTTAACTGTTTTCCTTTTCATGCTTGTGTTCTTCCTTCCTCGCTAACTAAGGTAATATTTATTCACTTTTCCAAAAGAATGCATCTGCTTACTTACCATGGATATTCACTACTCCCCACAATCCTTCCTCTTATATTTCACATAGGAAACACAGATCAATTTGTTGGCAAGGTTCTCTGTTGTCTCTCTGTAGACTATATTGATTTTCATTGATTTTCAATTTTTTCATTGATCATCAGTTTTTGATTGATTTTCATCTTCTGCCTCTTCAATAAGCCAGGCAGTGCTTATGTTTGGAGAAAAAAAAAGCTACTTTCAAAACAGTGAAGTCATTAACCTAGAAAAAAAAAAAAAGAAATTGGATATTGGCCATTCTCTTTATGTGATCTTGCGGCACGTTCTCAAGCTTACTTAAATAAAACAGTAGGCCACAACAGCCTTTGATGCAAGAGGAACATATCAGTTGCACAACCTACCACATCTTTGCTGACACAGAGAATGTATAGACATGCTTATATATTGAAAAAATATAGCCTGTGAAAGGTAAAAAGATGCTCCAAAACACCAGAGCTCGAAGCCCACCTCGTTGGCTCTGCCCCAATAAAATTCTTTGGCAAGCAGAAAATCTTTCTGCACAAGAGAATTTCAGAAGAAACTTTGCCAGTTGGAGATGAGAGAATATCACAGACAGTTGAGAGGAGAAACCAAGAGGAGGTGGCAGCTCTGCTGAAAGGGAGCCAGGCAGGGAGGTTATGGGAGGGGGAAGCTTGAAGACCATGGGGAGAATTACTTAGCACTGCGGGACAAAGAGCCAGCATGGGTATCCTCACATGTTCTTGGATACTTGGATCTCAGTACATGGATAATTATCTGAGCCTGAAAGCTTTGAATAAACCTCCAAATCTTTGCCTGCTAATCTGAACCGTGGCTGTTAACTTTGATGCCTGTCCACTGTGGCTGGGCTCGGGAGAGAGGTACTTGGCTGGAGATGAAAGAGGATGAGGAGGGCTAGCTCTAGCCTTCACATGAACAGAGCGTAAGCTCTGGCATCATACAGCCTTCCCAGAGTGGGAGTGTGGGGAAGAGACGCTCTGTCCTACTTGACAGATGGGATTTGGAAAATTAAAAAGAAAAACACACACAAACAAAGCATACAAATAAAGAGTTCTGAAAAAAAAAAAAGCAAAAAAGAGTGAAAGAGGAAATTTGTTTGAGTTGAGAACTCCCTTCCCTAACCTTCTTCATCTGAGTCTGTTCTTCGTAAAAGTCACACCAGTCATGGCAAAAATAACACAGAAAGAGGTCTCTGAAAATAGGTGTTTGCACAAATAAACAGTTTTGAGTGTATGATCATGACAATCTCCACAAGACTATATGCAATGGGCAGCATGACTCAACCACTTTGCAAATAAAGCAGTGCCAAAATCTACAGAGCTTAACAATTTCACTAATGGGAATTACTTAGCAAAATAATACATGGAACAATATGTTTTACTTGTCTGGACCGATAAATGGAATTAATTGAGCAAGCTAGACCCCACAGGACCAGAGTGGGATATTTCCCCACTGACTGCATATATCCCTTATTTTCCCAAGCTAACACCTGGGACACCAGTAAAATAAACGTGTATCATGTGCAGGTCAGCATCCTCTCTCAGACTGCAGGAATATCCGGGCCTGTTATCATGCTCAAACATGCATTACCAGGCATAGATGCAGGGTGCTTGGCATAGATCTGTACAAGACAACTTAAATGAGATACATCCAGTAAAAAATAAAGTGCATCTATTCTCTGTTTTGCTCCTCTTCACAGTTTTATGCCTAATCACTTAAGTCCCTGAATCCCAGTGTGGTTTAACTAAGGAACTAATAGATTAACTCAGCATAGAAGGACATCAGTATGCTGTCCTGTCCTTTATCTGCACGGCTCTTTACTGACCCTTTCCAAGGATTTGTGATAAAGCTATAACTAACTACTCAATGCAGCAATTAGTTCAGTCACATAAAAAACTATATAACATTACATAGGAAAAAGAGCATCAATATAAGAAACAGGGAAAAGGATAGGACAGAATGGCATAGAAAAATGGAAGATCTAAACAAGAAAATAGAAGAATTTTTATTGTCTCATGAAACAAGAAGCAATAATCACAAACCAAAATACAGGAAATTCCTGAACATTAGGAAGTGCTAAACCACCCAGTGAGGGTGGTTGAACACTAGCATAAGGTTCTCAAGGATATTGTAGAATCTCCACCCCAGTAGACATCCAAAAGCAAGTGATCACAGTCCTGGGCAGGCTGTGCCACCCAGCCCTGCTTGATGACTGGTAAGACCAGGCATCTCTCTAGGAGCCTGCCAACTCAACTCTTCTGCATTACTGTGCTTTCTTCATATATATTCTCCTCTCCCCACAAAAAGATCCCTGAATTTAATGATTCTTCAAATCAGTTACAGGCAGCATACTGAAAATATTCTGGAGATATGAAAGACACAGCTTGCCTCTGTATTTCAAAAAGACACAGTTAAACTCCATTTAAATTAAGGTTTTTTTCCAAAAAGCATTTTGTCTCATTTCAAAATGCAATAAGCCAAAGCACTGTTGCATGCCATGTAGCAATCAGAATCATATCATAAAATGGGAGACTCAATTTAAAGACCACTTAACAAATATAATTCTCCTCAAATATATATGTACACATACACATATGTGTCTTCATGCAAACAGATGCACGTATATGTATACACACACACACTTATAGACATATAGCAGGAACCTTCTCTTTTTATTTCAATGACTCAATATGTGATTGGACACAATAAAATCTCTGCCTTATTGAACTCAGGCATTTGAGAAGACTGGCAGTGATAACTGTGCAGAGATATACCCGTTACAAAAGCAAGCAATTCTCTCAAGTTTGCTCTCATAAAAGATTAATTTCTATCATAAACCATCACCTGTCTCCTGGTCCTCTGACATTACAATGTTGTCACATTCAGCACAGTGGGGTGGCTGGTGTTTTTTCTTTTTTACAAATACGAAGATTGACAGGCAGTTGACAGTGCTAAAGAACAAGATACAACTGAATATATAACATTTGTATCAAATGAATAACTACTGCAAACAAAGCAATAAAGTCTCCTTTTTTTCATTTCTGAAGAAAAAAACTCAAGCACAGAATGACCCAAATAAATGCCGAGTGCATAAGAGGAATTTGTCCTAGCTGGCAACAGATTTCTTACTATAAAATAATTTCTGATTGTAATTATAAATAAGTACTTTCTTCTCTGATTGCATTTTGATGCCCATTTTCTTTCTCTATTATAGCATATTTTGGAACAAAAAAGTATTTGTGTGGCCAACTCGGTGACTAGCTCCAGCCATGAGCCAAGGTGACACCAGCTCCCATCTCCATCAGCCACAGGAGAAATTTAGGCACCCACAATCTCATCCAAGCTCAGAGCTATCAGTGCAATGGTCCTTAAAAACATCCTTGGTGTGGCCCGTGCTCTGTAAGGTGCCATAAGACATGGCTTAACATGGCCCTTATTTACTGATTGTGCCAAAGCTCTTGATGAAGGAGATTAGTGGCTCTGCACCTGCGCAGCTGCTTCCTTCCTGTGACCTTCCACATCGACAATCTTTGCAAGCTCCTTGCAGAAGGTGCCTGTACAGACGAACAGATCACAAACAGATGAATTTCCTGCACAGCAGAGGGTCAGAGGTAACAGAGCATGTTCTCAGACGTGTCACTACACAAATTAAAATGCAGTAATGAATTTGTGGTATATGCCATGACTTTACCCTAGACCTTGACCTTAATATTGCATTTAACTGAGCACAATCATAGGTCACGAATTAGAAAGGTTTAAGCAATCTTCTGCTCTATCAAGGGAACCCAGTTTAATCAGATCTGATTTAATATGCTGCTCAGAGTTTAGGGAGCACTAGACTAATATTGCTAAGAAAGAAACTGTCACCATAGTTACATCCATGCTGCAAAAGCATAAAAAGGCTTTGGGGTGTAATTCTGGCATTTTGCAAAAGCTTACAGTTAAACATTATCCTTTTTTTTTTGAATAAATAGCCCTCCAAAACTCTTGTAATACCTACAGTTCACAAATTCAAAATAAAAAAGAATTACCTCATTCTTTTTTGATGAAGATATACGGTAAGGTAGTTCATCACTCCCTGTCAGAATACCCGATGAGAGGCAAGTCCTTGCTACCAACAACACACAGAAGAGCAATGAGTTACCATACTGTGAACAGGGCAGCATAGACTCTCTGCATACCTAGCCTTTCTCCTTCTTTAAACAAAGAAGAGAGTAAGAGAAGATTGGAAAAGGAGTGCTAGCAGCCAGGACTTTATGGCTGGGATCATAAGACTTGACTTATGGTCAAACCTATATTTTTTCTGCAAAAAAAGCACAAGCACTCACATTTTTTTTTGCAAAGAAACTAGAACTATTTAAATTATTAGTAGTTATTGAAATACAATTGCAGGTAAATAAATACACACAATCCACATGAATGATTTTGCATCCTAGAAGCACCAAGTCCCCTCTTTCATCAATAACAATTCAAAACTTTGGATGTACAGTTCAGACAGGGCATGAGTTGATTTTGCAGAGCTTCAGCTCAGGCTAAAAGGCTAATTGGCTTGCTGATTTATATGTCCTCAAGTATGTCCTAAAACCTGAGCACAGGTTAAACACATAGGACATACAGTATGGATACCATTTGAATATAGATGGCAAATCTAGCTACTTTATGGGGCTTAAACACCTCATTCCCTCCAATTCTTTGCCAGCCAAATGTCATATTCCCTTTTTAGTTAAAACTACAGCAGATATACTGCATCAAATTCCAATACTTGAAAGTGTCAGATGAAATTAAACTGATTATCTACTAATGCAAACCTGAGTTCATTTCCAGTAATTGTAAACTCAGTCTATTTCCAGGAAACATCTTGTTTGTTTTTCTTTTTCTTTTAAACAAGACCATTAGCACTGAATCACCCAGGCAGGATAAAAATAGATTTGCAAGTTGCAACAATTGTGCAAGGTTTGGTGCTTTGAAATAAAACTACAGTATATGTTATCTTAAAATGATGTTGAAAATAGAAGATTGAGGCTCAACTCTTGGACCCATAACATTAAGAAATCATTTGTTAGTCTTAATATTAAAGCTGTACTGTTGGAAAAATCATAGAAACATAGAATTCTTAAGGCTGGAAGCGACCTTTAGAGATTGTCTAGTCCAACCCCACTGCACACGCAGGGACTTCCAGAGCATGTGGAACAGGGCTGGGATCAAATGGGTTTTGAAGATCTCCAGAGAAGGAGATTCCACAACCTCTCTTGGCAACCTGTGCCAGTGCTCTATCATCCTCACTGAACAAAGATGAACAAAGAAGCCTATTTTCTCTAATGGTAATAAATTTGATATGTCAACAAATAATGTGCTCTGGAAGCCTCTGCTTGAGCAGGAGGATTGGACTAGATCATCTCTAGAGGTTCCTTCTAACCTCAACTATTCTGTAATTCCGTGATTCTGTAATGCACAGATAATTTACAAAGGATATCATCTAATCATTCAGATTGACTTAATAAAATTGAAATAAATCTGTAATTAGCAGGTGCTTGTGTAAAATTTTTTGAAGAGATGAACACTCTGTCTGAAAAGAAAATACAAACTCCTTTTCTTTACATACATTTTTGAATACTTTTAGTTATCTTGGCACACTTATATTTAAGTCTTAGCACTTGTGCACAGGTGATTGGGGGGAAAGTCGGTATTAATACATAAGTAGCTCCATCTCAGTAAAGTGGCTGCCCAACAGTAAAACTGAAAGAATCATAACCTTTATTTTCCCACAGTCTCCTTAAATACTGTCAAAAATTCAAAGAAAATTGTTACCTAACAGTATATCAAGGCAACTCAGAGGGTTAAGGTAAAGCAAGAAAATATGGTGAAGAATCATGAGTCACTAGCAGGGAATACCTCCTTTGATTTCTTTTTATCTTATTCATGGCATTTGAGATTACAAGTAGTCAAGTTTTAAATGTTGAAAAATCTCTTAAGCAGCTATTTTCCAGACAATACTGAAATTCATGATATGGAGAGGCACAATTTAACATTTCTGAAGTACAAATCAGTGAATGACTGGGACAAAATGCAAGATACCCAGCTACCCAGCTGTCCTCTAAAAGTCTTGCATTTGCATTTAAAAACAAGTAATGGTACATACAACAAAATTGTAATATGGAAAACCTACAGTGTATATGAATAAGGAGTAAGGATCATATATATTGTACATGGGATGATTTGCATCCCACTGAAAGTGGAAGGACTGTAAAAGGCTGCAGCCTATTTCACAGAACTGTTGTGAAACTGTTTACCTTAATTGCATTTCATGTGGTTAAAAAAGGTATTTTTTTTCCCATCTGTATTACAGAGATTTAACTGTAATTTAATTTAAGTTCTCCTCTTTTTCCCTAGCTTTTATCTAGGAATACACAAAATTCTCTGAAAGTACACATGTAGATTGGGATATTTTCAAAAATGGAAAGCTTTGGAGAGGAAGGAAATAATAAAAGTTGCAAACTGCATTATAGTGTCTTCTTAGTTATAATTCAGATTTTGAACTGGTATTCAGTGTCTGAACTCCTGCTAATTTTGAAAGCAGTAACAAAGCTTTTTCAGCTTAGAGAAGACTAAGAGGGGATCTCATTAACATGTATAAATACATGAAGGGGGACTGTAGGGAAGAGGGGGCCAAGCTTTTTTCGGTGGT
>JAUBOD010000668.1:94848-134031 GCA_032353885.1 Nothura maculosa
GCCGCCCTGTGCCACCTGCTCTAGGTGTGCCCGCTGGAGTGGGAAGGTTGGACCAGATGATCTCTAGAGGTCCCTTCAACCTTGAAGATTCTGTGATTCTGTAAAGCCATATATCTCAGTGCCAACTGCTTTCTTCCCAAAGTTTCCTTTTCTTCCCAATTCTTCACTGCTTTTCCCCAAACCTTTTCTAGTCACAGTCCATATCTTCTAATAATCTTAGTCACTTACCAGAAAGGACATTTTAAAAAATACAGTTTCAGTGAGAATTTAAGCAGTAATTATTATTTACTGATTTATTTGAAAACTGAAGCATGGACTATCTGAGATATCTGAAGATTCCTGTTTATAAGCTACACTATAAACACAAACTCTTGACAAAAAAAAAAGAGTAAGTTATAATGTACCTCACCACTTACTAATCTCCCTAATTTTTTACTCATAAATTTCAAAAATTCAAGCCTTCACACTAATAGTTTTCTAGAGCTGATCCATTGCTTCTAGTTTCCTTGGTAGGGTTAGATTTGATTTTAGGGAAGGAAAAAAAAAAAAAGAAAGAAAGAGAAAAAGATGACTGATGACCTCCAGACTATGCAAAAGATATGGTGTAGCCCTCACTTCTGTAATGTTTCCAATCTCTTTCTCTTACCTTGCTGTCTATTTTGTTTCTGTCAGTGTGTAAGCATAGGACATGTTCCCATGCTTCTTGAAACAGTGACAGTAGTTAATAAATAATTGACTTTAATATCATCTCTATCATATGTAGTCTTAAGATGCAGCTACTGCGTGATATGTGGAAAAAAAGTCATCTAGACAGAGACAAATAATTACTATCACTGGATTTTCTCTTCACTTCCCTTATGATCTGGCAAAAACCCAAACTCTTCATATATAATTAGCAAAAAATTGAGTCACAGACAAGCCATCCTCCTTAATAATGTCAGCACCTTGCTCACCAGAAGCAGAGATTTAATTTTTCTATTATCTTGCTCTTGACAAGCAAGGTCCTACACACACCTATAAAGTGACACTTGTTTTGGAACCACTTGGTGTTCCTGGGCTCCTAAGAGCTAAATCTAAAATTACATTAGCCTTTTGAGACCTGGGCCTAAGATTTACCTGATACCAGCTTCCATCTTGACTAGAATCTTGACATCTTTGACTTCAGGGATTAGCCATTCCTAGATCGCTTCTTAGATATTGGTAGAAACTAGGATGGGTTTCTCAAAGTAGACTACATTAACAGTTTGAGCACTCTGTATCCCCATGCTCCAGCATTCTCCTGTTTAGCTATGCCATGATGCAGAAGATCACTGAAGAACTGATCTGATTAAAAACAAAATGCCAATACACATACTAAAAATATAAATGTATATTAAATCATTTGCCCATTCAAACACCAGTGGCCACGCAGCACAGTCAGAGAGGATGAAACGGTGCACACTGGGGAAATAGGATAAAAAAAAGAAAGCAGAACTGGCAAGCAGGGACACCATAAGAGTACACGGCCATTGGATGTCTCTTATAAAACTGCAGCACTGGCAAAACAGAAATGAAGGGGTACTCCAAAACCATTTGTTTTCGTAGAAGCAAAAAGGAACAAAGCTGAGATTAATGAGTAATGAGACCAAAAATGCAAAGAAGCAAAAATACAGAGGATAATTTTAAAAATCCATGTTAGAAAACAAGCAAATAGAAATTCCTCTTTTTCAGCAAGAACCTTATTCAGATACCAGCATAAATCAATAGAAATACCGCAGAAATCAGTGCAGTCATGAAGCTGTTATTATTAGGCTAGTGCAAGAAAGATGAGATTTGAGCTAACAGCATGAATACTTAGAGCGGTAATCGTGCTTAGTGTTCTTGAAACACATTGGTATCCTCCAAAAATACAAAAACTTGCATATTTGCAAAAAGGAGAAAAGTTTTATTCCACAGTATCACTACTAGAAAAAAGACATGATAATTAAACCATTAAAGTGTTTCTTTGAATCTGCAGTTATCATCTATCTTTTTGTGGAGAAGTCATGGCACATTTTCAAACCTTCGATGTGATAAGCACATTAAAAATATTTGCAATGCCTTCTTTGCCCTTCGTGACCTTGTAAGTGTGTTTGATACAACAAATATACTGCAATTTATTAAGGCTCAGAAGACTCTCTTCAGTGATTCCATGGCTGATTTTTCTATTAAGTGGGCTCTATAATAATTTACTAGCATTTGAAGCTAAACAAGTACATTGATTTCTCAAGCAGGTGTGCAGCTCCTGACACTTAAGATTGGAGATATGTTACATCATAACCATGCCTCATTTCACAGTAAACATTTGGTTAAATTTAGCACTGGTGCAAAGGACTTATTTTCCTGAGTATCCACATTCATTTTAAAACTCTTTCCGTATACCACCAAAAAAATCAGAATTGTCAAGATTTGGGGATTGCTTTGACTTATTTTTGCCTTAAGTACGTTAACATAAGAGTCTGGAAAAAAGTATTGAAAACAATAAACACACTTAACTGATAAGATGCATAATTATAAGATACATGTATAAGATATACAGCTATATTGCAAATTTAAAACATTTTCTTTTAAGAAATACACTGCTGACACCATCATTTCTAGAAACCAAACTCTCATCTAATGCAATGCATTCTGGCAAACTGTCCGCAGCTAACCCAATGGACTGTGCAAACCTTGGAGTGATTTGCTCGCCTATGGAAACACCTGGTTTCAAGTTGTAGCATGATTGTTTTGCACAATGTAACTCAAAAACAACAAACCACAAAAACTCAAGACTAATAAACAGTGTGCAAGCGACACAAACAAAACAGTAGTAGAAAAGCAACACAGTAAATCAAGACCAGATGTAGCACATAACAAATCAATCAAAACTGCCAAGAAATTACTAAATATAGTGAATTTAATTAAAGCCTCTGCCAAATCTCTAGAAAACCCAGCTACAACTAATAGCACAGGCCTCTAGCTTTTTTTTGGATTTTTTTCTAAGTTGTACTAGGGACTTTCCATCTGATTGAAGAGTGGTCAAAGGGAGCAGCAGAAGTAAACACAGACCCCATGCTGCAGCATACAGTTAAGGGGAAACAGCAGCTCTGTAAGAATAACACAGAAAGGCGGCCAGCTGGTATTACCCCCTCTTTAATACTTTTTTTTTGAGTACCATTATCCCTTTGAACAAGTCCTGTGCAGGCCTGACCACCACTGGTTTGGCAGAAATGTGCTGGCCAGCTGTAGGAAAACTGGCAGTGTGAGGTACTGTGTAGAAGAGCACAGGAAGCAAAAGCTCCCCAAGGCAAAAGATAGGCTGTTCCTTTCTGAAAGCAAGAAGGGAAAACAGCTCCACATGAGAGATTCACCCATCTGAAAGGGCAGCCAAGTTTTCAGACTCTTTCCTATGAAAAGTTGACTGAAAATAAGTTTCTGTTTTTGAAGCTGGAATCTGGATTCCAGACAGCACTACAGACAAAGCACTGCAAGTATTTTTGTTGTTGTTTATGTTTTTTTTTTAAAAAAAAATAAAAAAGTCACATTATCTAGTCAAAAAATGACTTCTGATGCCCATGAGTACCATATTCCACCTAACAGTTACCACTAGGCATACTGGAAAATATTTTAGGAAGACGAGGTGGCTTGCATTTAGCATTTTTGTCCTGAGTTATTAACGCATTTTAAATTCTTCTGCTTTATGTCCACACCTAATACAACCAAAATCTGCTAAAAAGGATCTTTATTAACTAGCTGCCTCAGGTGATGAGCAGAAATTCACAATTTAGCAGCTTCTCGGACTAGACAGACATAGTGCTTGTTAATAGGCTTGTTCAACCCTTTGGCATCTGTGAGATGTAAGTGGATTAATGGAGCTTGGTTGATATGGCTATCTTTTTATGTAGTTTTCCAAATAATTGTCATAAATATCCCCACTTCCTTAACCTAATTAATGAAATGTGGTAAATACCCAGTTGGATGTTTGTATTGATTAGGCAGTCACTTAGGAAGTAGAGGGTTGGTGTTGCCCAGTATTATTCACTACTCTCCTGATTGCATAAATGGGTCAGAGACACATCAATGACAAGAGAAAAAAAAGGAGCTCTCATAATTTGCTCTTGATTTTATTTTTCTTTTTGTCACTACTAATGGTTTTCCCTTCTGTCAGGAATCCTCTGAAGAAAAGTTTAATGGGAAACATATGGATGCATTATTGTTGAAAACCAACTTCACTTCAGACCATCATTTGTTTTTTTTCTAGAGAAAAGAAAAAAAAAAACAAAAAAAAAGAAGAAGCTATTTATGCAGAAAAATTACACCCTAGCAGTTTTGAGAGCAATCTTGCAATCCCTGTAATGGCCAACTGGATCTTGCAGTAAAGTCAGAAGGCACAAGAGTGAGCAGAGATCATTCACAGAAGTAGGGTTGGTAGCATCAGACCTGATTTTTTTTCCATCTGGTGTACTAAGAAAAACCAAATTACATATGTGTTCATTTTTAAAAGGGTACTCTTAAACAGTAATACCATGCCTGTTCAAAAAAAAAGAAAAAAAACACCATGATAAACATCATGATAAACTGCATGGAAAACAAAACAAAACAAAAAGCTTTCTGAAAGGCTCTTAAGATATAAAATATTTATACTTTCCAGGCTTCATTTATTTCATATCCTCTTAACTATTTTAGCAAGATTTTATGAATATTTTACACTGTAACAACATCCTCCCGCAATCCAGAGGAAATAGCCTAAAGTAAAATGTCATTTGCACTGGCAGATTAATGCCTGAGATACTTTCAATTTCTGAGTTGCCTTTGCTGTGCTCACAGGAAAGCAGCATGTGCTCCACAGCAACCTCTAAAGACTCCCTCTTTTTTCATTGTTTACTATAGAGTCACTGGATGCCATCAATGGCTCTATCACAAAGGGGGTCCTGTAATACTGCCCCACCAGGTCCATGGCTTGGCCATATCCAAGCACATAAAACATGTTTAAAGACTGTTTGTTAGTAATTCCTTTTTGGCATGCTTTCTCACTTAGCATGGTCTGCAGCCAGAAAACACTCACTTCTAATTTCCCTTCTTTCTGAAATAACAGGGCCAAAATGGCCCCCTTCCTCCCAAAGAAGGGGAAGAGCCCCCTTGGTGGGCCTGGGGCCTGGTCCAGGTGCGATGGGGACATCAAGGTCTACATTTGTGGCCCAGCTGCTGAAACATGGGGCTACAAGCACAGCAAATGGCCCTGGTCTCAGTTAGGCCCCTGTATCGACAAGGAGTCTTGCGTGTGGCTTTGCAGACATGCCTTTCGGAACTGATTTACATCCCGGCAAAGCCCTGCGCTGCAAATAGCTCATGAAGACCATGACCTAAGTGCTTGCCCACGGGGCCACAATAACATTTATGTAGCATAAATTAATGCATTTCAACCACTAATTCGATCTGGCTGGCTAACTCCTCTGGTCCTGGCAGTGCTGGTCTCAGCAAAGAGTCTGGCGCTGACGGCAGTGACGCACTGCCCTACCGACCCGCCAGCAATCCACCCCCTGCACCGTGTGGCCATAAAAACGCATCTGGGCCCATGCTAATTGAAACTTCCTTTTTATAGCAGCCTGAGCAAAAACAGCTGTGGGAGTCGAGCAGAAGCAGATTTATGCTGTATCGGAGAAATTCAACAAACTTGGAGAGAAGCAGCTGAGCAAATGCCTCTAAGCTTCTGGAGGAACATGGATAACACAGAATATTTTGAGTCTTCCCACAGGAAAACTATCACTTGGTGGAGCGATACATGCATATATATTATATGTAGATAAATATGTAAAAATATATATTTGTGTTTTTTCTTTGATGAGTCCTATGTTGGCTATATACACCAGATTCAGGGAGATTTCAGGAGCAAGTGGGTAGCAGTCTTCTATCCTGTACCACCCCCAGCTATCAACATCACCTGTTTTCAGACTATTAATTCATCCTAGACACTTAAGTGTAATCGGGCACTTAATGCCAGAGAGGTTATTGCTCAGCCACAGCTGGCCTCATGGCTGTGTCCACACTTTTGGAGCAGCTTGTGGATGTAGTGCCTGTTGATGGAGATGTGAAAACGTCTAGACTTCCCGCCCCATCACCGTGGCTTGCTAAGCGACAAACAAATCCTGATGCTTTGGAGTGAAGCCAAGTGGCTCTTGCACCTCAGTACAACCAGTCCTGGGCTCCACTACCTGTGTCTGGCTCCTGGCTCCATGCTCACAAAACGCTGCCAGGCAAGAGAATCTAAATGCCAGCTCAGCTTGATTTATTACTAAATGTGCTGTCTTGCAATTTCTTTCAAAGAAAAATAAAAGACTATATATCTTATGTTGTGAAGAGGGGCAGGAACATCTTATAGGTAATATTCCCTATGAAGCAAAGTGTTTTCCCCCTTCATGAAGCCACAAAAACATCAATATGGAAATAGTGTTTTGAGAAGAGAGGCATCAAAGGAAAGAGAAGGCTAGCAATGTGTGGAAGTGGCTCCTTTTCTGAAAAAATGATACATGGCATCATCTGTCTCCTGTAAAATCTGACTCATGCACAACAGAAGCTATGCTTAATACATATTCCCACAGCTCACCAAATCCACAGCCCTTGCCAGTTCTCAGATATCACAGATTCACAGATATCATGCTATCTGTGAACACAACCACTTGTTTTGAGGGCAATTGGACCTTCAGTCAAAAGGCTATTCATGAACCCGGTACTGTTAGAGTTGGACCTATAGCTGATCATACTATTTGTGAAACTGATTCACTATTTTGAAGACCTATGGTCAACGGATTGTTAGTGAATCTGGTACTGCCAGAGTCAGGTCTATAGCTACGGCACTATTTGGCATCCCTATTAAGAGATGAGTCCAGCCACCTCCAGTCCTTCCAACATTTGAAGATCAACTGGAGTGCAAGGGGTTATCTCTCTTACCAAATTTGTCTCCTCTACGCATCATCAAACCACAACGCCCCCACACTGGCTATCAGGGAGCTAAACCTTGAAAGAGGAAAAAAATAATAAATCTATTTAAATTAGCTATAAATCAGTGTATCCTTAACACATCCACTCACTTAAGTGCACATAAGAACAAACACATATGAAGTTAGCCAAGAAAGTAACGAAACTTTCTTCCACATTCTGGAAAAAGAAATAGAAATGAACAAAAAGAATATCTCGTAACAGTTGTCAGCACTGGTAATATTGATTATCACTGATGGAATATACATCTTGTCACTATGATTAAAGGGAAGAAGAGACATATTCCCAGACATTTCATAACTATTATGTCTTTTACCCACTTGGGCATGGCAGTGAATATATCCCAATAGCATAGAAGAATTATGAGAATTCTGGGAAATGCTGGGAAAGATCCCGAGGCCAAATCCTGGGAGATTTCCACACTCAGATTCATTACAATGGTAGCTCATAGTCTGAAGTCTTTCCTGGTGTAATAACTATAAAAGAATTGCTTTAAATTTGTAAGATGCTACTGTAAGTTTCTTAGGCAATCAAAGTCTTGCAGCTTCTAGACACATTTGCTGTAATACATTTACATGAGGAAATGCCAGGAGAGATTTGGGAGCTGTCATTTAAGCAAAATGGGGTGCCTCAACACACAGACTTTGTTGTTTACTATATTATGCCAAGATCTTAAAACTAGTTGCAACGCCTTATTTACTTCTAAATGCAGCTCCAGACAGAACCAGTTCAGATGTTTTTAGGTACACCAGAAGGACAAATACATCCAACCCAGCCAAGGGTTTCTGTATCCTTCATTCTGCCACTGTATCAGAGAAGCTATCTTGTCTTTTCAGACAATATTTTCAATTGGAAAGAGCAGCAAAGGTGAGTTAATGATTATTTTCTATCTTCTGTTGTCTTCTCACCAAATCTTTGATTTTTTAAAACTGATTTACTACTTTTGCTAATATTGTATTTGTTTAGTAAATACTAAGACTATTTTTCCAAATGCAGAGGTAGACATTCTGAGAAACAACCCAAGAAATGCACAAATTGCAGGTGTAACAGTGGACTATATTAGGTGGGCTGCAAATTTCACAAGTTCTGAATGCTTCTACATAAATTTTGTATTAATGTACCACTATCTCCTATTTCAGAATAAAAATGTGCTCAAGCAGAGGGATATATTTTGAATTATCATGGTCACAGTGGCTACATGTTTTCAACATGAGGCTCAGTAACTAATGAGTCAGGCAGGCACTACAACAGCTTAAAATACTCTGCATTAAAATACTCTCCACACTCCTTAAAGATCTAGATTTTAAAACATATTAGACCATCTCAAATTTCTAACAGCCATTTATACCTTATACTATTAAGAAATGTATAAATTAAGAACTTTTACAGGGCTTTTAAAAATCCTTACACATCAATTTAATGGCATGTCAGGCTTGAAAGGGAAGAGTGTCAGACTGATTTGATAAGAAGGATATCAGAACTGCATTTATTGAGAAAAGCACAAAGGATCGTTTTATTTTATCTTGTGCTATGAGGAGAGAAGTAAAAGCAGGGCAGAGACAACTTGTGTAAAGTTGTGTAAATTATATTGATATTGTGGTATAATGGCTGGATGCTGTGGTCGTATAAAATATATATTTGTTGAAGGGGAGTATTTTACAACATAATGTATTTATTTGGCACTTCTTTTGATCGGACTAGAGCTCTTCTATTTTCATAACCATAATATGCCTACCTCCAAGATAAAAATACCAAAGAAGAACCAAAATTTAGTCCTTGCAGATTCAGTGAAGCAAATGGAAGAAAATCCATTATAAAGGGTCACCACTTCTTACATTCTGCATTACTCCTACATAATGCGGAGGAGTAGGCTCTCATTTAAGAAATAACATAGTTTTTATATGCAAGGCAAATTGTCTGCAAACTTGAAGACAAGAAGATCTGAAAAAAACCCCAGAGATATAAACTTCTGGAACAGAATGAAGGCTGGATGCTCACTGTTTTTTATAGGGTTCTAGTCACAGTGGTAAATTGAAATACCTAAGATGATTCTGTGTGAGACCACAGAGAGAATCCCAAGCTTTCCACACCACACCTGAAGCTGCTGGACAGGCCAGGGACAGTCAGACATCTTGGAGCATGATTTGCCTAGGTCAAACTTACCCTTTCCAAGCTCATGGTCATGTGTCGCCATTGGCAATAGGGCTGCAAATAACATCTGTGTGCTAAAACTCTACCTAGCAATTTCTAGGAGTGACACAAATCTGCATGAGATGGTATCACTCTTCCATCTGTCACAAAGATGGAGCTATGTTGTCAAAAGTTGTGTTGTCAACATGCACCTTAGATCCTTCATGGATGCTAGGGTGATGCTATAGGGACATAGAAAAATCCTCTTTTTCTTTCCTTTCTTCCATGTGTGGATAATGGGAATTTTTAATCTCTTCACATTTCCCCACAAAGTTGTTCAACAACCGCTAACAGATACGCTAGTATAACAAATATACACAAAATCTACTCTTTAGATCCAGTTGGTAATTTAGCAGATTAACTATGAGGGCATCTGAAGCTGAGACCATCATCTATTTTTTTTCTTTTTTTTTAATCAAAAAAACATCAGAAGCCCATCAACTAAGGCTAAAAACAAATGTTATATTTTAAACCTGTCAGGGAAAAGGCACTTCACAGAATCACATAACTGTTGAGGTTAGAAGGGACCTCCAGAGATCAACTAGTCCAAACTCTTCCTGCTCAAGCAGAGACACAGAGAGCACAGGGCACAGGCTGGCATCCAGGCAGGTTTTGATGATCTGCAAAGAAGGAGATCTCTACCTCTCTGATCAGCCTGGTCCAGTGTTCTGCCATCTTCACATTGAGGGATTCTCTCTTACATGAAGATAAAACTTTCTGTGTTTCAATTTGTACTCATTACCCCTTGTCCTGTCACAGACCACCAGGAAGACTTTGGTCCCATTCTCTCTACATTCTCCTCTCATTAATAAGATCTCCTCTCACTCTTTTTCAGGCTAAACAGGCCCAGGTCACTTAGTCTTTCCTCATAGGATAAATGCTCCATTTCCTTAATCATCTTTGTCACTCTCCAGTGGACCTTCTCGAGAAGCTCCATGTCCCTCCTGTCCCGGAGAACTCAGAACTGCCCCCAATACTCCAGGTGCAGACTTTCCACAGCTGAGGAGAGGGGCATGATCCCCTCCCTCAATCTGCTGGCAATGCTTCTCCTGATGGAGGCCAGGACTTCTTGGCCACGAGAGCACTGTTGCCTCATGATTAACTGTTGCAACCAGGACTACGAAATCTCACTCCACTGAGCTGCTCAATCCCTAATTTGTCTTGGTGGCAGGGGTTATTCCTTCCCAAGTGCAGGAGCCTGCACTTGTCCTTGTTGAACCTTATGAGGTTCCTCTCTGTCCAACACTCAAAAATCTGTCCAGGTGCCTCTGAATGGCAGCACTGTGCTCTGGAGAGTCGGCCACTCTACTTGGCTTGGTATTATCCACAAATTTGCTGAGCGTGCACTCTGCCCTCATTGATAAACAAGTTGAACAACCCTGAGCCCAGTACTGACATCTGGGGAACACTACTCTGCATAGGTCTCCAACCAGACTCTGCACCATTTTTAACTACCCACTGAGCTCTGCCATCCAGCTAGTTCTCAATTCACCTCACTGTCCACTCATCCAGCCCATCCTTCCTGAGCTTTCCTATGAAGATGTTATGGGAGACAGTGTTGAAAGCCTTGCTGAAGTCAAGGTAGACAACATTCACAGCTCTCCACTCATCCATCCATCCAGTTATCCCATCATAGAAGGGATCATCAAAATGACTTCCCCTTGGTAAATCTCTGCTGACTACTCTTGATCACCTTCTTTTCCTTCAAATGCCTAGGGATGGTCTCTAGGATGAGCTGCTCCATCACCTTTCCAGGGACAGAGGTGGGGCTGACCGGCCTGTAGTTGACCAGCTTCTCCCTCTTGCCCTTTGTGAAGACTGGAGTGATGTTGGTTTCTTCCAGTCCGTCAGCACCTTCTCCATTCTCCATGACCTCTCGAAGATGATGGAGAGCAGCTGAGCAACCACTCCTGTCAGTCTCCTCAGCACTCTGGGGTGAATCATATCCAGACCTGGAGATTTTCGATTCCCCAATTTGCATAAATACTCTCTAACTCAATCCTCAATCCACAGAAAAGCTTCCTCTTTCCTAATTTTCTCTCTTGTGTCCAGGCTCTGTAGTTCTTAGGGACTAGCCTTAGCAATAAAGACAGAAGAAAAGAAGACATTTTGTAACCTTCTCTGTATGCTCTGTCATCACTTGAAGCAGTGTCTCTCATGGAGAACACAAGCAGTAGCTTTTTGATAACATTATAGTTTTACCTGACTGCTTCCCTCCTGCTCTGCTTACCTAAAACCTGATTTAAAAGCAGCTTTGAAGACGCAACTTAAATCTGCCAGAAGGAAGACCTGGGATGGACAAACCAGTCATGAGCAGGATGTCCTAAGTCACTGTATCAAACAAAGAAAAGAGGAGCCACCAGTTCTGGTGCAACTAGTCAGTACTTCTTAGGTTTGAGCTTCTAAAGGATAGAGCAGGCAGTCTGGGGAATAGTGGGCAGACAACCAGTCCCTAGGGAGCCCATTACTGTATAGAGCAGAAGCTCTTCTCCTTTTGCACTCTTCATCACTCAGTTGCTTTCCCCCAAGGCCTCCTTCATCTGACCAGACAGATGAAATAATTCACTATTAATAATCGTCTTGAGCATTTCCAGTATTTCAGGAAGGCAGTGTAGTTAGGATCAGATAGCCTACTGAATAGTTTATGGTCAGCTGAGAGAATAATTCTACCTACTAAGAAATATGGCAACAAATGGGAAAGGCATGTGTATTAGATATGCTTGCCCTATTCTTAAACTTTCCTCAAGCATCTGTTTCTGATCATTGCTGTAGATGACAGAAAGAATAAGATGTTCCTTTGACCATTATGGCCTTTCTTAAGTTCTTACATCACTTTCATTTCTATTCTTGACCTTAATATCTTGGGAATCTTTAGCCAGAATGAGCTAACACGAATGTAAGCTTAAACGGTATCCTCTCTCCAAATCAAGTAGAGAGCACAGTTTTCTTCAATCTACCCGTTCAAACAAATTTTTTTTTTCTGCAAATAATGGTATGCAGCTGTTTCAGGAATAGTCCCTTCTGATGACTCAAGGTACAGGCTTGAATAAGGTGCAGGTGGAGGCATCAGCACATAGACATCAGCCTGCACAGAGAAGGCAACTGAGGCTGCTCACTCCCAAGGACCCCATGAGAAGGACTGGCAAGGTGTTTTCAAATCACTATTTTGCCCGATCTTAAGCAGGGACTCATATATAGTGCTGCCCAGGATATTACCTTGAGGCTATTGTCTTCATGCAACACACTGTTGGAGCTGTCTTCAGTCACAAGCAGTGAACACCGTATGGCACAGATTTGATTGCTTATGGTTCTTCATATATTTCTGTGGATGTAATCAGGGAGGATATGGGAGGTGCATATCAGTGTTCTGCAGATGTGAACATATTCAGAAGAGAAAACTAAATTAGTAAACACTAATAACACATTCAAATTAGAAAGACTTTTTTTGACAATAATTAGCAAGAGCTGACAGATACTCACAGAGAATTTTAAAGTGATTCCATTATACCTCTCATTTAAAATTATCTACTAAGATAAACACAGACTATGTGTAAACTTCCTGATTATCAGTTAGCAGAGAAAAGGTTATCCTTTCTATGAAAAGACCTATTTTGGGGGGGAAATACTTTTGCCATTTTGATGACATAATTTATTTCTCATACATTCCTTTTATCTACTGTATTTCCCAAATCTGTTTGAAGTTTAAACAGTTCTAGAGAGATGAAGTCACTGACATGTATTTACAAAAAAAAAAAAAAACCTTTGAAATATAATCAATAGTTTCTGCATGATTCAACAAGAGTGTCTCTACAGAGGAAATACAATTCCTCTGTGTTTTCCTGAATCACACTTTTATCTGCCTTTGAGACTTGCCCCAAGTTTGCGCCTTTGACTTTGGGCATCTGAAATAATACGGCCCATACTGCTCAATCAATCTTATTCAGAAATGTAAACAGTGTATATGCTTTAAGAAAAAATGCTTTTTTAGGCAATACAAAAGCTCCTGGAAACATTTAGCTCGTCTCCAAATATACTATACTATATATACTATATGTATATACCATATACTATATATCCTTGTCATTCAGTCTAACACAGCATTATCTCATCCGCATACTTAATGCTATACTTACTTCACTTTAGTCACACAGTTGTATTTTGTATAGATTCACATACAAATTATTAACAATATTTCCACTTCTATTATACATAGAAATCAATGCTTCATCATCAATGCTTCATCATCATCTGCATGAATTAGTTTGTACTGAACCAATTAGAAACATTTCCAAACTCTCTGTTATTTCTAGGTAGGCAAAAATAACCATTTGATAGGATACAACTCAAGTTTCAGGAATAAGTCAGTGTTAAAAGCATCTCTGCTTCATGGCAGGACCATGTTCCAGAGAGCAAAAGAAGCTCCGCAGAAAGGCGCTGTGGGCTGCCATGAATAAGCATTGCTGGACACGTCTGCGTTTAAGTAATGACATTATTTATACCACAAGAAAGCCTTCACACTTAGCTTTTCTGAGCACACTGAAAGGGGGTGAGCTAAGGGCACTATACTAAAAAATTCATTAAAAAAATTGCAAGTAGTTTGTACTTCCTTGTTCACCACATTTTCTCTTGCTAACCAAGGGTGTTGGCTCTTTATTCTTCCTCTCTATGAGTGAGCAAAGAGTGAATATGCGAGGTGAGAACACTGTTTCACCCCAAAGTCTTCCCTTTCCTGCTTTATTCTCCCTGTTTGCCTTCAGGAAAGCTGGCTGAGCCACATTCATCCAAGCTCAACCTCATCCTGTGCTGACACTACTCTTGTTCTCCCCTTCCAAAATCAGGGCTTCTGTGTAGCCTCTTGTGTATTTTCCTTTGGATGCACACTCATGGCCTGGATAAAAAAGCTTTTGTATTTTTTTTCTGCCTTTTTTCAAAATAGCCTGTTAAAGTGGATGCCTGAAATGCTTGTACTCCCATTTGAATAGGGAAAGAAAAAACAGTTTTGCATGCATAATTGGGAAGACGGTCAGAGGTCTCATACAGACCTTTTTTTTTGTTCTTTTTTCTTTTTTTCTCCCTTTTCTTCATTATGTATACTCTGATCAAAGAAAGTATTTTGACCTCGCATATCAAAAACATTACTAAAGCCGAGGAGCTTATGATAACTTAATTCTCGCTACTGCCTGGAAGAAACAGTAACATCCACCTACATCTCCCTTTCCTTTTGGTAAAACAAAGATTAATGGACAATTTGTGACAATTTTAAAACGAGTTTTATGACACTATCTCTCCACCAACCCTATTCTCTTCATTTCCTATGTTTGGAGATAAATGAATGAACCCTAGCCAAATTGAGAAGCATTTTAATAAGAAATGCTGTCTTGTACAGACCTGTGACAATAGAAGGCTCTGTAAATATTATTATTGACAGGTTGTACAGGTCTTTTCAAAGAATTCAAAGGCCTACTGAGGCACCTCAGTATTTGTACATCCCGGTTACTGCCAAAACAGGTATTATGTTCTCCTTAGGACACCTATGAACAGCATATAGAGGAGACAGGTCCTCACATTTTCCCCACATCAGGCAATTATCATTCAGCCCTCTGTTTTGCTAGGAATTGTACATTGGCCATTTCATACATTCTTCTTTCTAAAGTATCCAGCTCTGATGTCTATTCTGCCATTAGAGTTTATGGCCATGAGAACAAAGCACTATTTGGAAAGGTATGTTGGAGAAACATACAAATATCTTATTTATTAGGATAGACCACTATAATAGGATGAGTTGTATTGATCTCACTAACAAATAGGACTTTCTTTCTGTAAGCCAGATGGAATAAGAGAAACAAATATGTGACATTTTAAATGAAAGTGAAAAGCTTTCTATGGATTTTATTTCTATTTCTCATGCTTACTAGTCATGCAGGAATAATATCCCCTTGGAAAAATAAACAGAATGTCCCACCCACCCCATACGTATCATCTGTACTCCTGCCACAAATGTCATCACAGTTAAATGCTACAGCTCAAGAAATATCACATACTTTAAGAAATTATTTATGTTTAAGTGTCTGAATATTTATTTGAAGCATTTATAACTCTTTTCTTTTGCATTTCAAACCAAGGAGACAAAAGATATTATATACCTCTGCTGCTGTATTTTTCCTGAGTATCATGTGGATAATTGTAATTAGGGATTTCTGTTTTTTTATGTAAGAGTACTTTGCCTTTTGAATGAGTGTGGTTGAGATCAAATACAAAATATGACAAGGCTGAACCTTGTCAAGGCATTAACGTACTATCATAGGCAGAGTCAGTCACTGCAAATGTGTTGGCTGTACGAAAAATTCTCCTTTATCCCTCTTTATTTCAAAAGAAATGAAGAGCCATCTGCAGAGGAGGCACTGAAAACTTCCCTTGCTTCTAAATAGGGCAGATTCAAGGGCGTGATACAACATAGCGTGTTTGATATCTGAGAAAAGATGAATGTCATTACTGTGTAAACTAAAATAACAAGAAAGCTGGAGTTGTGTGTGGTAGTCAATTTGGAATGCAGCCAACTTCATTAAAAAGATCTTTAAAGTCCATAAGCTTACATGACTTTCGGATGATTTATGATCCTGTAGCAAAGCTCATCTAAATATTTGAATGCAAAATAGGGAAAAAGATGTTACTGCTTTACATTTGATGAAAGCAGATTTTTTTTAGAGAGTCCAAAAGTTTTGTTTCTTTTTAGCTGAAATATTTACAAAAATAGTTTATAATTCAAGTATCTGCTCCTGTAAGTTATTCATAGGTCCATTTCTGTAAATAATCACTATCTTGTAAATGGTTCTTAAAATATCCTGTGTGTTTTGTTTATAAAATCAGAACTGTTTTGATTATTTGTGCTTGGATATAAAATTTGCATGGATGATTTCATATTCCTGACTGAATTTTACTCTATGCCCTATTTGACCAAATTTATACCAGCTGACATTCAAATGGTTTGAAGTTTTTTTCAAATGTTAATCCAATGAACCTTTTTTGGATCTGGGAGTCAACTATAGAGTCTCTTGGATTTTTTCCAACACTTCCCAGTTTCATGTAGGCCAGAAATATCAGGAGAATAGCTTTGCATATGTTAATTTTGCTAACAGGACTTCCTGGATCAGATTAAGCTTGGAAGTGTAAAGACACAGAAATAAATTACAGACAGCCAGCAAACAGGCTTAGAAACAGCCCAGCACACTTAAAAGGAAATGAAGATACAGAGAAAAACATGAGCAGGAGAGAGAATTTTTCAGTGAACATTATTCTGTATAATGATATAGCTATACAAGAAGAGAATGAATGTAAAAGGTGTTTTCTAAGTTAGGATACATGTAAAATAATGAATAGAGACAGAAGAAGAGAGATTAAAATGCAGACAAAGGATCACTGATTTTCCTATTTAGCATGTATGTCATGAAGATTCAAAAAGGTAATCACAAAGAAGTCCTAAAAAAACACTTTATTTTAATATTTAACAAGATGAGAGCTACCTTCAAGGATGTATTTTATTTATGAAAAAATATGTATATTTGCACAGAAAGAAAAACAAAAAACATATAGGGTTTAAAAATTAACACTCTCTGCACAGAAGAGTATTTGTTAACTAATTTATTTTAGAAGAGGACAATGGCTACTGAAATTAGAAATAAAAAGAGATATTTTACTTGAAAAAAATAATTTAATTAAATAATTACTGAGTCTGACTTCACAAACTCCTTGGAGAAATGGAAAAGTAGGTTTGTTACAGGAAGCACTTTAACTATTGGCCAAAGAAGGTGAAATAAAACTAGAATTGGCAAAGTATCATAGTGAGTAAGCATAGCAAGTATCAACATTTTTTTCAAGGGAATAAATTTTTCAATGTCAGAGAAGAAAATCTATAAAGTAGAAAAATACCTGCAAGTCTGCGAATATTTACTTGCTACCTTAGATGCCAGATTGAGTGACTTGGGGTGTGCTTGTATCATCCAACTGTCTTCAAAGGCTGGAGGGGAAAGATGGGGAACAGGATGTTACTATGATAGATTTTAAGGGTTGGCTAACTAGAGAGTCTTACAAAGCATTCCATTCAAGTAAATTTAAACCACTACTACACCCTCCTCGTTTATCTGTAACATTGCAGAAGGTGAATTATAATATTCCTGGACATTGATTAAGTAAAAATCTATTTCTTTAGCATATGAAAATTAAATAAGAAAAATTGGAACAACCATTGTAAGATCACATAGTCACTTAATTAAGTTAATCCATACCAGGAAAGAACATTTTTCAAGACTGGGAAAGGGGTATTGTTGACTGAGCTGAAACAGCAGACCATGCAAAAACAGAAGTCAGGTCAGATAAGCATCAGAGTCAGACTTAGACCAAGATTTATGACTGATGTCTGGGACAAATCAGAACACGGTATTCTAAAGAAAAAAGAAAAAGGAATTTAGAAGTAAAAGCCATGACTTAAGGATGAAAGAAAATGTAATTTTGAAGAAGTTTTAAGTCTGTTCACAACAGAACACTGTTATTTAGGATATCCTGCGTGCCTATGGGCTGAAAATCAGCACCAACAGGAAGAGATGGCAAAGTGGTTGTGCAAATCAATTTTGAAAGCCTTTGTCCAAATCTTTTACTGTTTGTCAAGGTAATGGATTTAAAAAAATATATATTTTTTTCCAAGACAGTGAAGGAAAAATAAAAGATTCAACTATTTTATGTATACAGTTTTGCAAAATTGAATGTAGCACAGAATATAGAATTATCAGATGAGTTGCAGTTATATTCGCTACCATATCATAGCAGAGACACTTATAATTTCTATATTTCAAGACAATATTAACTTTCTTTAGTTTCTCTGAAGCATGTTACAGTAAGTCCCTATTACATCTAACTAGAGCTGACAACTCTAGCACTAAAAATATCAAAATACTTTAATCAGAGGTGTTTTTGTGTATAAGGACAATTTTAAAGCAATCAAAAGTTTAACAGAACAGGTGTCTGAATTTATGTGGTATATTGAAAATCATAGAATTTATTCACTAAGGAGATGATAGATACAATTCACAGCCTACTCACTTTTGCCAATTTAAAATGTAAAGTGCGATGGTCAGTTTAGAGTGCCAAGCACCTCCCTTGGCAAAGAAAATCTTTCTCTGTCAAAAAGGCAGAGGATGTTCATGCTATTTTATGAAACTTAGCAATACTAAGAAAAAGAGAATAAGGTCATGCAAGCAGAAAGGACAAAAAAACAGAATGAAGACCTTGTACTGCTTGAATAAAATTCAGGGCAGGATTGGTACTTGAAGATGAGTAATGCCGAGAAACATAATATACAAAGGTAAACTATTATAAAAAGAATAAACATGTTAGTACAGCATTCTGCCTAGACTATATCTAGGATGAGCCATTTTGTTGTTAATATAATAATGCAAATGATTAAAGCCCTGGAGCTTGGGATGACACCATGATATCACTTTGTATTTCATAGACAGTCTTTTAAACAGTGATCATGCCCTGCAGTTTTAAGTACACAGGCACTGTGATCTCATGAGGAATGAGATTTGGTAGAGTCCATCTCTACTAGCATTTTTTCTGAGAAAATATGCAATACTGCATACAGGAACATTTTCAAGCATATTTTTTAATTTTTTTTTTGGTGATTATAGGAATAAAAAATGGAGAGAAACCACGACTGAGTTCAAGTCACTAAAGAAAACCAAAATTTGCTGCTAACTACCACATGCCACTATTTCAAGCCTGAAATAGTTTGGGAAAATTAGCAGCAGCAGCCAACTTAAACCTTCTAGCAAAAATCTAACAATTATTCCCACCCTCCTTTCAAACTGCATAAAATCTCCATTGAAATACCTATGATACCAACTTTGTTTATTAATAAGGGGCAAGCCTAACTTACAATATATACTTTGAAATGTGCAAATACAGAAAATTATCAGTAGGACTCTCATACCTTAGACAGGTCTACTCCATTACGGATTGCAAAAATCTTAAAAGTTCAATTACAGATGAGTAACTCTCTAATGATTATGATATCATGCTTCAAGCTACCTAATGGGTACTAATGAGTGAAAAAGTTCACTGAAGATATATACATATTAAGAAAATCAATTGAATCTCTGTCATCTAAATGAGTTTGAAAGTATTACTTTCCAGAAATTTGATATTACCAGGACAAATCATGTTTTAAGTGGTTAGCCTTTTTTTTATTATTATTATTTTCTTTCATTCAACTATCTGCTTTATGAATACTACAAAGAATAGGGATGGTGCTTGGACAAAGCAATTAAGGGGATGATCCACCACATAAGTTAAAGCCTATGATGGCTCCTGCAGGATCTGAGGCTTACAATATGTCACACAGTCTCAGGAGCTTGGTAAGGAAAGAGCCTCAGCAAAATCAGATGTGCTGATGTCCCATTGCTAGATTAACAGTAAAATTGTCAAGTCATACTAGGGAATCCAAACAATTTAACATAGCTTCTGTGTGAAGGCATCCTGCAATGAAAAGTAAGGCACACCAGCATGAGGATGAGTGCTTGATATCCCCTAAAACCTCAACACCCTGTTCAACACAAGCTGCTGCAAAGTTTGTTAAAGAAAAACAGAAGAAAGCAGAGGCAAATGACTAAGGGATGGTCTCCTGCCCGCACACCCTCCCAGGAGCACAAACCATGAGCAGCACCAGCAAAGTCCAAAGTAGGCCAGTACAAAGCCTGCATTAAGAAAACAAAGCCAGGCCAACCCTAAGTGCTGAGGTATATGTGGTAGTCTGTCACCTATATAAACTCAGGATGGTAGAGAACTATGTCTAGTATCAGTGCTTAAGTGGTTTTAATCTTTGCTCCTGAACATCTCCTATATTTTTTTATCTTTGCTTCTGAATATCTCCTACATGTGCATGCATATTGTGCTCCTCCCTCCTAAACTTCTGTACGAAATTTATAGTGGTGCTCACTATCCTTTAGTTTCCAAAAGTCATAACTCACTATGGGAACATCTTTGGAAACAGGTCTTCAAAAACATTGTGAGAATATTTCTCCCCTACCCTAACATAATGTTCATCACAAAGCACCCTAAGTAGAGAAAGGCAAACAGATGCTCACTGTCTATCTTGCAGTCTAAGGAAAATGCTGAACCTATTGATAGCTGCAGTAACAAATCCAGCTTTAAATAAGTGGAACATCACAAATAATCGTGTTAAACCTCTTGTTTATTCTGGTAGGCAATAATAGGATTTAAACACAGAGTGCTGTTGAAACTGTAAAACACACTTCAGTGCTAGGGGAAGAAAACGTCATTATTGTTCAATGCAAATCAAGGGAGATTATTTAATTAGGATCCCTTCATCCTTTAAGCAAATAAAAGGCTGAGAGTGTTTCCTTCTGCCTTACCTCTTACTGACTCCCACCATTCTTTGTTTGCACAATGCTTGTTAAAACCATATTTTTAATTCACATCGTGCACTTCCATGACTCCTACCTTATACTTGTTAGCCATTTCTAAGCTTCTTCTCTGAATCGAAACGGTGTCAATTTCTGACAATACTTCTGATGATATGTTCCAAAAATAGATTCCTTATAAGCATTTAATCTTGGTCATTTCTCTCTTCCATGCTATACTCTTTATGGACAGTTATCTTTTCTGCCTTGTTATTTCGTTTTGTAATCAAAGCTTTTTACAGTCTTGTTCTCAAGGTTCTATTTTACCCTCTTAAATCATATTATACCTTGGTGTTGCACATTTGAGCCTTTAGTTCAAATTCACTGCATCATTTTTGACACCTTTTGTCCTCTTCATTCAATTCAGCTTTTTTTATTTTTTTAATTTAATATCTTATGACTAGTACAATAATTACTCTTGAAGTAACTACTCTTGAAGATACAATATTTACAATAGTATCAGATACATTTTATTATAGCCAAAGCTTCTAATAGATTCATGGTTATCAGAAAATAATTGCTGGACCTTCAAAGTAATGCTATCTCAGAACACAGATGTGGAGCTCCTGTAAGTCTTTTCACCACTGTATCACTGTGATTATCTATTTGTCTCTTATTCTTTTGCTGTCATGCTGAAGTTCTGGTCAGCTCTGAGTAGTTCCATTTATAACACTCTTTTCCCTCTGCTTTCTTCTACAGAAAAGGAAACAATCAAGGAAACCAAAATTTCTTTATTGCAGAACACATGAAAAGCATCAAAAAAGATCTCTGTTTTTGTATTTTATACCTGAGATGAAGCATGCAGAATCAGAATTTGAGTTCAGAAGATTACTTGGTTTTCCTTCTATGAGCAAATAAAATTTTATATTCCTATACAGCCTATGCAATTTTCCTCAAGTTAAGCAGGACAATTTCAATTTTTGTCTAAGACATCCAATATGTTTTTACCCAAAGGCTGTTTTTTTTTTCCTCTTAAGCACAGCAGTAACAGCAGGGTAAATACCACCCATGCTGTTTCTTCCAGGTCCAGGAAATCATGCATACACTGAAGCTTATTCTCTTTAGTAATATGCAATGCTAAATACATCCAGGAACAACCTGAAAGACAGATTGTATTCAACATAATTATGCAAATTAGATTTTTTTTTAAGAACAAAAGGAAAGGCAAGAATGACTACATGCTAGTTCATTAGGAGAACAGAATATTATGGAAATAATAAAAAAAACCCTAATATTTGTTCAGCCCATATCTTTTCCTGCTTTTTTTTCCCCTCAGAAAAATGGAATGTGGTGCATGCCTCCAAAAGCATTTCAGGAATAATTGCAATGAAAAGTCATAACTAACAGATTTACTCCTATACTTCTTTTTCATAAATTATTGCACAATTTTCCTACAATCAATTTTATCAATACAGCATGCTGGAACATAAATTCATAGGGCAAAGATGATACTGGAGAGTAGTTCCCTGATATAAAACAGCACAGCATAGGCCTATTTTATAAGTGACTAGTAAAGGCTTATTTATGGACAATATAAAAAGGATTACTTAGATTTACATGGGCAAAATTTCTTATTGATGTGAAATAAGGCTTCTTGAATAATACATGTTAACAAATTGACAGGTGGCCTGTACCACCGGGATTAGCAGGCAGACAACACCCAAGTGGAAGAACTCTTTATAAGCTCCGAGCAAGCGAGACTGGTTGCACAATTTAATACTCCTCTCACTGCTACACACCCCCCTTGCAGTCAGATGCTCCACAAGAAACAGATGCAGGTAGGGGTAGCATGCAAGTAGAGACATGACGGATTGGGAGGAGTTGGTAAAGATTCAGGGCCCCAGTGAGTGCTGAAGATCTGGTTTTGAGCTGGACCTTGCAGCAAGGAATCCTGGTGAGAAGTGAATGCTTTGCAGTTTATTTCTGTCTATAAAAGGATAGAATTGCTACAAGAGCAACAACTCTAAAGCGCTCCTACATTTTTCTTTGTAAGCAGTTGCCCTAGAAAAAAAGCCATCATTTAATTTCTCTGCAACGCAGGGGGAGGTAACTTGGATGGAGCTTAAGCAAACAGTTTGGAAGCAGCATTTCTGAGTAACCTTTACAGTAGGATACTCAGTACTAAAGAGGGTCCTGAGTGCACCTGTAGTCAGAGAGACTGTTTGATGCTGATATGAGCCCTGCAATTTCAGTCTTGAATCTAAAATGAAAGGATGAAAATTTGGGTAATTTTGTTAGAGTTCAAACTGAGTTTACACACAAAGAGACAATAGGATATCTGTTCTTGTAGTCAGGAATATCTTGCTGATTACACATAATAGAAGCAGACACTCACACTTCTCAGGTTTTGATTTTGGCTTTGACTTTTATTGTTTTGTCCTGATAGTCTCCTCTGTATCACGCTATCCTAAGGAGCCCTGCCAGTATCCCACGGATATTTGAAGAGCATTTTGTTTCCAGGTAATATTTTTTCTAACAGAGCATGCCAATCTGTGCCCATTCTTTTCCACACTGCCCTGAATAAGTGAGGAATGCTAATCCCTAGGGATAGTTTCTTTTGCTTGCTCACATGCCTAGAAAGACAAAGGATGATCAGTTCTGGGATTATTTTAAGCACTATCTTTTTTTTTTTTTTTAAGTACACTCTCATGTTTATGCCATAATATTAGATATCAACAGAAGAAAAAGTAGCACAGTATATAGAAAAGAAAATTTAATCTGGTTATCTAGAGCATGCTTTAAAATTTTGCTAAAAACACTAGCAGGGAAAAATCCTTCTAAAGTAAGCTTTCAAATGGAGATGAGCCATCTAAAAGAACATCAGAGAGCAGTGATAGCTGCCTGCTCTTTGCTCAGCCACGTGAAAGTATTGTTTAATTATGGATCAAGTTCAGCCTTTAGTGCCTTGACCAGTGTCAATTATTCTTTCCATTTTCTTCTGTGGGATCATGCCGAGCACAGGTGATGCAGAGATAAAATTTGATATTATTCACCTGCCTATATTCTCTAGAGAACATCAAAAACTACAGAGAGAAGAGAGAGGGGAAAGAAAACCCTTGGAGCACTTTGAATTAAGAAAAAAGACAGAACAGCAAGAACTGGGTCTAAAACAATAAAGTGCAAGTCTCTCCAGGAAAAAGATCTGAGAAATACAGACAATGCCCATTTTTGTTAGGTATATAAATTTAAAAATAATCCTTTTACTCAAAATATATATAACAGAACTTGGAATTCTAATGCTCTCATTGTTAAACCAAAGCAGTTTCTGTCTGAAAACATTCTTTACAAAAAAAAAAAAAAGAAAAAGAAAAAAAATACAGAGAGTAGAGAGAGTGTGGCCCTAAGAGAGTTATCAGAAAAGAAACTTATCCCATGGGAGCTATCAGAAGCATCGCAAATCCTTGAAGTACTGATACAACTAGAATAATTTGCAGTGTGAGACATCTATCCAAAATGTTCATGTGCCTCACCCAATCACTGACAGTGGTTTTCAATTCACTGAGAGTGGTTTTCAATCCCTGCATTTATTTCAGTTTGTAAACTGAAGGAGTTTCAATGAAGTACATCAGGATTGGTCCTATGCACACTGTCTTTGGAAGGAAGATAATTTAAGAGCTAAAATTAATAACATGCACTTATCTCTGAATGGTACTGATTGCTCTTACCTTGCCTTTAAATTCATTTCCTATGTACAAGAGTGTGGTTCAGCATGCTTTCAGCAGATACGATGATTTCCTGAGATAGAAGCTATTTTTAACAATGTTTTATTTCAAATACATTTTTAATTATTATTAGTGCAAGAAAAGAATGAATTAGGATCTCATCTCCAATGTGAAGTATGTTTTTATTGAAGTACTTGAACTGAAATCAGGACAGCAAGAGCAAGAACGTCAACTTGGCCTAAACATGTGACAATAATAAACTGACCACAACAGTATAAAACCTGAATGTAGGTCACTAGTGTTACTGAGCAGATGCCTCCAGTTACACTTCTGGAGGACTTTATGCTCCTCTGTTTGAGGTCAGCATGGAAAGCAAAGATGAGAATCTAAACCAAAGGCAAGATGGACTGGTCAAATGCTAGTCTCTACTCACAAGAGAAAAATGAACACATTGTCTTTTTTTCATTTCTTGTTTTATTTTTTGTCATGCTGTTGCTCTGCTTGGTGCTTGTATTTGTTGAAAGCTCTTCAGAACTTAAATCAAAACATGATCAAAATGCCCTGTGTCAGTATTTGAGGAAACCAGGCATGCTTAACTAAAGTATAATTACCCCAGAAAAACACAGTCACTTGGTGTTGCAATGAATGAGAAAAGGTTTATTGATGGACTGATTTTTTAACCCAGCATGGCATTCCTGTAATACAAAGAAGCTTAGAAATACGATCCAAATTGTAGCAGCCTCTACTCTTGCCTCTAGTCTCTGCTATATACAGAAAGCACTGTCCTAAGCGATCAGGACACCTAATAAGACACTTTCTTCTGGCCCCAGCCTTGCAACGTATGTTCCTGAAAGGAAACAGTATGGCTTTCTTATGCTGTTAAGGAAGTTTCTTCCCCAGCCAATTTTGATGTATTTGGCTGATCACTCAGCCAGATGATACAGTGGTCTGTATCATCTAGAGAGGCAGTATGCAACAGTGGAGGATAGCACAAGAACCTAAGAGCACAAGTAGCCACTTGAAATTCTACATCCAGCTTCCAAAAGGACAATTCCAGAGCTATCCTATGTAGACAGGTATTTCTTCATTAATCCAACATCATATACTTTTGCAAATCACTCCGACAGAGAAAACGTTTTGTGTCACAGATAGAGAAACGCAAAATTGTATTCTGTTGAAAACAGCGGCAGCAATTCAGTGAGAGACTTCTTGACTCTGCTATCACTTCCAGAAATTTCACTATATCATCCTAATAAACTCAGAGGTATAATTACTGGCAAAATTTCTATTGTCATTTCTTAGTCATTTCTGGAACAACATAATTTGAGGGCATCTCTACCCGGTGTGGTTACCGACCACCATTTTTCCATCCACCCAACAACAGACTTGAGCTGAGCTGTTAAATGTATGCAGCTTAGACTGCTGGCAAGTAGCTCACCTATTATTCCCTATGCAAAGCTCAGTACAGCTCAGTACAGCTACATGTACAGAGCTAGTTCTTACCCAAAGCCTGAAGGATTCATAAACATCTTATAGCCAGTAATTAGAATTATCCAAAGAATATCTGGATAAAAATGAGCTATCTGACATCATACAATTGTACTTTCAGAAAAGCTTTCAGTCATCTTCCTCATCCAACACTATTTATAAGATACCACAGGTCAAAAACAAGGTATGGCCAACAAATGACAATGCATTAAAAATAGAAAATGGAAAAGAGAAAGCGATGTCCATTTATTTCAAAAGATAAGATTCCCCAAGGATCACTATGGAGATCTTTGCATTTTATCTATTCATGAATAAGCTGTAATAAAGGATAGTTATGTAGGTGACCAAATTAGCCAGCAACTGCAAAGGCAAGGATGGATTCCATACAAAAAGAAATTAAAATGACCTAGATGCTTGCGCTTGAAAAAGACAATAATTAAAGGATACAGCTGAAGTCAATAAAAGGAGAAATAGGGAATGATTCCAGCAAAATTATCAAGCAGCAGATTTTAAATCCAACCACACAGAAATACATTTCTACCAGACTTCTAAGCATTCCAGTGAACATGCTTAAAGTTTTTTCTGCCATAGCAAGATACTTCCTTGTGAACTCAGTCATACATCGCTGATAAACATTCTCCAGATGAGTAAGCTGGAATGGAAATCTTTTTTTTTTTCACCTGGTTAGACAAGAGGAAGAAGGAAGCTGCAATTACCACAGGGAGCATTTTTCTATGCAGCCTCTGTAAATTCCCCCAGTGGAGAGCTGTAATTCCTCAGGAGTAATCCCAGCAAAGCATGCTTATGGGACTGACTGAATCAGCACATCTCTGGAGTACTTGGCTCTGCATTCTTTCCTATGCTATTAAAGAGCAGGATTACTTATGTGCTTTGGGGGACTGCCTACTTGCTGGGCTGAGACACATTTGGCATTGTTGATTTACCCAAATAATGTTTCCAACAGCAAGTCCCAGAGCTCAGCTTCCTCCAGCTGAAGTCAAAAAGGGAATCAAGCCTATTAAGTCGCTCCAACAAGACTGGGAAAAAAAAACAGAGCACAAAAGTGAATTAAATACCTAGTAATACCATGGAGAAATATAAACTCAGGTCTGGGAAAACTTGTTCCAGCTCATGGGAATATTTTGTATTAATATCTGGCCTCAATGTCTTCTTTTTTCAGTCCAGCACTGCAGAAGAACTGAATCACTCTTATTGAAGAGTATCTACAGAAAATAACAAAACACAAATGCTTCTCTGTATACGACACACGAGCCATCTGTAAGTCATATCATCTCTTTCCTTTCCCTAATGTTTCAGACTCTCCACTAACACTAAGAGTTCAATCTTTCTTTTCCTCTTGACTTTCCTCAGAGCAAGCCAGCTGCCTCCTGGAGCTATCAGCAGGGTTTATTTTTCCTGGCTTGGATGCAAACCTCTAGTTATTAATATGGGAGTGAGTTCTGCTAGCTGACAATTTAAGATAAAGTAAATTGGAAGTGACATAAAGGAGCGTGTGGGTGTTAATGTGCGTCACCAAGGTTCTTTTCTGACATTCCGAAAGGTCTCGTCTGTATGGCCGACACTGGCAACCTTTACCAGTGACCCTATGCTATTAAAGGGTAGGCACTCTCATTGATTTGTAAAAGTGACAGATGCGGCATGTGGTTGTAAATTAGCCATGTGAAGGCAGTCTCCAGAGATTTCCAAGCATGTATTTTTCCTTCGCTGTGATTTGTGCTCTTCTATTTGCCAAGCAGCATGAACTGAAGCACTTAACTCTTTTCACCAGTCATCTTATTGTCATTCAGGCTTTTTTTTCTTTTCTTTTTTCCTTCTCTCACTCTCCAAAGGCTACAATGATTCATAGGGCTAAATTTCTGCTCAGTCATTTCTTAAGATATTTTTCCTCTCATCAGGTTAATATTCTGAATGAATGTTAGCAGTCAGGTTAAAGTTGAAATCTTTTTCCAGCCTTTAGCTTAAACATATCTCTATATATAAATATACAGAGAAATATATATTCATGAATTTTGTGTATAGGAAAATGCTTCTTCTAGAGAATATTTAAGCATCAGCTTTGTTAACAATTCAGCTGTAGCCCCTGTTCACAAGCAGCACAAACGAAAGCTGTGTGAGCTCCCAAGCATCTTTAGCTCCTATATAGAAACCTAGCTGTGGTAGACTAGTACAATTTAAGAAGGAGCCAAGGCACCTCATACAAAAATAACTGCCTAATGTAAAACATGTTAAGAGAAAACAAACTTAGATTTTTTTTTCTGGCCTCAGTCATATGACTTTCAACAGCATTCTAAGAGATGTCTATAGGAGTCCCATAAAAGTAGAGGAAGCCACATATCTGTATCTCCAGTTAGTTGGTTTGAGAATTTCCTTCCACATAAATTCAGTTATGCTATTATAATGAGGATTTTAGGTGTGCACTCACCTTATCTGTTATAATAAATCAGAACTCTATTTAGCTAAAGCTTAGCTAGATAATCTTCATAATAAAGGAACCTTCTAATAATTAAATTTAGGAAATTTAAACACTTATCATGCCAAGCATCTATGTGAAAAAAATGTCACCGCTACAAAAAGAAAATAAAGCAAAAACATGCAGACACAAATTATTCCCTGGATTAAATGTCACCATCTGTAAAAAGGACCATGACAAAATGCTCAGGTTAAAAGGCCATGACCCCATAAAGCTCTTATTTGAGCTCCTTATCCTAAATCACTTCCAATTATGTATGGTAAGTTCTTCTCATTTTGAAGCAGAACATACTGCTTCTGAAACTTCAGACTAGATGTTCAGCATAGAAGCAAAGGTTAAAGGTTTAGAGTTTTAACTGCTAAGCCTGCAAATCTCTGCCCTTTTTTTCTATTGCCTTTCTTTTCTATATTATTTGCTATATTATTTTCAGTGAGCATTCATACTGGTACAGCTTATGCAGCAGTGATGGTGGACGTACTGTCCACTTCAATCTTTAGGATTCTGAAGCTTGTAACGTTGCTATTTTTCTTTCCCTCTTTAGCCCAACACAGGTATGTACCCTTGTAGGTACAGTGCTGTTGGAGGATGAGGTGTTGGTTCGGGCCCATTTTTGAGCTGTCATGAATGGAGAAAAAAAAAAGACACCAAAAGGATCTCAAATTTCCAAACCTCTTCATGAAAGGAAGATAGGTGGATCCATGATCACTGTTAAATATCAGTTTGTAGCAAACACTTCAACGCACTCCCAGGACACCTCAGCTCTACTCCACACATCCTCATCATTCTTGAAAAAAAGAAAAAACAACTGCAGAAATGACAAGACCTTTTTAGCATTAAAACTTAGTATCTAGCGACATTACCATAATCTTCACAATAGAAACCATCATCTAATCAAGACGCCAAACTCAGGTTACAGAGGTCATAGTGCTAATGATTTGTGTGTTCAGCGCTGTTTTCTTTTTTTTTTTTTTTTAAGCATGAGTTCATACTCATGGAAGATGTTGGAGAAGGTTTAAAGTTTTCAGTGTAATGGGCTTTTTTCTTTCTTTTTTTCCCTCTTAGTAGCCTCTAAATGTTTTATAATTATTCATTTTAAACCTATTTCCTGGTCAATCATTCTCAAGCTACTCATTCCCACATTTTAGTAAAGTCCAAAATTGACTGTTACTATGGAAACTGCTACAGACGTAACAGCTGCAATTCACAAGAAGGAGAAAGAAGAGGAAAATGGATCAAGAAGTGTCACTTGCATTATGCAAAATTTCATAGCAATGTATGAATTGCATGCTGTGAATAAGATTCTTTGTGAACCCAAAAAGTTAGAAAGGTCACTTGAACATTAGAGGAAATGATTCTTAAGTCTGTAAATGAATTGCTTTCAAAAATTCTTATGTGGAAAAAAAAGAACTATTTATAATCTCTCTTTCTAAAGTCCACCTGCCTTTTCACACAAGGAAAAATATATTTTTTCCTTTTAGTGTCTTTGACTGCCTGTAGCCTGATTTTGCACTCATTTTTGTCTCCCAACGGAAAATAATGCTCAACAGAAAAGTTAATCCTAGATTTATTTATCTCTCAATCTGCTTTAAGCACAACAGACATGCCAGCAGCATTTGTGAAAAAGTTGTCAGTTAGGTCGTTTTTTGCATGTTTGAAGGAATTTTTTGCTACTACTCTCAAAAATCTCTTGAACACATCTGCCTATCAAACAAAAGAAAATCAGGCTGTGAAAACTGAAAGAAGCGCAAAAGAATAGAAATCCTGTAAGTAAAAAAAAAAAATAAAATAAAAAAAGTGCAGGAATGCACCCAGCTTGCTCCTTCATACCAGCTCCAATATTTTAACACTCCCATAATTTCCACAGGCTGCAGGCAGTTTTCCGCAGGCTTGGTGTGGAGAGCTGTCGAGAGGAGGGAGAATCAGGCCTTTTGTCTAGTGCTCAGCTGACATCAATTATTTAGAAGCAAAATTATGTGACATTTTTCTTTCAATTATGCTGTTTAACAAGGCTTGGGACTTAGTACTGACCAGAAGATGTTTTATCCGAGATATGCTGTAAAATATTCTGCTCTCTGTAGAATAGCTCTCCCTTGGCTCTCAATTAATGACAGCAACAATGCAGCCTTACTAAACTGGCTAATCTCACTTGACTGGAGCTGAATGCACCTCTGTGTTCGTAAAAAAGATTTTTTTCTTTTTTGCTATGCTTCAAGTATATTGAGAAGAACTGTTTGTGCTGGACACACAGTAATAAAAATTTGTCAAATCTGTCAAAAGACTTGGCTCCTAAATATAATTCTTCAAAGAGAGAAGAGAGTAAAAAAGCAGAAGGCATGTTGCTTTATTATTACTGTGGGACTGTGTGCTCTTGTGTCTGACAAAGATCTATTTAAGATGTATGAGCAGAGCTGTGAGCCCATATCCAACATCATCCTTATTGTTTTTCATCCAGCAATTCAGTCTTCAGCTTGGAAACTCTCTCTTATCTTTTGCCCTTGACTTCACAGTTCTGCATAAGTGACTAAGTACATTCCCAAGCTGTGCATTTTACACACGCTGAACAGTAAGCAACCATTTAAATATTATGACATCCACTGAGGCATGCATCAGATGCACAGAGGAAATGCTTAACAAGTATATTTTTAACAAAGTCTTATTTCCACATGAAGCTCTGCCTGGCATTATAGCTACTGAAATCTGTAATGACTCACTCACTGGAAAACTCGCTCACTGCAAATGCAAATGCAGTTTCTGGATTTGACAGCCACTTGCCCTCTTCACAGATCCTTTTCTTGACGTTTGCGAACTTGGTCATAATTTATGGGAATCTTTTAAGAAGTGAATATATTCTTCTAAAATCCATTTAAAATGTTTCTTGCTTTTATGTCCAACTTTCCTTTCACATGTCCAGTGACAATCCCTATGCTTCCCTGACTGTCTTGATTATCTTTTTTTCACTACCAGGAGCAGCAAAAAATGCAGCAAGAGACCAGCAAACCTCTCCACTTCCATGTCATTGCCTATTGCTCGCTTATGCTCTACCATGGATTTCAGATTAGCACTGCAAAATCAATTCTGACACCATCCAACATGGTATTTCTGGATCTCCTGGTAGACACAGAGGTTACAATTGAAGGGACAGTTCAAAATCTGTAAAGAAAATAAGTCTGCCACTCTTTTTTTCCAACTGTCTGTCTTTTGAAGTAGTAGTGAAGCTGATTCAAAGAGACTACAGAAAATCTGTATTGTTTCACCAAGAGCCAACAGACAATCACCCAATTTCACAACAGTTACATGGCTTATTTCTGACCCTTCATCACCTGGGGTCCCTAACAGCCAGGGCAATTGCTTTAAAATGCAGCTTTATCTCTGAGCCACAATACATCATAAATAGCAGTTAAATCACAGAAGTGGAGAAAGCAAGGAAACAGAGGTGACTGCATAAAGCTAGAGGAACTGCATGGCACACAGACTTTGTGTCCTCACCAAAATCATTCAAAACAATTTAGATCATAAATTGCAATGTGATAAACTGTGACTGCAGAGCAAACTATTTGCTTTGGGTTTTTAGGGTGCCCTGAGGGACTCTGGCCCTTTCACTCTAAAGCAAAAAGATCCAATATGGAATATTTTATCTCAGGAGCTGTGATGTCCCTGCTCAAGTTAACACAAAAGCCGGCCTCTCAAAAACAGTAATAAACAACCAGCCCTCTCAAGATTCAGATCTGGAAGGTAAAGCTCCTTAGAAATGAAACCAGACTCCACTTCCTTTTTTAAGCAAGCATTCAGAAACTTAAATCACAGCACATCCTGATCTTGCTCCAGCCCAAGGAATTTATCAGCAACTAGCACTGTGGCAGGTGATCTATCAGCAGATGAAGCTCTGTGAAATCATCCTTCTCTGCTCACGAATACAACATACATTAAGTCTCCCTTGGAGTGTACGGAACACTAGTTCCTTTTCTCAAGGTGGAATATATATTTTTTTAGTCCTGTAGCAAATTAGAAACACATAGACGCATTTCAACAGACATCTGGTGTAGATAATGATCTTTTCTTCACTTTTAGTGATATCTTTCATCAAAAGACAAATTTAAAATGTGGCCAAAATTCCTCTCAAGTGTCTGATCAGAACTGCGAAGCATGACATTTCACAGAAGTGGCTTTTCAAGTATTTGCATGGATTCAGTGTGAAAAATTTCCTTTTTCCCAGAGGAATTCTGTGGAAGAATGAATTCTCAGCAGCATGAAATCACCAAGAATGGAATGGAAATTTTTCCCCTCACTAAATTCTCCACACAAAAATACTCTTTCTCTTTTAGAGAGTTCTATTAAAAGAAAACATAATAAAGACAGAAATAAAACCATGTGTAACAATCATAGTTTAGGCATTGAACATGCCTTAAATTTATGAATTGTAGAGATATTTTATTTTTGATTTTATAATAAATGGTGAAAAATTGATTTATCTCCATGTCTCCAGGAATTTGTTCCACTTTCTGTGTATTTGTTATTCTATTTCCTTTTCAAAGAAAGGCCAACAAGGAATTGATTGACATACTTTGGCTCTAGCTACACACAGTTTTATCTAAGATGAATTTCAAAGCCGACACACTCTTTGTTTTGAATGGCCATATTTCTACTTAAAAAAACAACGTTATTCTCTGTGTATGTACCTTTTTCATTAAGAAAATTGTATACCGTTATCTTTTATTATGGAAAGGAACTCTACACCTTCAAAATTTGCTTATCCTCATATTGAGAAGAAATATCTATCCGTTTTCTTGAATAGTGTGACAGATAGAAAATAAGGAATTATGGGAAACAGACAGCTGAGCTACATGCACCCATTCCAGAAGTCTGCCTGAAAATGGCAAACAACGACTGTTTATTTTAGTGATGTTAACTTTAGGATCGCTTTATTGTTTATCTGTCTGCTGTCATTTTTGTTTGTCTCAAGGGTAAACTGTAAATAATACTAAAAGTTCTTGCTGAAGAATATGTCGCAGTCAAAAAATCACTAAATAAGCAGGATGTAAATAAACTAAATATCGGTAGTAAGGTCCATATAGATACCGAGTTGTTTTAATAAGAACCTCATCAGGGATTATTGACAATGTTTAGAGGATCTGGGAAAAATATAATGCCAAGTAAGTGCACTATTTTGATTTTCAAAACCATAGCACACTAAGTTTTACACTACCAAAACATTTTAGGTCATTTTCAAGACTTTATCTCAGTAAAATAAACTCCACAGAAATTTATGTCATCAGGAAAGTTAGAATCCCTAACTTTTCAATCCTTTCAATCCCTTCAATCCCTTTGAACCCATTCAACTAGGAAACATTCAGGTATACATTGCAATGATGTGACTTTTCCTGAGGAGTGTGCAAATGGGAGATGACAAAAAAATTTGTAATCATGGAAAAAGCTGACGAGATTATTCAGGAATAGAGATGGCTTGGAGACAGAATAGGTAGCGTATGATACCAGTGAGACAATTAAAATCTGGCAGCAAAGTGAACCACCTATCCTAACAATTGATGATTTATGGGTCTCGTGGGAGGTCTGACCCTCAGACTTCCATAAACGCAACCTCCCATTTTAGCAGGTGATATGGCAGACATTCCTACAAATGTCTGTCTTTAAGGAGAAAAGAAATATAGGTTTCAGGAGCACGATTTTTAAAGGCAATAACAGTGCTCTTTCAATAGCAAGACAACTTGTTACTGCATCCTATCTGATTTAGATTCCAGTTTTGCCTTGAAAAAGTTACAACATGAATTTAAAACCTGAGATAACATAGAGTAACTGTTGAAAGCTGCCTGGAATGTATGTAATATTTTGAGAAAATAAATTATAATGTCAGCTCTAAGTACTTTTGAAGCAATAGTCTGATTTTCCTTGCTAAAAATAGTGAACTGTATTAGTAAGTATATTTAAAGTTAATAATTTAATATAAAGCTGTGTTTCTTTCTTTTATCGACAAGGAATTTAATTTACTCATTAGAGGGCTATCTATAAAGCAAAACTGGCATCAGAACCTCAGTAGATTCAGTTTTGAAATACTTACCTACCATACCACTAAACAACACTGCTTCGTCTGAAGAATTTAAGCTGTATTTCACATAAGATTTACCACTCATTTAAAATAAGCCTAACAGGAAAAGACAAGCATTATGGAAAGCATATTTGTAAAAAATGGGAAAAGTTTTCAACAGCTACCTCCACATGCCCAGAATGATGAGAGCTCACAGCCCCAGAAGTGCAAATACACCCTTGTCCTTAAGTGTGCGTGTGTATATATATATATGTATATGCATATATGTATATATATGTGTGTGTATACATATATATACACACAGTGTATACATATATATAAACACATGCACACTTAAGGACAAGGGTGTATTTGCACTTTACATATACATATACTGGGTGTATCTACATCTACAAATACAGGGTACAGGGTATATATTTCTATATACACACACACACAAACACTCACCACATATACACACATACACATACGTATATATATACATATGCATATACACACACAGCTCCACCCCTGCGCACTTGTGTGCTGTGTTACAAAGCCGCTCGCCTGCCCTTGTCAAGCAGGATGATTCATGACAGGCAGCAGAAAGGAAGCACGTGGGATGCGTTACTGTGGGCTGAGAACAGACCACAGCATTTAGACAGCATTTGTGTCTGGTCACATGCGGACCATACTATATATCAATGCCAGACATCACCATGTTGGTTGGACTCTCTAGAGATGTGAGGCTCTTACTATAAGCAAAATAAGGTGAAAGCCAGAGGAAAAAGAAAGTGCTTAGGATAAGCCATTCTGTAGACTCAATCCATCTTTTTTCGGGACATATAATGCTACTCCCAGCAGTTTTATACATCTGTAGGGGCGGCATGGGTTCTGTATGAAATACCAGCTTCCTCTCTGTAATATCATAGCACAGAGGGGCCCTGTTCTGCAGCTCTAGACTTTCTTCTATTGTGTTTACAGAGGTTCAGCACCTTAAACACAGGCAATGCCACATGCTGCAGAGCACGCAGGCTATGTGGCTACTGTCAGTGAGGCCACAGCTCATCCTCAGGCATCCAAGAGCACAAGTCCCACACAGCATTCCATTAGCACCATGTACCCCAGTCCAGAGAGCATGAACAACAGCAGCGACATGAAGGCTTCAGTGAGTCTCAGGTTGGATCGGCGTTGAGGGTCAGTCAGGGGACACAATCTCTTTCATGCTCTTCTTGCACTTCATTCCACTTCCACATCCTTCAGGAGCACAAAATGGCTTAGGAAGTGCTGCAATACTACTGTTAGGATCTAATAGTTATAGCCACGCCATAGTGCACCTGCAGGGACCTTTCTAGAAATGTCTCCAGCTGACAGTCAACAAGCCTCTTCAAAAATCAAGACATAATGTCTAGGAAGCCTATAAATCTAACTTCAATATCTAATTTAAATATACATCTTTGACTGCAAAAGCTTAACACCTTGCTTTAGCTGCAGGGCAGAAATAGAAAGTATTTAATGCTAGAGAAATGTGAAAAGGAAAAACTAAGTTGCAAAGAAAAGACTTTTTCAAAGCAATACCACCCTAGCCCCTAGCTCCCTAGGCGCTTCTTTGCTGGCTGCCTCATGTAGAAGAGTTCAAGAGGACAGCCAGAAACCAGATTTTAAAACAAATGTTCTAAATGTCGTGCTTTAATGTCTTAGATAGGGCTGAGAGGCTTTTCCCTTTCACAGCTGATACCTAAGCAGGCAATTCAGTTGATAGTGCAGTTGCCCCTGCTAAATTGGTCAAGGCAGTCTTATGTTACCTTGAAGGTTGTGGGCAGGCTATGCTGCAGATTACAGGTTCCAGACCATACAAGTTTGTTTGAATGCAAATGTGGTTTGCAGCCTGCAGTAGCAGTCGCCAAATATTCAGATATTTTTGGTGGACTTTCCAGTCCTTCACATCACACTGCTCCAAGTATTCGCTGAGCAAATTGCATAGTTTGTGCAACAAAGAGAAGCTGAAAATATATGCAATTTGATTCATTCCCTAAGGAAACAGCACTCCAGTGTTGGAAGACCCACAAATAGGGCCTGGACTTATTTTCAAAATCTATGGGCTGAAGCACAGTGTGTGGCATGTATTACCACTCTGCAGTAAGGCAACATAAAGCATGAAGCTTTATCTTTCAGCCAGAAACCTTTGAACCTGTGGGAAAGCACAGGCTAAATCAAGAATCAAAACACTTTCCCAGCGCAACTGAAAATTGAAAAGAAACCCTTGTACTGTGCAGGCAGAGACATAGACGGAGACGCTTTAAAGGTTCTCTCATGAACTTGGTGACTTCGCTAGGTGTGAAAAATATTAATGTTAGAGCTCCATTTGTTGTGATTTGTGGTGGCTTGGGAAGAGGTGAGAAAAGGAACTCTTGGGAGAAGCAATTATTTTTTTGCTGGCTATTAAGGCTATGATCGTGTTTGTTTAAAAGTCATTACAGTGGGCATATAAAATGTCATGACCAATGGAAGTAGAGCACAGCATTCTGCACAATTTTATTATAATAAAAATACTGCAAAGATGAATCAAAGCAAGCCATCCAAAACAGAATCAGGTACAGAATCAAAGCAAGCCATCCAAAACAGAAATCATAACTTTCTCTTTTCTCTGAAGAGGCAAGAACAAATGAACTGGGATGGGGAATCGTGTTTTAACCTTTCTTTGTGGTCTTTTGCATACTGCCATGTATCTTGAACTCATTGCTTCATGTAATGTATCCAGCCTATATAATGTGAAGGGCACTGAGCCAGCACACGCAGAGCCAAGGTGCATAGCCAACCTAGCCTTTGCCTGGGAGCTCTATCAGTGCTTCTGCTTGGGCTTAAACCTTGCCATCTGAGTTTATCTTGGCCGTAAAAGACAGCAGCAATTTATATACTCTACTATTTGACACTCCTTGGAGGTGTTGCCTTCTGATTAGGAGGCAGTTTAAAGAAGGAGTTGTAGTGAACAGGAGCACATGGTGGGCAAAGGAAGATGTGCATGCATCAACACTGCCTTAGCTCATGTAAAGGGCACTGTAGCTGCTGTGTCCTGCTGTGGACATCCACATGTATCCTGCATGCCTCTCAGTGACTCACACACTCCTTCCCTTCACTTTCTAGTAGAGGGTGACTGAAACGAGGAGGCAAAACCTCAAGCAGCTGCTATTTGGTGAGGATGTGAGGGACAGGCATAAGGCTCACACTCTCTCCTGCCTTTCCCCTCCATCCTGGTTAAGCTCTTGGAGCAGGCAGGCAAAGCCTAGTGGTGATCCTGATGTGCTTGACATGGCTTTGATTTTGGCTTGCCTGAGATTCAGTTTTGATGTAATACAATCATAGCTTTTACTTCCTTAGCTATATGATATTCTTATTTAAGTTTTACCATCTCTGCAATGTTGGAGGAAAGGAAAAAAAATAAAATTAAAATTAAATAAAAACAAAAATAATAAATAAATAAATAAATAAAAAGATGTTCTGCATGCAATTCATTTTTCCCCCTTGCCATCCTTATGGATGCTGTCATCCATATATGTAAGGCAAAAATACATTTTCACACAGCCCCCATGTCTCACACAGAAAACTCCTTCAAATACCCTTAATATTTTCCCATAAATCCATTTAAAAAAAAGAGTATGCTGGATTCAGTGAGCTGGCTTCAGCAAGACCAGTGTGAATCCAGAAAGAAATCCCGCGTCATCCCTCTAGGATCAGCAGAATTCATTTTGCATTACGCTAAGCAACAGACGAAAATCTGACCCAGTGCAATGTTTCTACTTATATGGCAAAACACTTTTCCCATAAAAGTTTCTATATAAATCAGACCATCCAGTCTTGAAAATGTAGGTTTTGCACTCTTCAGCATCCCAGCAGGAAAATATGGAATTGATTCCATGCAATATTCTTAAATATGCTGTGAGTTACGGTGTGACAGAAAGATATTTTGAGTGCAGAAATCCAATTCTCCTTCATCTGCCCACAATGCTGGATAACTCATAATTTTGTTTGAGCTAGTTTCCCTGTGCAGCTCAGCAAGACAAAAGCTGAGAATAACTCAGATTCCCAGAAAATGCTGGACCCATCTTCATCATGGCAAAACACAGGGAATGGGACAACTCTTTATTATGTGAGGGTTTTAATTATTGAAGCAGATGTGCAGAGGATTGGCTCTACACACAAAATGTTGTGAAAAAAAAATGCCAAATTCACAATGAAGGAAGCTCTTCAGAGTACCTAAACCCACAGTAACGAGCAGCTCATCTAGACTGACGGTAACTAGACTTCATTAACCACAAGAATCACTAGTGGATAACCAAGTCCATATATGTTTTGAAGCACAATTTATGGTGTGATCCCATCTGGAAGGTCTTGACTCCAATGCTATTTATTTTAATAAATCCTGGCTAAGTAGTTAAATGTAATAAAGCCCTCCCTCAAGGTGCAATTTTCACTGTGATTCCATAAAAATAAACCTACACATGCATGATCTCTTCTTTCATAGAGCCCATGAACAGGTTTGTTTAAACACAAAAAAGTGTCCTAGAGGGGTCAAGTAATATAGGCAGGAAGTAACAAAATTAGAATCAAACTGAAAAAATGCAAGCTAATGTGTTTGAGGGAAAACAGAAACAGATATTCAGCAGGAGCCAGACACTAGCAGAATAGTAAAGGAACAAAAACTCAGCAGAAAGAAGTAAGGCAGGAAGGAAGGAAGGAAGGAAGGAAGGCAGGAAGGAAGGAAGGAAGGAAGGCAGGAAGGAAGGAAGGAAGGAAGGAAGGAAGGAAGGAAGGAAGGAAGGAAGGAAGGAAGGAAGGAAGGAA
>JAUBOD010000668.1:145408-178750 GCA_032353885.1 Nothura maculosa
GGCCACATCTGGAGACTGTGTCCAGTTCTGGGCTCCCCAGTACAAGAGGGATGTGGAGCTGCTGGAGAGAGTCCAGCTTGGGGCTACCAGGATGATCAGGGGCCTGGAACATCTGCCCTATGAGCAAAGGCTGAGGGAGCTGGGCCTAAATGTGCTAAATCTAGCACATTTATTCACATCTCAAGGGAGTGAGTGAGGAGGAGGGGGCCAGCCTCTTTGCATTGGTGGCCACAGATAGAACTAGAAGGAAAAAAAGACAAATGGAAGCATCAAAGGTTCTGCAGAAACTTAAGGAAAAATTTCTTAACCGTGAGGGCTGCAGAGCCCTGGAGCAGGTTGCCCAATGAGGCTGTGGAATCTCCTTTTTTGGAGATCTTTAAAACTCACTTAGACACAGTCCTGTGCCACACGCTGTAGGTGACCCTGTGTGTGCAGGGAGGTTGGACTAAATGATCTCTAGAGGTCCCTTCCAACCTTAAGGATTCTATGATTCTATGACATCCATCAAAAGGTCCCTAAAGATCTTGTCTCCCAGTGTACTTATGCTAGATGGACTGATAGGAGAACACCTGCTACTTTATAATCGCAGTAGAATTACATCCTACTGCATTAATAGTGTATCTATTCCCTTTATTCTCCTCAGAAAAACACGAAACATGAAAGCGAGGAATTCATTTGCAGGTAGAGGAGGAAAAAAAAAAAAAGAAAGAAAAAAACAGCACATGTCAAAATATTCTTTTAAATGAAATTTTAATTAAACCTTTTATGTGATAAACATAATCAAAAGGATATAGCCCTCTGAAAAGAAGTTTGTGTTTATCATGAATAAAACTGGTCACTTCCAGTTAAACATCTGAAAAATTTATCATTAAAAATAAATAAATGTTAATATCTATTAATAAAGCAACTGAGCAGATGATAAACCAGATACTTCTTTGGACACAAGATTACAAGTGTCTCTGTCATAAAGGTGCATTAAATGTCATGCATCTTACACACAATTTGCAAAGATAAATGTTCTCTTTAAGCAGGCATGTAACAACATCTTGTTGAGAGAAGATTTTTGTGCAGTAATCAGAAGAGATTTAGAGCCAATAGCTTTTGCTTCTGTTATAGCAATGAGTCTCAGTGTCAGCAAACTGAAAATTCTGGACCCTCTTGAAGAAAAGGAGTCCATGGTGACATATAATTTTTTTGTGCTGTGGGACATCGTCTAATAGTAGTGAAAAGTGTATACCAGAATTTAATAAAAGTTATCTCTGTAAAAATTTGGAAGAATGTCTCAAGAATTAGTCTAGATTTTCAATAATGAAAGTGAATCCTAAAGGATATAATGCATTTAAATTTCAATTAATTTGCATAAATTAAACATTTGGAAGTTATTAATCTGCAATATTTTTCTGTTCATAACCTACTATGAACATTGAGCATGTACTATGAATCATGAACATAACGAAAATATTCATTAAATTACAGCCTTTTAAGACTGAGCATATGTTTTCAAGGATACTTATTAATTCAGTCTTAATGAAAACCAGGCACATTTTTCCAAATGCCTTTTTCCCCTTTGTTTTGAGTCGCTTTGCAGTACTCAGAGCATAAAAACGTGAGCTTGAGTCAGCCAAAAATAGGAAGAATAAAAAAAAAAAAGAGAAAAAGAAAAAAAAAGGAATCTGTTCTTTCTCTTTGAAACCAAAAACCAAACAAACTAAGGTTTCCTGCAGCTTCGCAGTAGAAAGGTCCTCACTGTAGGACCCCACTTGCTTTTTGGCATGAGCATAGCCTCATCCATTTCCGACACTGAGTAAAATAATAAGCTGATTGTTATGGAAATGAGTTCATTGTGTGTTATGTGCTCCAGCTCCTGTGTGATTTATAGAATACATCTGAAAGTTCAAAGATGAATTTATTTATAACAGGAAAAAAATGGGTAAAAAAATCAGAACTATGGATCACATATATGATCTACTAACTTTTTATAAAACCTGAGTTGAAATCATGCCTTAAAATGACTAAAATCAAAGTGATTTTTTGAAAATATCCAGTATTATCATGACTGATTCAGGCAACTTATGACATAGCCTAGCCTATTTAACACAATGATTTTAAAATCATATGAGAAAATTCCATGCCATTTTTCTTTTAGCATATAAGACACCGTATACAACAGCCTATCCTCACAGACTGTAACTGAGTCTGGAGAAGCCTTTTGGACTGAATCATGTTGACTGATTTCACATGAGGCAGAAGAAAGATTTACATTGTAAAGACGGTCATTTTTTCTGTTAGCATAAGCATTAGACCCCTCCCCCACCATGTTGACAGAATATTGGAAATAAGATTGAAATAAAACTTTTAATCAATATTTCTCAGATTGACATCATTTCTGATCAGAAATCTGTGAAAAGATGTTCTGATGTGTCTGTCTTAGTGTAGTGTATATGTCTACGCTAACTTTTTTACACCTTACAATTCAGCAAGAATTTTTTTTTGTATAATCCAATGGTATTTTGACTCTGCTTTGTTGCCTTTTTTCCTGCAATCTAGCACATTTATTCACAATATTTATTAAAGATACAGTCAAGGGATTGGACTAATTCATTTTGGGGGGCCAACAACAGAGGTATTAGTCATCTAAAAGGATTCCAGCTTGAAGGATCCATGAACTTTATCCAAAATATTCATTCTGTCCCCTTGTTTGGGAGATGCATCCACGCATCACAATCACTTTTTAGTATGATGACAGTCAATCAAACCCCAGCCCTTGGAGAAAAGATAAAAAATACTGCAAAATTTAACAGCAAAGCTCTTTTTCATTTGTAAGGTCTGTTTCATTTGTAACATCTAATTGCTGCAAATACGGTGCAGCTAATTTAGGGCCCACAGTAATTCAATGAACATCAGCTACAATCCACAGAATGAGTTTTGGTTTTTATTTGAATTGTGGAAATGTTTAATACATGCACATACACACACTCACATTCCTTCTTTCCTTATTTTTTTTTTAATAGAATTCTTGGTCTTGCTGAGACAGTTATCTGGGAACAGCCAACCCTGAAATAACATGGCACGTCAACAAAATATAAATACTTTGGCCTTGTTCCGCTACCCTTACAGATGGGGTTGCAGCAGCTGCAGAGGCAAGGCTGGCAGCTTGTTTAATCCTTCTGAAACACTACGGATGTCATCCTGACAGTGGCTTCTCTTTGGTTGCTTTTTCTTGTTTGTTTTTCTACTCCAGAGATAATAGATCGGGAAAAAGGGAGAAAAGGTAAGAGAAGAGAAAGTCTTGGCACTACACTATCATCAGGGTCCTTAAAACTTCCACCTAGGAAAGGGCAAGATTTTGGAGTCCAACAACGGTTAAGGGAATAAAAGGTAATTTGATCACAGGTGCTCAAGTAGCCCTCATTTTATTCTGATTATCTGATGTCCCTGGGGATGGCACACTAACCTTCTCAAAGAGCAGATAAATGGCTCTATTAAAAGCAGCATAGTTTATTCGTGGCTCTGCAGCATCTAACTATTTTATGAACCCAGGGAAACTGTAAATAGGAAGCCAGAGGAAAGAAGTATCTTCCTCAAGCCTCATATTGATGACTATATTTGTTTTTGGAGATTTGTAATCCTGAAAAATAGTTTACACTTAGACAAAATATTGTGGAATTGCTGTAATATATTTTCTTTGTATTTGCTTTAAAGGACAAACATACTAGAAAGCACAATAAGAGGCTTCTTTATTTTTGAGATCATAAAGAATGGAAAACTTGAATCTACATTAAATTGTTTACGTTATTCCTTTTGTTCTCTCTTTAAAAAGTTTTTAAAGGATATTTCCTTGTAGTAATTCATGACAAATTTCATAATTTGAATTTGCTTTAATTAAATTAATTTATATTTCTGAGTTCAAATATTTTTAAAAAACATAGGGAAAAAAAAAGTACTACTTTATAACAATACGCAGTATATGAACAGCATGCACTTTCTGTACCATTACATAGTGCAACGTGTTTAAAACAGACAATACATCTCTCTGCTAGATTTGCACTTAGGGATTTTATTGAACTTGGATAATAAGGTATAATACTCTGGTCAATGTAGTGGCTTTGGACATGTGTGTGCAGCTTTCATGGAAATTAATCAAAACAAAGCACAGACATCTCAAGCTAAATCTAGGTTTTAAAGGCCAGCTGTAAAACTCAAAGTCAATGGAAGTCTTAACTTAAAGGAGCTTTGGGTCAATACCAAGGGTAGACTTGGTAAGCCTTTCAACCAAGCAAAGTTTGGAGCACAAAATCAGCATTTCCAAGCTACATCTGGCAATAAACGCTTGCAGAAGCAAACCGAGAAGGTATCATTACTGAGCTTGTAGCACCTTTGCACAGAATTTCCTTTCCTTTAAGAAAAATGCATGCTGGACTTTGCAGAATACATAACTTTCCTGCTTTAAAATACCAGTTAACATGCAAAACTCTGTTTCAGGAGAAGATCAAGCCAAGAAAACAGAGAAAAAGGAGGTCTGCAGGGATTGTGACTTCCCAGACACAAAAGCCTCTGCACTGCCCTAACGCTGGAGGCCCCCAAGACTGGGAAAGAGGTCCAAGTCCAAGCTCTGTGCGGGATTTCCCCCTCTGTCACGCAACATACATACACAGAGCACCAGCTATATGTGCTGGCACAGCTGCTCATTTGTCTATTCTTCTTTTTTTTTTTTTTTCCTAAATACTTTCCTATCTGCTGCCAGGGACTGTAAATTTAATGAGAGCACCTGCTGCCCTCTCGCCTAGTTAATTCACAGTGATCTGCCTGAACTAAAGGAAATTTCAAAAAAGCCTCTGTTCTTCAGTAATAAATTACCAGTCTATATCATGGCCTAAAGGGTCTTTGATTCATGTAATATTACACTTACACTAAGCGCTGCTGGCAGTGGGGACACTTAGTTTGTCTAAGCAGATCAGGAGAAAGGGGGAAGGGAGGCAGGAGTGGAAGGAAAGGAAGGGTAGGGAAGTGGCTGGTGACATTAAGTACAGCAAGAAGATCAATAACCTGGGGTTGATAGTTGATGGAGCTCTCTGTCCTTGACCTCACATCTCAAGGCATCTCTTCAGCCAGACACTAAAATCCAGGTCTGTATCAGCAAGTTACACTATGTGGCATTTCAATATCTCTTCCTAAAAAAAAAAAAAAAAAAACCTGCTTCCTTCCAAATTTGGTATTTAGCTTGCTTGTCTCTTGGAGAAATGCTGTTATTCTAATTCAGCTGTGAGACCATAAGACAAAGTGATAATGTCTGTAGGAATTTGCTTTTCTCTGGATTTCCTTAAAGTCAGACCAATAAGTCAGGTAATTTCTAAGAAAGTCGTTCTGGAGTAAAGAATTTATTGGGGATGGGGTGATGGGTGATGGGGAAAGAAAAGAGAGGCAGAAGAAAATATGCAAAATAAAGAGCATTGTCAAGGGTAACAAACAAATTAGCTTCCTGTCAAAAGCCATGTGATGAAAAAGAAAAGTTACCATCATTTAAAAATTCAGAACAAAAGCAGCATACAAAGAGATTTTCATGGCAATATGGGAGTACAATGCATTAGAAAGAAAATAGTGTTTATCTGAGTCTTTGACTCCCTAAAATCTTAGATTGAGAGACTAGGAGCTTCAGATTTTTATAACTAGTGTTAATATTATCCAGATGCATAAGGACTTTTTAAAAAATAAATAAAGTAAAAAGCACATTACATAAGTCAGAGGTAGAATACAATTCCTACCTTTAATTCACATCAAGTAGTATCTCCATTCTAAGTATCTAAGGACATGCACACATATTTTAAACATATGCAGGAGGATTTCCAGAACTGACTGGAGCGCAACTGAGTGATCATAGACAAATAATTGAGTACGGAGTTGTGCCAGATACAGAAAGGGGGTAGAAAGAGAGGCAAATTAAAACAGTAAGGAACTGGCAAAGGAAAACTGTAGGAATAACATTCAATGACTTGCTTTTAATTGCCTCAGGCTCAGATTTTATGCTCTACAAATATCCATTGTAAAAAATAAATCCAAGAGAGCATTTTATCCTCCAAGCAAACTATTAATTCTAAGTTAGTCATGTAGTTAGATGATGTTAAACTATAGGTATCTAGATGCAGATCTAAACATAAACTTTATGTTTGTTTCTAATGTCTATTTTAGATTTTTATAAGATTTAATAAGTTTCTTGTTTTTGGCATGATGAGAGCAAAGTAGCAGGAAAATTGCAATTATATAACAAGAACAGCAACACTGAAACTTGTTTTCCACTGTTCATAGGTACTTATGTTATTATAATGCAGGAATAAGACATTACTAGTCTCAGACAGTAACATGGTATATAACACAGTACATTTACTACACAGTATGCAGAGATGTAAATATTCACAGCAGATACAAAATTAAAGAGAATCAGGGTCTTTGGCTCATTTTCCAGAGCACTCAAAACTCACTTTCTTGAGATAAAACTGCATGAACTGTATATACAGAAAAAAATGCAGCTAAATATTGCAAGACTTTCAAGCTATTCTAAAACATGCTCAGTATCAGACTATAATTCAGATACCAAACAGATTTTTGGGGAGAGATCTGTGATTCTTCTTTTCCATGTGGCTGATGGAGGATTAGCTCTCTTTCATGCCAGAAGAGCAAGGCCATGGTGCACCCAGAAGAGTAAGAGATTCCAAGCAGACCTCCTGCAATCACTGCTACATGAGTGCCAGATCATTACAGGAGTGGGTGTGCATTAGAGAATAGAGCAACTGCAATCCAGCTTCTCAGATACTACCACACATAGTATCATAAGCAGATAAGAGTATAGATGTTAAAAATTTTCCCTTTCTTGAGAGTGAAAAACAGAATATTCTCTCTTACTTGTCCCAGGTTTAAGCTATGGCCCTTGGGCCTCTCTTTCTCATGACCAAGTGGACTGTCACATACATACCTCTGCTGCCATCATCAAAAATACCACCTGCATCACCACATTCTTTTTCCTTGGACTACACCATACTTTTTGCAGAGAACATGCTCATTGGTTTGAGTGGGTCAATTTCTGAATAAAAACATACATTTGGAAATATCAACACTGATCTCATAGACCACAAGCTCAATATGTGACTATGAACACAAAGAATGAACTTTGATATATTTATATACACACTTACACATCCACCTCTTTTTCTGTCACATAAGGTGGCCAAATAGACTCCAACACACTGCAGAAGTAGTGTGGTAGATGAGATCATGCTGATGATCATTAGGTAGTTCAGATGTGGCTATAGATGTAGTCCACTTGCTACACAGAACATATGGCATAGCTTGATATAAAAACTCTGCCTTGCTGTCTGTGTTGATAACCCAAATCATATCAAGTTCCCTAACAAGTTCTTAATCCACATCCTGTATTGATGACAATAGCATAGTATGGGAAGTATGAATGAACACTATGAAATATATGATGGATGCAGGGTATCAATACCTGCATTCCATGATTTGGCATAGCAGTGCTCGCTATATAGTTTAAGCTTACCCATGCAGGAAGTAATTTTACTGAGGTCATCTCAATACTTTCTTTTTGTCCAAACTAGAAAGTGCCTTCCTGCACAATATACCCTCTCTGAATTTTTTTCACTTCATCAATATTTATGAGAATGAAACAAAACAGAAAGAGTGAACTCACAGAAATTCAAATCTATACCTACACTGTTGTTCCCCTATTGTATTTATCATACAACACAGGTTTAACATGGCAATATTTTTCAAAGCACCACAATTCTGGCATTTTTCTCTTAAAAAGACTGCCCTGAAGCAGCTGCTATGAAGTTATTAGGCCCGACTTTATATGCTTTCTGTTCACAGATTGTCCTTTCTCTTGTTCCTAGGTGACCAATTTTTATGCATATGCTTTTGCTTCTTGAAGGAATAAAGTCCCCAAAGACCAGGTAACCTGTGATTTTTCTCACACACTAATTCCACCCAGGTAACAGATTGCAGTATTTACAGCCTGACTCCTTCATGGTTCACAGTCATATGGTGCATACAGAATTGGACTGAAACCTTGGAAGAGTCTCAAGAGAGTCTAATTTCATTGACTCCATTAGAGGAACTTTAAATGTGTAACAAACTCATTCAGATCACATATATATACTATCTAAACTCATTGAAGTATTACCTTGAGTTCTGAATGAAGTCTGATTTCTGTGCCCTGGCTTTCTATGATTTTAGTCACACTCCCTAAAATGTTTCACTAACAAGTCAAGTAACATTCAATATTTGCCTATATTATGAAAAACTAGTACTAATCGTATAATACTTGTACAACTGCCATCATTTGCTGAACTAGAATGAAAGAAAGCATTAATTAAGTAATCAAATTAGAAACTAGGAACCAAGAATTAGTCACAGTATTTAAATAGTAAGCCAATCAATACGAACTTAATACAAAGAGACTAAAGAATAGTAAGACAAATGATACTTTACGAAAGTCACAGTGTGGATGGGAAGACACACTATCTGCATCAGCACGTACTTACTACATGCAGAAATATCAAAGTGTAGCTTTCTGGCAATTACTACAAAATTTACTTTTCTTTCACAAGCAAATAAAAAGATCTGCTACTTCTTTGCAATATTTCTCAAGCAAGCGGTATGCTAGATAGAAATATAAGGCATAGCCTAAATCCCATAGGCTACATCCCTATCCATCTCTAAATAAATGAATAGAATCCCTCTTCAGCTCACTCCATTAAAACAAACTATCTGCAACAAGGAAATAACACAACAGAATTCAACCTCAAAATTTTTAGCATGGAAACTCAGTCCTTAGAGGATTAACAGTGACTTAACACTTTTGCCAAATGGGTTTCCAAATGAAACTTGAAGTCACGCATATACTTACTCAGGTTACACACATCTCTTTGGATGCATGCTGTGTTTACATCACAAGGACTGGTGATAACATCCATTCTTGGTAGCACAGGTCAGGTGCTGCCTTTATTTTCCACAGCACCTTTGAGGTGCACAGGGCTGTAGTTCCTGGTGTAAAAAGCCCTATGGTCAAAATAGAACTGCTTGCTGTATCCTGGCTGGAATCTCTCCAAAAAGTATATTCCAATTATGAAATTGGCACTGCAACCTTTTGTATAAACCAAAGCTCTTGGGCAAATTGTTGAAGTCCTTACCCCCTGCAGCTCTGCCTGCTTTACTCTGGAAGGACAAGGCAACATTCAGGCATCCTGGAGACATTAAGGCCTGGAACATGGGTCTGCAGGCCAGAGAAAATAGGATTGGCACAGCTGGCTGCAGTGAAAAGGTATAGGAAGATCAGAAATCCTCATTGATTCTTCTCATCCACAGCTTATGCCTTTATTCCATGTCCTTCCTCTTTTCCTAATCTTCTCTGCCAGAAGCACTATATACATAAAATACATCTTATTTAATTTGAATGTCTTATTATTTCTTTTCTTCCTTTCAATGCTCTAAGTAATCTCTACAAATGAGAGTCAAAAGTCACCTATTTAACTGGTCAAATAATAAATAGTTAACCAGTGTGGTCTCCATTGTTAATTTTTCATTCTCTGCATTGATCACAAAATAATTTGGATCAGATTCTGCCTACAACATAACTGATCAAACAGAATTCCTTGGGGAAAAATATAAGATAGATGATTCCTTGCCCCACCAATCAAAGAGCTTTCATAGTTGCCAAAGAATAGCCTTCTAGAAGGTGGCTGCCTGTCTAATGTGTTTTGATTAATGGTTTCCGCTAAAAGACTTTTGTAGGGCTTAGTTTACAAGGAGCGTTGAACGTTGCAGCTTTAAAAATAAAGCTTCTTTTTCGCTAAAATTGGTCCCTCAAAAGCTAGCATTCACTTTTTGACAAATGTGTCCAATGGTGCTAAAAAGGCTTGACACCAAACAAAGAACTATGACATTTTCTACTCTTCTGGCAGTATGTGGGGAAAGAAAACCCAATCTCTCTATCTAACCTTGGGTTGCAATTACAGCTTCAACATGTCTCCAGCAGCATTCCAAAAACATATCTCTGTGGGGGAATACTCCAGTATCGTGAATCTCTCAGGGGGCAGACGCTGGGAACACGAGCAGTCTATGCAGAGTGAAGGGTATCATGGAAAACTGTAATCCAGAGCATGTTTTCGCGGTGCTATTCGAAAACATTTAGCTCATGTAATGCACAACAATAGAGGCAGTAATCAAAGAAAATCACGACTGTCAACAATGAGACATAATGTCTCTTAGCAACCAAGTTTCAATTACTCTTTGTTTGCTAACAAGCACCAAGATATTTAATGCTAGTAGCTTTATTCCAGTAAGTAATGCACTATCAAAGACCATGATAAAGAGCTCCTATTTTAACCGGTTCTTGCTTCCAATCAAACATCTTGCAATTAATTTTATTAGTGTTTTAGAACTAATTTACTTTGAATAAGCCATAACTATGATTTGTTATTGTCATGCAGTAAATGGAATTGTAATGTGTAATAATTATTTGTTTAAATAATAGAAGCATTGGCATATGGATGATAATCCAAGCAAGAAAAAAAATATTATCATTAATAATAAGATTAAACAAAATTGTATCCGAGTAGAGATCCCAAGAGAACCCTTCAGCTATTTTAGGTGAAGTAAAAATAATATTACTAATTAAGACAGAACACTGACTGTCATAAAGATAGTGGCAAATACTGCTTACTAGTGAAACAAGGAGGCTTCTTAATTGATAAATAAAACCCTACCTTGAACCCCTGTGCCTGTGGCTGTTTACAAGTGAATGCTAATAGTTACGATAATTACCTGCCTTGCTTTCTTGCACCCACTGTGCTTACCACAGGTTTGAACTAATTTCTTTTAAATTCATTGTTTCTTTCTTCCAAAATGAGTTTTAACTAGCCTTTGAAGCAGGCGGTCCTTCTAAAAGCAGAAAGGTGAAAATTAGGTAGAAAGGTCTCAAAGCTGAAACCCAGCAGGCCAGTTTTACTTTATCCCATGCACTTTATCCAAAAAAAAATAATAAAAATTCTTTGTTTTGCTCCTGGATCATAATGACATTTGTTTAGAAATCAAATATTTGAGCAGTATTGCTTAAGAAATCATGATAGTAAGAGAAACCAGTGCAGGAAGTCCTTGTTTTTGAGGAGTGTATGTACCACACCAATGCATATTAAAAAATTAATCATTCTTGCAGTGATGCTGTGAGGTGGGAGAAATATCACAAATGTCTACAATGTTCAAGGTATTCACACTCTAGAGATAGCATTTTTATACCAGAGGAACAAATTTGAATGCTCTCTACCTTCAGAAAAATTCAATTTAAAGATTTCCTTAGTCAGACATTATTTGAATTACAAGCTCTTTCAGCCCCTAGCATGTAAAGAAGTGGTTGTTTCAGACATCTTTTTCTCCAATAAGCACAAAATAAGAAAAGAGATAATATGTATATTAGTTGATTTCTTTTTAAATTTATTGAGTATGTTCTTCTAAATAAAGTTAAAAAGGACATTAAATGAATTTTGGTATTTCTACAGCTGCACAAATTACAAAAAAGAAACCTATGTGCTTCTTCCAAGCCACTACAACAATAAGACCATTATGCAATCAACAGTAGCATGAGTTTCCTCCTTTAATTATTCTATTCACATATTTAAGTCACTTTCTAACACATCCATCTAATTTTTTATTTGAAAGAACATTAGTAGCACTAATTGAATAGGCTATTTGCCCCAGTTGCAGGATTGCAGGACAACTAAATCCCATTAGTACAGGCTCCCTAACAGTAGTCAACTAGAGAACACGTTTTGAGTAATGTAGTCTCAGATAATCTATACTGAAGAGTTTTAATATCAGGTATCAAGTAATTTTATTGTGTTTTTTAATTGGTTTTGTGTATTTTTTTAGCTGCTTGCTATAGTAAGCGAAAATGCTGCAAAAGATTTTCAAAAATTTTCCCTGTGTGAAATATGAGGAAAAATGATAACATAAAGGACCAAAACTAAGCAATGTGTGATGGCCACGGCATTCACATCCACACTCTGTACAGCCTTCAATTATTACTAGACTCATACTGTGAATTTTGCTGGATTTTGCACAGCAAAGTCATCACATAATTGTTTCTAGATTTACAAAGAGAACAGAATTTTGTGTCTCTTTTCCAATTAAATTGATCTAAGATTTAGCAAATTATTCATTCTGTACTTGTACAAACTCAAATGGCAGACCTGCAGTTTCTGGACTGGACTAACGTTACTTGAGAAAAACTAAAGGCTGTTTTCCAGTTTAATGGGATTTTAGATGACATATGCAAGAAGAAAGGATCCCTGCTATCCAAATCATACAGAGAATTCGCTACTCTTAATGATGACTCCTGTTGCATAGTTTTTGGTTTAACCACCTTCAACATCTTTCAGCTATTTTCTTAGTACTGTAGAGCAGACGTGGGTCTTGAACTTTTGAAAATGAACAAGATGTGCCAAGCTAGGAGTAATTATTTTACTTATATCACTTCAGCTTTCAGCCTACTTTTAAGTGAGATTTCTACTGTTTGAAACAGTAGGTCACTTTAGCATATTATGCAAATTTTAAGCTAATCATCTTTTGCATAAGACATAAGAGCTCAGTTTGTGCATTAACTAATTTATTTGACTACACAGGAGCTATGAATGCTGATTTTTATTAAGCTCTTCATTAAGCCAAAATGCAACTGAAGTGTGCGCATGTATTTATTCCTCTCTTTATATTTCATAAGTATGTAAGGTCTGAAAATGTAATTACTGAAGAGGTGAAAATGATCAGCTGATACAGGGTCTTGGTCAATGTTGTTAGTAAATTAAGACCTTCTCACCAGAGATGAACAGAATCTGAAAGAGAAAAGTTTTCCCATTTACAGAAAATAAATTAATTAATAAAATTATATATATCCTTTTAAGAAGTCCTGAACTCATGTTTGTATAAAATGCAAATAAGAACTACAGCTAATTTTGATTAATATTTTTATTTAAAATACATTGAATTAGATTTCCAGACAATTTATTATTTGAATAAGCTGCATAATTGAGCATAAATGAATAGCAGAATGGCATGAACAGCATTCATGATTTCTAGGTGCTTTATTATCACTAATGCAAATATCATGCTGTACACAACACTGCACTCGATGTTATTTCATTGTTGGATAGCTATGGATAGAAAAGGTTATTAGATCATCCACTACATTACACCCTACTGACAGCATACAGCTTATCAAGGACAGGACAAGTGCAAAAACAAGCAAAATAATTGTCAACACTGATTCCAGGCATTATTAAAGACAACCAGCAGTCTAAATGACGCTTAAAGAAAAAAAAAAGAAAGAAAAAAAAATTAAGAAACACATCCAAAACAACCACAGCAGCTTCCTACTTCCTCAAGGCAAGCTATTCTCTTAAGAAAAATAATTCACATATTTCTTACTTGTTCCCTCCTGGGCAAACAGCAAGAGAAGCAAAATTACCTTCAGTCAGCCATTAAGATGTGTACAGAGATTGCAGGCACTTTGCCAAGAGCCTAAAAGGTCAACGTGCTATCAGAGAGATAATAAGTAATGCTCCCTTCTTTCATTTGACAGCGGTTTCTAACATCCCACAACAGGTGGGGAAAGAGGAGGGGGACTTGTCGATAAACTCCCAACTTGTGTGAATTTCTAGTTGTAGTTCATGAAAGTGTATGACCATAATGTGTTCTTACACATTAGTGTAAGAACAGATCACTCCTGCATTAGCCAGGTAAACCAAAAATATTACATTAATATTACAATATTCTGTGCAAAATCAGCTCCGAGATTTGCCCAACTTTATGGCAGATGGTTTATTAAATTATTAAAATATATAGGTTTATAGTGCTCTCAAACAATTTATTATGTCTATAAAACATTTTTAAATTTGAAATACAAAAAAGGTGATTTGATAATCCCCTAATCTTGTACACAACTTCCTCTATAATTTTCTTCAATTATGCCTTATAAATTAAAATTTATTTTATATTATAAAAACACTAAAAATAAACACTTCATGAGAATCTCAACAATTTGTTTGTTTTGTTGAGTTAACCAAGAAGCACAACAAATTCACATGTGACCTCTGAACTCTGAGCTCAGAGCCTCAAATTCAGTCTGCAGTTAAGAAAACCCTTCTGTCCAATGATAAAAACTAAACATTTTACTTAGCTTGAGCAAGGAGTTTGCTCTAATTACACAGGGAGAAAAAAATATCTAGCACACTTCTTTCAGTCCTTTGAAAATGTGATTGAAACACAAAGAATAAAAAATCCAGACTGTCTTTCCATGCTACTTGTTTCATGAGAATGAGTGGAGGCAGAAAATGGAGGCAAATAGCTGCTGGTAAAATATAAATGCAAATTGTGTTTGCTCTATGATAATACTTGTGTATTGAAAATAATGCCCTAATTAATGGTAGTAGAATTCCTTGGGGTTTACTTACTTTAGGTTGTGCATAGGCAACACTTTGGATGCTGTGGTGCAAGTCCCTTTGACTTTTGCAAGATTGAGAATGCTCTGAGCCCCACATGTGCTTGTCAAGATGGGAAACCTTCCTCCCATGGCCCTCTCCCAAGGAACACTATTAGGTCAGATGGGGCTCAACAGCAATGACCACTGTCTGAGGGTAATTCCTAAGGATTCTGGCCATTCTTATATATCACAGGAGTTCAGTCATCATGTATTCACTTACTCTTGTATCACGGCTGCATTCTCCTTCTTGAACAGTTTTGTTGTCCTTCCTTACTTGTGAGTTGTTGCTATTTCTGGTATTATTAGCCTTATTGACTTTATTGAGAGGTAATTTCTAAAGACTCCAACAGAAATTGTGGCTTCATTTGGGGTACCCACAGCTGTTCTCAGAAAGATTAGACAACATGGTATTTTCTTTAGGTTGCAGAAACAGATGATTAAAAGTTATATAACAGAGATCTTAGTGTTGCTATTGCAGGTGGACAGTATATTGAAGATGTTTACGCATAGTCCTTATGCAGCCATTGAAGTGACCTCATATTTCACATAAAGGCAACCTATTAACCATGTCTTGAATCCCATGAGGCAGCAAAAAAAGAAAACACAAAATTCTGACAGTCTCGAACACATTTAAAAAAAAGAGTAAATTGAATACAAAAAGTGAGAATCACTATGGTATAATTCTCTTTTGAAGTTCTTGACTCTAACAGAACAGTTAGTTTTGTTTGTTACTGAACTGTTATCCATTATTATTCAATACATTTCGTTTCAAACCCTGTTTCTCTCTAAAGAAAGGAAAAGATGCCTTCAACAGAACCAGGAAGACTTTGCTCAGCATGTGTGCCATGAAATGTATATGGATATGTATTTTTCTTACAATGCAAACCTTGTTGCTGTGCAATAAGACAAAGAAATGAAATGACTGAGGTTCTTGTTGCCTGCAATATATTTGAAATTACAAATATTTCAAGGTTTATATTGTCAGTATTGAAGACAGATGTCTTTTGTTAAAGTTTACAGCCACCATTTTTCTTATTTATTGCTAATGTTTTACCCACTGTGTCCTTAGCTCCCTCAGAAAACGAAAACAAGCAACCTGTCTCCTTTAAGAGCATTATAAGAATTGAATACTTTCCAAGGCTGCAACACAAATTCTGTAGTAGACAGGAAGTCTTATTAGAAAAGTCTGATTCTCTCCCTGTAATTGATGTTATTCTGCCTCTAGCTGTGTCGTTTTGTGCCTGATAGGGCACGACCCAGAATCTGGCAAAGCTGATAGATGGATATCCTTACATTTATTTCTTTTTTTTTAAGGGGATCAGGACCTCAAAGTTACTTGACTTTCTGCAGATAGCCTTTCTCCAGGAAAGCGTGTGGAGAATGTACTTTTTACAAGTATAAACTGGTATATGTTTCTGTCACACAGAGAGGCACAACTGAATTTTACTTTTAACAACCAGAAAATAAATGGCTTGATCTGCAACTCATTTTAATTTGACTTACATTGAAGAAATTTTTAACGCGTCTTTTAACTGATATTTAACCCTACATCTTAACTTCCCTTTTTGCCTTCAAAAATATAAGCAAAACATTCACAGATACAGAAATCATTAATATGGAAATTCAAAATCTGAGTTTTGGGGAATAATTTTGGGGGATAATCACATTATGATTACTGTGAGCAGGCAGTGCTAGTAAAGTTGCAAAGTAGCCCCTTTGCAAGACTTGCTTGCTGCTACCTATAACTGATGTAACCTGTAGCCTGTAACTAAGATGTCCCAACAGCTCTGCAGAGCTGCAGTTGGTACCATGAACCTGAACCTGCCACAAACCTCTGCAATACACACCTCACGCTTGTTTGCATGCTCCTTGCTGCTCATTCTTTTTGGCTTGGGACGTTTTCCCAAGGAATGGCCTCTCATTTTGGGTTTGGAGTTGATTGTGTGCACTCGCCAAGCATATCCCACTTTAACTTCATTCACAAGGAACCTATTCTAACAGTGTGGAGACTGTGTTATACACCGAAGCATGCAAGTAGGTATAATCAGAAGATTTGCTTCAAAGGCACATTCCTGACCGAAACAAAAACCCTATCTAGACACATCCAGTATTTCTAAAAAAGAATACTAGAACAACATACTCCCATTTGTCAAAGAATATTAATAATAATAATCAAAAATTGACTTTAGTCCTCTATATATAACATCTTCTTTTGTAGATTGTATTCCCCAAAAAGAAGTGGTATTTGGTGTTTGGGAGCTTATATGCAGCATAAAAGATGTTACTAATTTTTTCTTCTACGAAATACTGCTCCAGGTTCTGGAGCAGTACACCCTAAATGATTTCTCAGGAAATGAATCTCTCCAGATCTTCTTTAAACTTCTGCCTTAGGCAAGAACATATTATTTTGGGAAATGAATTTGGAGATGGTTGAGCTCTTTCAGCTCTATTATACACTATGCTAAGAAATTTCCCTGGAACATGCCTTAGCCACTGAAAGAGGCAAGTGCCTGTAGAAAAAGGAGCATATGGTCATATAATTAAAGATTGTATCACAATACATAGTAGCATGAAACATTTATTTATAGCACATTTTTAAGCATTTCAGTCTAGCAGTCTTAATGTTGTTGCAATATTGCACATGTGCAGCTATATGATGGAAGAATATTTTCTATATCCATGTTTTGCAACTATTTCCATACAAACATTCAACAAAAATACTTTTCTAACATGATTATTTTGTTCGAGGAATAGCAGATATGTTTTAGAACTCTCACACACAGCCCTACTTTTATAATCACTCCTTTACAATTCTTCATGGATGGAAGGGAAACAGCTTTATAGATACCAAAGCATACCAATAGCAATGCACAATTCAATGTTTAACTTCTTGACAATGACGAGAAAATCACTTCATAAACTTTAAAGAGCTCAGTAGCTAAAGTGACCTTCAATTTAGCTACTTCTGAGCATTTAACGATCAGCTAGGTTAAGGGCTACACTTCACAGTACATGGATTTTAAACATCATAAGCTTTGATTTCAAAATACATCTCCAAATTCCAAGTAGAATTTAGTGGGAACTATCAAATTCTACCATTTGACATGTTAGCCTGAAAGGAATATTAACAACCTTGCAGCTCTGAAGAGCCTTGACCAGTTTCAGCTCAGCTGGTCTGGATTCACCACGGAAAATTCTCTGCTTCTCCTGGAAATTATATTAAAAGAAAAATGAACTCTACCTGGGGAGCAGGACGGGAAGACATCAAAGGTTCTGACATGAAAACCACATGAGAAAACAGCATAGCAGAAAGCTGAAATTGATATTTATTTAAATTTATCTTTGCAAAAAATAACATTTGCCTGAATCTTCAAATGCCTACGTGCAATGGGGAGATAAGGGGGTAACAACCACAGGCTGAGTTATGCAAAAGGTCAGGCTGGACGACCTGTGAGCCCTTCCAGAAGTACAACCCAAGGCTCTAGGAACATGAAACACCTTCACTGTAACTTGTGCATGCAGAGGTTGACAACAGGTTCTGGGTTGCAAGGACAGAGGGGCAAAGCAGTGAGGTGGTAAGCCTTCTCCAGATGTTTTATTTCTCTAGGTGGGACAAAAAGCTAACCTTTCATTGGAACTAACACTGCATTGGTGTGGTGACTCTCCACTTCCTTTGATGGCCAGTATATCCCTTGTCCACCACAGCCTCATGCTTCAGCTTAAAGGCCCTAAGGAGACTCCTGAAAACTCAAAAGGATGACATTGCTAACACAGCACTGTTTCAAAGTTTTTTATTAAAAAAAAAAATTGAACTTATTGTGAAATTTTGTATGGAAAAAATAGTTAATAGAATTAGAAACTGTTTTCAATTTTACATTGAGCTTAGGAATATTAGTTTGTATCGCATGATAAAATATACTAACAGGTACAACATTTAGCATGGCAAAGGAGGTATTTCTGCTAAGGGAAAAGCATCTAATAGAAGAAACATACTGTTCTCCTAGTCATCTCTTACAAAATATTTAAAAAACCACCACAGAATCACTTTTAAAACAGAACTCCTGCTTCGAAATAATTATTCATAATAACCAAATTCAAAATCATGCTCTGGGTATTACAGGGAAAGAAATGTTCAACAGCAGGAATAAGGTTCGAAGGCATTGCTCTCCTGCCTATGGAACTGTGAGTATCAGCAATTTATTCTAAGTAGCCAGAGAAACTATTAGAAATGATGCTATAAATCTCTATGGCCTAGAATTTTTTTTGTGCCCAAAGCTTCATCTATTTTTCTTGATACACTAGATAATCTAATCAGAAAACTACTCTTCCCTAAAATTTGTCCCTATGCAAAACACATTTTACCACAAGCATAGTAACCCAGTCTAAGCTGCTCAGTGAAAGTTTCACTCCTATCAGTCAGCAAGTAAAAGATATTTTGAATGAATGCACCCAAAACCAAGGTTCTTTGCCACTGGAAATCAGAAAATTAACATATTTTTAAACGTTCCCTTTGAATTTGGCCTGGATAACAGCTGCTAACACTGTACCATTAGTGTGAACTTTTCAGGTGCTATTATAATGAATGTGAGAGTGGAAGAAGAAAAAGACCCATAACCTTTTCCTGAGCATTTACCTTTTTACATAGCTCAGAAAATCATATTAAGACCTGAAGGGTGGCCACCTCTGTGTGCACATCATATCACAATTTAGATTATTGCTTTCAGACAAAAATCTTCAGAAGACTCAGTGGATTAAATGTAAAACATTGTGTAAATAATTCCGATATTTCCAAATAGCAAATAAGGAGAATGTCATTTGCAAACAGTTTGTGAAAAAAATCAAAGTCAAAATGTGCCAAGTAAGCTATCTTGACAATTATTTGCCTGACAAATAATTTAAACCTCCTATATCTTTCTGCTGTTCAAAATATAGCATCTTTATACAACATCATCTTATTCAGAAAGCACTTTAACTCACATGCTCTTGAAAAGGGAACAAGAAGTACATGTTCCCTCACCCTTAATGCTAACCCCCGTGTTTCCCTCTTCCTTTTCTCACCTACCAGAGCATAAGAGGCAGCTAAGGTGGGATGGCCTCACATAAACACTTCACTACCTTGAACTCTCAGCCTACTCCAAAAGCATTTTTCTAAGTAAGTAGCACGAAAAACTCTGTGTGAAGTACCTAACTGCCACAGAAAAATCTTTAAGAAAAAGGAAGCTTTGGAGCATATCTTGGTCAGAGATCATAAACACTGGTGAAATTGTAGATATGCCAAGTTAAGGTTTCTGCAAAGTTTAGGATTGCCGTGAGCTCAATATTTTTTTACAACTGTTATTACTACTGAAGTACTTAAAGAATACTTAACTTGCAACTCTACTTCTCTTGCTAGCACAGTACAGCTTCTATTTTGGGAGCAAAAATGTACCTACATCTATTCCTATCTCTTTCTGGCCTACAGGGTTTTTCTAACAGTCATATTTTGGATAAAGATTATTAAACTCGTTGTTCACATTTTATTAGAGATACTTCCAGTTGAGATTTATCAGCTTTAGCCAATAATTCATTTTAAGACACAGCCTTCCAGGATACAGTTACGGCACTGAAAAAGAACAGACCTGGCAAGATAATCCTTGGCTAATTCAATTGGTATTTTAACCAGAAGCATTTCAAGTTATTAAGGAATCCTTGGCCAGTTCTTTTCTTAGTCAACGTTCTACATAGGGCAAATAGCATACACCACCAGAAGGATTTTGGGGTAAGCAGATGGAAGGCTCTTGACCTGGCCTAGACATCTGGGGCAAACACAAGGAACAGAAGTTTCTTTTGACTCAGCTTATTGTCTGAACAAAGCTCTGCCCTTAGCTACAACTTATTTTTGTTGCACTGACCACAAGTGGTTGGCAGTAAGAACAGCACTTTTTAGAGACTAAAAAAGTTTTCCCTGGGAAAAAAAAAAAGAATATTTATCAAAAGTACATTTTAGGTTTGAAATATCTGGACTTTTCTTTCCCATGATAACCACATTTTTACACTTTTGTGACACTTACTGTAAACTAATAAAACCAATAATGCCTTTAGTTCCTCTGGAAATGCAATTATGCCTCCTCCCAATATATTTTTAAAATGGGCTGTTGTGTTAGACAAATAATTATACTGTGAAAAGGACTGCTCAAATGCTCTCTGCTCTGGTTTACACTTAACTGCGCATACTGCATGTATCTCCACTACCTGGATGGGAGAGAAGTAAGCACCTGAGGTCTTGAGGAGCAAGAGGTTGGTGCTTCTACTGGGACAGGGGACAATAGAGAGCTGTGTGCTTGAAGCCTTCTTCTCTTGGTATTTGCATGTAAGTCATCATTACCACTCTGCAATGTTGTATCTTCTACCCAGATTATTTTTTTCTTTTTTAATGCAATAACATATTTCACACATTTCTATAGGAGATGTCCTCACCAGCTCACCCAAAGCTCATTCTTGGAAATGCTGCCAGAACCCTTGCACCATATGTAAATCTCAAACCTGCTTCATGCCTGTCCTTGGTTCTATTATTAGCGATTCTACTACAACTAAGTAGAGAGGAAAAAGGAAACTGTGAAGAGCTGCATGAAAGTAAAGATGTTTGACAGCAGTATTGCATATGGCAGTCTGCATATTAAGTCTCTTAAAAGCTGCGCTTTATTGACTCCATTGGCTCTCAACTTTCCAGTGGTGTTTGTCTGCTCAACACCATTTTGTTATCCTCTCTGTTCCTTCCTTCCTTAATTTGCTTTCCTTCTGAACAAGCAGATCCCCACTTCTGGCAGTTCTGCTCTTTTGCTCCCCAGTACTATTTTATTCTGAAGCAGCTGAGTGCAAGTGACAACAGTTTGTTCTCACCAACTTTGCCAAGAGCAGCTACTGGAACTGGGAATTCTGGGCTTACTGGAAAGGCTGGATAATCATTGGCAGTGTAACCCAAGTAATTATTCAAATCTGAGGACTACCTTTAGCCTCATAAGAGGTTAAAAAGAGCTGAAAAAAGGTTTTGAGATAAAGCAATAACCTCGCCATGAAGATCAGAGAGAAGCAAGCATATTCTTCTGTTTCAAATGTGAAATGTATTGCTGTTAAGATGGACCCACGCTCTCGGACAAGGCAGGGAAAAAAAAATCAATATTAATCCATTCATACTAGTAATGGAACTTGTGGCCACATAAAGCATTATAGGATAGTGCAAAATCACCATTAGAGCTCCAAGACAGATGCTACAGGTTTGCTAGGGAAACAATAGACCATAACATTGCATCTGATATGGAAAAATCAATCACACTCCTACTAGCTAGGAACTGGTACACTTTGAGGCAAGAATATAAAGTACTTCAAGCAGTTGTTAAGCAGAGGAGGTTTCATAATTATTTAATCACTTTAGAGGTCAAACCAATTAAAATACCATTTGTCAATATTTTCCCTGTGATTTGTTTTCAGGCAAAACAAATCAGGCAAAAAAAAAAAAGAGGAGGATAATGTTTTCTCAGTGTTCATTGTCTTGACTTAAACAGGGACATACAGAGATAATAAGAAGTGCTGTCAGTCCAGATGCACTACATTTTTTTTTCAGATACAAGCTATGTAGAGTTTTTATTCTGAAAACAGAAGAGGCTCTGACTTAAAGACATTTCCACGCTGTTTCCTACAATGCATCAAGAGCGCTCTGCTCTGCATGCCGAGAGGGGGTTATCTCTGGGAAAATGAGCTGCCAAATAACATACAGTAGCTATGAAGTCTTACGGGTTCAAAAGCACAAGGGACACTAATATCTATAGGCTCCCAAGCTGCACCAGGCTTATGTGTTCCCAAAGCTCCTATTGTTTAACCTCAATTGCCGTTTCTTCTGAAAAACACAGATAAACAAACGGGCCTTGTAGCAGAGCTTTGTATCTCAGACATCTTTTTCATGGCAAGCCAAACGTCAATGACATTTACCTTGGATGACCTCTTCTGTTGGAGTAGGAATTGCTGTATTTTTTTTAAGGAATGAGCAATTTGCACTAGTTTTAAGAGCACAGTTGCTGAACTACATGAGACAAACCAAAGATCTTAGTTCTTTTCCTCCTTTTGTTTTCTAGAGCATATCAGAAATATTAAGAAAAATATTGTTGGTACTAGCAAACAACTTGATGAAAGGTGAAGACAAAGCAGACTTTTTAAATAGGATGAAATACTTGCAGAATGCTCTTCTACAATAGTCCTAAGGTTGAATTATGGAAAGTTGAATGACACCTGCCCATATTATGCCTGTCCTGGAACAGATTGAGTATATATGAGTATCTTTTTTTTTCACAAACTCAAAAGTTGTAAGTCATAAAGTCCGCAGCTGCTTTTGACTGTAAACCAGTATGAAGTGGTGTCTTCATACAACTGAAAAAAAAAACTATGAAAACTTTGGCATAAACAGAGCTAGTAGGTACCAAAAGCATGCATGAACAATCAAATTTGCTGTTGTTTCTGACTCCTTAAAATGGGCAAATTACACTATCAATGACTGTACCTTCAAAAGGTGTGTGAGAAGTGAATAATCTAAGATAATTCACTTAGCTATTGCCTGCACCTTTTCTGTTTATGTTGTTCCTGCTAAGCTGCCAGAGAGGAAGACAACACCAACCGACAGGCGAGAAACTGAGGAGAAATCACGAGCTGCAAGTAGCCAAACCCAAAGATCACAGGCAACTGGAGTTTTCTTCTAGGCTATCCTGTGCAGGTGATCAAGAGACTGCCAAAGGCACTGCAAGGCTGAGCAATTTGCGAGCATCTTACCAAAATTAAGCATTTTACCATGCTTAAAGAAAAAGCAACAAAGATAAAATGTGCATGGATCAGCCCCTTAATGTCTTCATTACATTTCTCATCAGTTCCAAATTTTTTTTAATTTCTGCTTGATTATATGAAACATTCACATATATTTCACACATGCATGCACTTGTCATTGTGCATGCATGCGTACAGACTCCTGGAAAAAACGAATTTTCCCCAGTAAGCTCAGCGGCATTTTTCCCATTCTCACTTATCTCAAATCTTTTTTGCTGGCTCCAAGAAAGACTGACTTCCAGATGGATTTTCTTTGTTATCACCACGTGTTCCAGGTGAAGCACACCATGCAAACATGGGGAACAATTAGCGCAATCAATCCCCAGGCATAAAAAACATGTATTGCATTACTTTTGTTGAGGGCTGAAAAAAAAACACATTGTTGTGGAGGGGCCAAATTTGTCCTCTCTGTAAAGTGTTGCCACTGGAGTTGTGCACATTTTACACCATTCTGTAAAGATATAATTAGTACACTGAGGTCATTAATACTCTCAAAAAATTGAGGCTGAGAATGTTTCCAGTGGAATGGATAACCACTCTGAAATTGAAGGGAAAATTAAGAATTGCATTCTATGTGAAGTAATGGCATTTGTATGCTATAGTTCTAGGAGGCAAGAAAGTAAACACTGGGTAGTGCTGTATAAAGCTATTCAGATATTACTGAGTCATGCTCTTTATTACTCAGAGTCAACCATGCAGCAAAATATTTAAAAACAAGCATGGATTTTCCTGAACTCTTTCAGAGACTGATCCTCCACCTTTTGACAGTAGTAGAATTTGTATTAGGTGCCTAAATAAGTAAAATTGTCATCTTTTTATTTATTACAATTCTATTTATTTATTTATTTATTTATTTATGTTTGCTAGGCAAGTTTTTCCTCAAGCTCTTACAGATTTATTTATTATTCATTTCCATCTCGGGAAGTAAAACCTGAAATATTTATCCAGAGGAAATTATGCTTTTAAAACACTTCCCACATGTGCCAGATGTATGTTAAAAAGTGTAAAGTTCTTTCCAAAACACCCAGTGTGATTACCTTCTTCAAAAACTCATTTTAAAAATCGGTTAATAATTAAAACATTTTCTTCCAAGTCAGGCAAACAATGAAAAGGATGAAACAGTTACTTGGAGAGAATCTGTGGACAGATTCTCATTTCAGCAAGCTTTTGTTCGAGCCTGGTTCAGTTTTAGTCCAAGTCGAACAAAATTAATCATGTTGGGGAAGTGCTAACCACAATGACAGACCTCGCACTGCTGAATGCTTTACAAGGAAGCCAGCCCGAGCCGCGAGCTGCCACCACGAGCAAACAACTGACGGCCAGCAGTGTTTTTGTTAGCTTCTGACAAGTGAATCAATAAAAAGACACGGCACAGGTTCAATCAGAACAGACACCACTAATGCGAATGGCCTTTTGGGACCCACGGAAGCATGGAGCTGCTTTTCCATGTTAATTTCTCTGTACTACCCTTGGGGTTATCACCTTCTTTGGCCCCTGTTAATTAAAAACTGCCTCCTGTTAAAGTTCCTTGGCAGGAGCTTGCCTTGTGTCAACCCATTTTGCCGGCTGCCGGGAGAGAAAAGAAATTAAGGGAATGAGGATCCTGAAAATGTTCTGTGAAACGTTGCCAAAAGCATTCCTCGGCTCCATGCCACCGCACCACTTTCAGTCCCTTAAAACATCACAAAGAACTTGCAGACAGCAGTCAAGAGGAAGATGTTAAATATTTGTGATGCCACTGTGCCTTTTTCAGAGGTTTCAGCTACAGAAGTGGCTCTCTTTATGGGTCTGCAAATAATTGATTTTTCAAATAGATGGTCAAAAAGAATAAAAAAAACAAGAATATACATTTGATACTTTCACTTAAGGCTCATCCACAATTTCTCATTTGCTATGTGTTTTTGTGAAATTGTGCAAAAGCTATTCCTCTGCCTCCAGTCTTCCCAAGCTGTCTTGCACTCTTGTTCCATGTTACCCTCAGGGACAAATTTCACTTCTGCCTGCTTCGTAAGAAAAGCAAGAGCAATAAAATAGCAGAGTTTCCAAGAATCTGAGGGAGCAGTAGAAGCCTGGCTTTACTTAGCAGTTCAGCAAATAGAGCATTTGTGCTGGACATGTTCAATCCCACCTCCATCTGGAGAGATTAGACTCCCTCTATTCCCAAGCACCCCAAAGGCATCTTTGGAAGGAGGCTTTCAGGCCTAGTGTAGACGTGCATTTCCTGTGTATAAATAATTAAATATTATTTAGACTGGGGACCCAACCACCACTGCTGAGAATCATTCCCTCTTCCTGGCTCAGCAACTATTTAATTACTTTACATAACATGGAACTTCTCCAACAGAAGGGACTAAGGGAATCCTATCTCCAAATACCTTATAATCCAGTAGTTAAGGCACACATATAAGGAAAGGAAGACATAAACTCCCTTTACTCATAAAGATATAGTTTCAAGCTGGCGTGGCTGTGCACGCTCTGTCCTTGGAGGCTGTCAAGGCTCAGCTTGACAAGGCCATCTCTATCCTGATCTCCTCCTGGCCAGGGGCCAGCCTGGAGGAGGAGGCTGGATGGACTGACCTCCAGAGGTCCCTTTCAATCAGCACTTCAGCAGTTTTATGAGCCTGAGGCAAAACTGGAACTCATGTTTCATTGCTGAAGGAAAAGACTTCATGAAAGCTGAGGATTGACTCAGCAGTAGTTTTCAGGACAGCTAGGGAAAAAAAAAAAAAAAGAAAAAAGAAACAAAGAAAAGCAAAGAAGGAAAACAGAAGACATTTCCAAAATAATATCAAGCATTGTATACAGAATGAAACATAAAAACATGACTCCATGAAAGGCTCTAATTTTAACCAAGTCTGACCTTTAGGAAAAGTTCTTTGGAAAGACCCTGTTTTGCTTTCCAGTAGGACATTAGGCATATTTCCCAAAGCTTTTGCTGCAGAAGCAGCCCAGAGAGCCAAAGAGCAGAGCAACCCTTTCCATCTGCTCAGGCACTTCAGTCCTACTAGCACAGGACTGCCTCTTCAAAAGAAGAAATTCTATGTGTCTTTTATCGCAATATTTCACTGGAAATCTCTGGATAAACATAAGTTTTCTGTATGGTTCTGTATATTTCATCAATGAAATCTTAGTGCCTGTCATAGCTCTCTGATTTACCAATCTCCCTCCCACCCAAGAGGTAGGTATTAAGGAAGGTATTAAAGAAATATTTTCAAAGACAATTGCACATAATCATGCTGTAAAACTTACATACAGGCAGAATCAGATAACTCTCCAATAAAATAAGTTCCATTAATAATATAGTGATTTTTTGTGTAAATATCTATTTGTTTCCTAGTTAGATCTTTGTGTACATATCTTGTGTCTTCAGAAAAAATTCAAGTGGGATGAAGAAGAAAACTGGTCTGTAATTAATGTGAAGAAGTCTGTCTGAGCTTTGCATTTCCTGTGTTTTGATTTAATTTTACCACAGAGAAGAACGGTGGATTCTCTATGCTGACTTTCTTTTCCTCAATTTTTTTTCCAGTGAAAATAAAAGAACTCCAGAAATGAAAGAGCTCAGTAAAGCAGAATGAAAAACAATTCTTTTTGCAGTACCATTGTACATTGTATGTTCAGTGATTGCTACTTGATGAAGAATATGTTCAGTCATGTAGTAGCAGTAAAAATTCATCTGTTTGAGTGAGCGGTTGAACTGGAAATAGCTGTATTTGGGCAAGAGTCTCATGAGTATTTTGTAACGATTACAGTGTTTTGTAAGCGATTACAGCAAACATATGCTCCTACCTTAGTTGCTTAATATCTGTTCTTGGAAGCAGAGTAGTCTGGCATTTTCAAGATAAGCCCAAGATGCCCCTTTTTTTGCAACAAAATCATAATGAAGAAGTGTTAAGAGGAAAAAGACACAAAAGGAAATAGCTTTGAGAAGATTCTCCTATTTAGACATTAAGACATAAATGAAGCAAGTAGATTTATATATAACATATATAACAAGCAAAATTATATATAATAATTGGAATAAGTACTATTATTCTGTTGTAGGAGTTTTATAAAAAGGTTGGTGGCAAAAAGGGAAGGCATGAGCATTTTCTGGAAAGCTCTAGGAAGACTTGCACAGCTCCAGGGCCCTTGTATTGGGAAGCTGGGAAGCAGAAGCATTTCCATGTCACCTCAAATAGTCCTGCAACAAACAGCATGATGCAAAGCAGTCCCAAAACTCACATCTGCTTTCTCTTCTCCCATTCCTGAGGTCAGAGGAAAATGTACAAACACATTAGAAAACTTGGGCTGCAAATATCATGAGATTTGGCTCTTCCTAAAACTCTCTAACTCCTTACTGTGAGATTTGGAATAAAACAGCATTAGTGGAAACAGAGCATGCATTTGTCACTAGTTCTGTAAGCTTCATATTTATTTTGAGAAGCAAGAAAAAGTGGATCCAGTATTTATTTGAGCCCAACCGGTTCATCATCCCTCAAAATTAATCTGCAAGCAGATTGAAAATCACTCAGCAATTTTTGCTACTCTTTAGATATACTTAATGCATATCTGAGGGCAGAGCTAGAATGCTGTCTTGTGTGTTGTATGCTGCTTTGTAAGTAAATATATGTCTGTGTGGGCTTTTCTACCCTAGCACAATTGCATGATATTAACCTGCATTACAGAAGCATATGCTTAAAGGAAATACAGAAGTCTACAAGTCTATCTACTAGGTAAGTAAATTAATTGGAAAAATAGTGGTGAGATATGAACACCATCAAACTCTGCAACATTTGCCATATGAAACTTTCAATGTTGCATCAAGAAATGTTTATTATTTTAAATATGCATCCAGAGGCTCTTACACGCTTAAATGAACATTCCTCACTGCAGCTGACAAAAGTGAGTATCACATATCACCTGCAATCACACATCAAACTAAGTTAAATGTTAGACATTGCACTCCACTGCAATTCACTACAAGGGAAGTAAATCATGGTGATGTTAACAAACATACACAGAGCCTTCCCTTATTCAGAAAGGTAAATCAGGCTACATTGTCCCTAAGTATCTGGAAACAACATACACCATGAATTCTGTCTTTTCTTTCTTTCTTTTTTTTTTTTTTCTTTGAAGTTTAATATTTTATTAAAGTAGAAGGGGGCAGAGCAGCCAACTGATTGCCTTTTGACAACCCATTTCTTTGTCTAATTTCCATTTGTTTCTTTGGCAGCTAAAACACCTTGAAATTACCTTCTCCAGTATGGGATAATGACTTTTTTTTTCCCTAGCTCGAGCTGTCAGAGTGATTAGAATTTTAATTAGTGAAGCAGAGAAAAGGCAGGAAAATCCGGGAGAAAAGTGACAGGGAAAGATGCACGACCAGGGAGAAGACAGAGCGGCGTGAGGAGCTGTGAGAGCTGCAGTGGTAATTGCAGACCCCATGGCCAGCACAGCATTGTCCTTTAGCCCTCAGGCAATGCCAGGCTACTGGGAGATTGGAAAAATAATTGTATTAGTTGTCACTTGGAACAAACGAGTGATTTAAAACCTCCCCTTGTAGCTTACAAACCACACATCTGATTGCATGTCTAGCAAGCCCCACTTGCAGCTTTACTGGCCACCTGGCTGGTCCCATCCTCTCCTTCTGCCCAGTCAACGTCTCTCATTGCCTTCCCATGTTCAGGGCAGAGGGCTCGGTGCTGGTGGGTCCTGCTCCTCACTCCCTCCATCAGCCCTATGTTTCACTGTTATTATTATTGTTACCTGTGCTGTACGAGCAGGTTTGAGCTGACAGGTAAGACTGGCCAACACACTGTGTAGGACAAGCAGCACGCATGTGCTAAATAGCAGGATAAATACATGCTACTATCTGTTCAGCAGCAGGAGAGTCCAGGAATGGAAGTGCTGAGCAGCAGAATGGGAAAGAGAATTCCATCCCAGCCTCTCAAAAACATATTTATTCTTCCTAAACTCATATCCCTGCAAATCATCCGGTGTGCTCAATACTGAATTAATCAGCTGAAAGCAAAAACATTTTCTGTCTCCACAGGATCTGATCCTGAATTTCTCACTTACATGAGCAGCTTATTCCCAGTGAATCCAAGCTTTTAGGAGATGAACAACAGAATAATAAGCAAAGCAGATTTAACACATTTTAAAAGGAGCTTATCAATCTGTCTACTGAACCTCTCAGAACAAATGTGAGTGTGCCTCTGTTTTGCTGGCTAACACAAAAGTTAGTCATTCAAAGGAAATTTGCTAGTAAATTTCCTGCTAAACATTTTTGAACATTTTTCGTTGATGGATATATTAATTCTATTCTACACATCCACAGCTAGAATAAAATACAAGAATTACAGCAGAGGATCACTGTTCAATCTCCAGTAAATACTCTACACAGATGACAAATCTGCTTGAAGGCCTTTTATCTGCAAACATAGCACATGGTGTATTTGCGACTTAAAGAAATCAATCCATAGAGAATTTTTATTTTCAAGTAATTATAGCTCAGCACAAGATCTAAATAAAGGTGATAAAAAGGCCATTAGGAAAGTAATAGAACAATATAGATAAACCTAAAAAAGTGAAGCACAAAACCCTGATCTTAATTCTACAGCTTTAAATACTGGTAAGAAGCCAATAATTACAGCTAAAGTAAATTGCCAACTGTTTTAAAGCACAGCATTGAAAGCAGCATTGAAATATCTACCTTCCAGTTCTGGCTGCTAAAATAGCAGGCAAGAAATATAAAACTAAACTCTAGACCTTTTAAAATAGTTCAATTCTTTCTTCACCTTTAATTGGTTGCTTGCTCTGAAGTTGACTTTGTTTTATAGTATGCTTAGTTATGATGAAGATGTTGTACACTGCTTTTACTGCCAGGATGATCTCATTCTGAAACCTCCTCATGAAAACCATATGTATTTAAGGAAACTCTAAGGCAGTTAATGTTTAAGATTTGCCTCCAATTGAAAGCACTCAGTGGACAAAGTGAAAGGAAGAGATATGAAAAGCACAGGAAATCATCATATTTTTGCTCATGGCAAGGCCAGCCAACACAGCAGGTGATCAGACCTGCCAGTGGACAAAACACATCTAGGAGGACTAGCAATACACGTTCTTCTCCAGGCCGTTCTGAACCAAGCTCCCACCTCTGAGGTTCACCTCCACCAGGCCTAAATCTCTCGCCATGGAGTGTAAGTTTTCCCAGAAAAAGAAAAGTGCAATTAATTCCCACAAGGGTAGATGCAGTCTGTACTTTTACTACAATAGGGATATTTATAGGACCATGTAAAGGTTCTAAAAAGAATAGAGATTTGATTTATATGCTTCCAGGTGATTCATTACTGCAGTAACTTGGACTGTGTGCAGCCTTAAAAATATAATCCACAAAGTATGGGAGAACCTTAAATTGGAGAGTCCATGCAAAACATTCTGATTTAGTATCTAAAATACACGAACAAGATGCAATACAAGCCACTTTAATGACTTAATAATTGTTAATAAGTGTTCACAAACATGTTTCCAAATAAAATCTGTAACTCTACTCACACGAACTTAAATTCACCTCCACCGGTCCCTCAGTCCCAATTACATCTCAGAAAAGATACTGCCATGAGACAAATGAATGGTAACAAGCTAATGCTATAAACAACAATAAATAGTTCTGAAGCATGTGTTTAGAAATACATCTTCATAATTCTGTCATAAAATTACTACAAGAATCAAAGAATATAAGAATAAAAAGCATTCAAACCTACTTCATGCATAATTTGCCAATAAAATCTGATTTAAGTAAAGGGAGATGGATGGATTGGCTGAATATTGCACAAAGGTGGTGTGAGAGCAGGTTGAATCAATCCTAGTTCTTATCTACAAAGTACAATTTCATATAGATTTTTAAAATTGCTTCAGGACTCTGTTCTAGAAATAATTTGAAAAAGCTACAAAGGGAAACTCCTGGTATGTAGGATTTCTTCAGCATTAGCCCTTCTCTCTCCAAGCTCAATGTTTTGCACTCCAGGTAGAGGACAGAGGCATTAGAAGAGAGTGAAAGTTCAGTAAACTGAAAAAGGAACTGCAGACCAAAAGAAAAGCAATAATATTACCCAGGCCTCTTCCCAAAGTCCTGGCAAAGCTAGGGAATACATGAGGAGCAGAATCTGAGCAAGAGCTTCAAGATACAATGCAGTACCCTAACATGGAACTGTAAAAGGGACCAGGACAGCTTGGAGACTGCATGTGGATTCCCTGAAAACATGCAAATGCAGTGCACAAAGCAAGAAATGCCAGAACAGCACCAATGCATGTCATTAACTGTCTAGATCAGCATGCCACATGGGCCCCAAGCACCTGAAACCATATGCTTTTAGAAGAGTCCTGATAAAAGATGCCTTTTCCTTAAAAAAAAAAAAAAATTGTCCCCATGGTTTTCAAAAATACCCAAAAATATAAAAGTAGGAGAATTCTGAAAGGAGAGAAAAGTATGAACTAAATCAAAAGAAATGACATTTCTGTGGCATTTTTTTTTTCCTTCTTAAATGAGTTGGAACTGGCAAATCTGAATACATAACTTCAAAGGTGCACATTAACTTTAGAGGACAAACTTCTTAGACTAAAAGGGCAACAACATGCCAAAACATCTCCTAGAATACCATTCGAGACTGAAGTTCTCTCTTTACAATGAGAAGCTCTTTCCTTTTTGCACTGAGGCCTCCCTGGAGGTTCCTTCCCTTTGCTTTTTTGTTTTTTTCATGGTCATGTGTCTCCTCAGTTTCTATCCCTAAGTTTTCTTCTCAATGCAGTGATTCATTTAGACATGCCAGGAAAAAGCACTGATGTCAATACATAGGGGAGGTCTCCCAAAGGCTAATTGAAAACAAGATCATTTCAAAGGGGAATTACTCATCTCAGACTGACGCCCCCTGCACGGATATAAGGCAGCATAAAACAGTTCAAGTTGAGATCATGAGTTCTGCAGCCCACTCTGCTGAAGTATCTTTACACAGCCTGTCAGGAGATAGGAGACAGATGTTCAATGTTTTGCACACTAATCTTCAAATAAACCACATGTGTTTTATGACTGTTTCTCAGTGGGAAAGAAAACGGCATAGCCAAGCAGCCTGAAAACTACAGAGAATTGGATTTCGGTTTGGAAGCTAAAAGTAGTTTCCCCTTTTCCTTCCTTTACTTAAAAAAAAAAAAAAAATAGGAAAAGAAATATCTGGAGAGGCTCCGTCAGAGAGAGCTTTTGCTTCACTTTCCCCCTGCTGCTCCCATCTCACATGGGATTGCCTGCAAAAATAGTGCCTGAGGGATCTATATTCAGCTTTCTAAAGCAAACATAACACGAGTGCCATTCCCGGGTTACACACTTGACTCCTGTAATACAAAATGTGAAAGAACATCCCCTAATGGCATTCAAATCGTGTTCTTGCAATTTCCAAGTGTCAAGTGTTTTTCATTTTGTATCTCAGAAAAAAAAAAGAGATATTCTCACATGCTGATTTTGTGTGTTGAACAGCTATGTAAATTCTATAGCATGCCAGCATACAGGCTTTCCCAGGATAGACAAATATGTTTTCTAGAGGGCAAGGAGAAATTACAAGTTCATATTTTGTGGTTAGAAACTGAAGTCCTTACTCAGGAAAAAAATGGTCATTTAATTAGCACTCTGCATTTACAGCAACTGAGGCCAGAAGGGATCATTAGATCTTCTTAAATTTCATCTAATTAGCTTTGTATTGAGCTCATTAACTTACATTTAGTTAGACTATAATTTGTGTTTGGTCAAACTGCATTTTCTAAAAAGTTGTCACCGTGCATGTGGCAAAACACAGACAATCATTCAAGAGTCCCAGGAATTTAACAGCTTCATTGTTCAAAGAGAAAGAGAATAAAATAAAATAAAATAAAATAAAATAAAATAAAATAATAAAATAAAATAAAATAAAATAAAATAAAATAAAATA
>JAUBOD010000668.1:179004-189848 GCA_032353885.1 Nothura maculosa
AAAATAAAATAAAATAAAATAAAATAAAATAAAATAAAATAAAATAAAATAAAATAAAATAAAATAAAATAAAATTGCTCTGTTTTCAATATAACTAATGTGGCTTTGGCATTCAGTCACTGATTTTTGTTATGCCCTTCTCCACAAAATAAAAGGTTCTCTCATTACTCAATTCTGCTCTCAATGAGAGTATTTATGCTCTACCAAGTCACATCTCTGAGCTCTAACTCTGTCACTTACACATATTTTCTTCCATCTCTGAAATCATTTCTATTGCTTATATACTACAACTTCAAGCTTTAAGCTACCCTTTTCTGACCAGAATTTTCATACTATATTTTATATACTAGAACTGAGGCAAAATTCTAGCAGCAGTTTCATCCCCGCTATTTGCAGACATAAAATAATTTCCCTACTCCCTTGCTTCGACTTCCAGATAGCATGAGCTTTTTCCAGGTGTAGGGATTGAATTGGGACCTCTGTCAGATATCGTCACAGAGAAATAAACTTTTTATTCCTTTGCTAACTTTGTACATGACTATTTTTGGCATGTCTGCTCCCACAGCATATACATATTTCTTCCATGACAGGCTATTTTTCCCATAAATGACATATTTTTTGCCATAAATGCATAAATGGACCTACATGTTGTGTTGGCTACCATTAGCTTGTGTAATAGGTGTAAAATAGGGTACTGACCATCCAGGAGGCATGCTATGATCTGAAATACTTCTTCTGAAATACTTCTGAAATTAGTAGAGTTATTAATGTCAGAAGATATAGAGGAACAGTTGGGAAGCAAAGAACTTTGTGATAACACAGCAAGTGAATGAAACAGAACAAGGTAAATTCCTTCAAATCTATCCTGAATATTACAGAGAAACAGACATCATATTCAGACACACTCTCCTTTTGTGTCTCTACAGTATATAATAAAAATGGCTGTGGTGTTTTGGTTAATGCCCCAGGGAAGAATAAATGGGGGCAATCTAAGTGCACGAATAGGCAGTAAATGCCATTTCAGAAGATTTTGGATAGCGAAGACAACAGCAAGGTCCAACAGATAGATCATGTGTCAATTGGGAGATGAGCCCTATGCTACCATGGTCGCACAGTAAACATATATAGTGATTCCTAAGCACCATGGATTATCACTCTTCATAGAATTCCCTTCAGAGCAAGGAGAGCTTTCACTATACCCACATGAACTATGAAATAATTAACATAGTTAATTCTGTGCACCTGCGATGAAAGGGAGAGCTGAGGATCAGAAGAAAAATAAAAATAAATATATAAATAAGACTAGTATAAGGAAGAGGAAATACAAAAAGGAAAAATTTAAAAAAAATGTAAAATGTTCAGTTCGATGAAGGGTGGGAAGGATAATTCATTTTAAGTTGCAGTAGAATAAATTATGCATACAGAATTAGAATAAGTGCACACTCACTTTTACTACCTAAAAACTCTGTGTCTAAAACTACAATTTGCACTCTGGGAGGTTAGGGAGGCAGAAGGAGGCTCCGTGTTGTGAAACATCAGGCTACAACCCTGCAGCAACCCTGCAGTAGGCAGTAACAATATAGGTTCCCACACTGAGGACCTTAAAAAACTGAAAGTATTTACATGGCTTTCATCTTTTATTTATCTTGGAGTTCTGACTGCAGTTCTTGAGTAGCTCCTAAGAGGGATTTCAGTCAGTAATTGTATGTCATTCTTGTGTCCTGGTCTTGAAGGCAGGATGCTCTATTGGTCCAATATGAAGACAGGTATGCAAAAACATAATGTGCTTCTTCTAGAGAACTTTTGAAATATTAGTTTGAACTGATGGAGAAAAGCCTCCAATCCTGCAGCTGAAAATATGCTGAAAGAGCCTGTGTGGAAAAAAAGGTGTGAAAAGTAACAAGGCTGCTTGATCTGTTTTGATGTATCATCTCTTAGCAGCTCCGCCAGGGAAAAGTATGAAAAGGAAAGAGGACAGTGAGTTGTATTCTTTGAAATGCTCCTAACTGAGAGCATAGGATACTTCAGAAAAATTTCACTAGATACTAAAACCAATTAATATAGAAATATGGATAGGACCAAATTTTAAAGTATTAATCAAAACAGCAGTGAACGCTAAATAAATACAAAAAGTGAAAACTATTTCAAAAGAGTCCTGCAAGTATCAGTCTCCAATATAGTTTGGGCAATAATAAATGCTAGCCATAGTGATGGCAAGTTACTCAGTATTTCACAGCTATTTAATAAAAAAATAAATAAACAGGAGAGTTCTGAAGATGCTAAGAACTCCCCATTTTTAACTGAATTAAATGTTAACTCTTTTGCCATCCTAGTCATGTCTTTAGTTGATTATGGCAATATAAAATGAAATGGCCAAAGTAAATTCCCATTTTTAGATGGGAAAAATGGGTTTTATTCAGAAAATCTACTTGTTACTGTTATCCTTTCTGATTGACTTACAAACACTATGAGATAAAAGGCAGAAAGGCTCAAAGGCTTGGTACTGTATTGCATGCACCAAAGAATACTCAAAAATGGAGAGGTGAATTAAATTCAACAGTGTTTTCAGGTTGGCAAAACAACGCAAGACATGTAGAGAGTGCGTTTGGCTTTTTCCCATATTGCAGGGGTGAAAAGAAAAAAAAAAAGTGAGCAACAACAGCATTAATGTAACAAATTGCTTTTTTTTTTCCCCTAAATTGCCACACCTTGTTAACTCGAGCTCACTCCAAGACAAGCCATGTGTGCGTGGTTGACATGATGGCCAAGGACATTGGCATAAGGAAAAGGTGAATCACTGGATTGGACAAGTGGCCCAAGACATCCAAGTAGGTGGCCAGGAGACACTCCCGCTTATCCAGACCAGCTGTCCCTCATGGCAGCACTCCTGAATCTTTCTGATGCAATAAGCCTTCCTCCACATCTCTCCCTCACTCTTCCTCTCCTCTACAACTCCACCTCCAGTTCCCTCCACATGCCCAAGGGCCATTTGATATCCACCAACAGCTCTTTTCTTTCTTCTGCAAGGCCTAAATGGCCAGAAAATGGCCAGAAAGGACAGGTCAGTCTCCTTTGCTGCCTGGCTTCACCAGCAGGGCTCAACACAAGAGCGGGGCTGAGCTATTGCACATGTATCCACCAAGCTGAATAAGCAACTTGTGCTCACTTCCACCACACTACTTTCACGTTGTTTCTGAAGGCATTCCTAAATTCAGGGGTCCAAGGTGTCTTTCATAGCAAATAGGTCAAAAGAAGGCAGATGACATCTCCATCAAGGGTATAGTCATGGGCAGAGTGGATGTGTTTTCCAAAAGAACAGCAACTAGCAGCAAAAGCTGCAAAGCCAAGTTATTGGTGCTAGTTATTATTCAAACCATAATCCTGCTCTTTACACCCTCAGCACACAGCTCACAACACCTCATATTTTAAAGCTGAAACCACACTTCGCTCACACCTCCAAATTTGGCACTGGATAACAGCAACCTCAGGAGGAATGCAAAAATAAAGCCAACAGCAAGCTGCCTAGCTGAATTCTTGGGACAATGAAGTGTGAACAGGTGTGACGAGGTGTTAAACAGCATGTGGCAAAAATGCCTGTGCTTGCTAATGAGATGACAGTTGCTTGTTATGCAAACTGTCCTAGCAAAATCATCTTTACTACGTACCTATGCCCTTGGGCCCCCGTCCAATCAACTTGTGAGCTGAAACTTGTCACCCAAAATGACATTCAGCAGTATAGACATATATGCGATCTATATGCACAGAATTCCCAACAACAGCAACTAGTAAGGTAAAGGTGAGTTTTCACCCACAGTGAGTTTGGAGCTTGCAGCTTCCCTTGCCAGAAAAGAGCAGGGGTTGATTAGACTCAGAGGCTGCACTAATGGGAAATATAGACTAATTAAAATGAAATCTCATCCCATGTATTTCCATAGTTTGAAATAATACTGATCTTTTCCAGCAAAATGAGTGCTAATAAATTTACATATTAATTCGTGATCAGCTAAAAGGGAAGTGGAACAATGTGGGCTTTGTCTGCAATATTTCTCCCAGAACACAGCCTTCCTATTTATTTTATTTATTGGAGAGAGGAAGAGAAAGAGGGAGGGAAGAAGGGGTAATCATCCTATAATTATTCCTCCTGTTTTTTTTTTCTGTCTCCTCTAGAACAGTACTATGCCTTTAGCATCTTAAAAGAATTAGATTGAGATTAAAATCTACTACCAATATATATCTTAGCATATCATCAACCAAAACCATTCAAATCAATGAAGGAGGATGATGCATTAACCTTTACAGAGTCAGAGTTCAAGCAAAAGACAGATGGAGTGCTTCTGTGTTTGATCAGCTCATCCATGCCAGCAAGGAATGTAAGTTAATTGACTGTTTCAAGGCAGTGCTGAGAGAGTTTTATGGTTTAAAAAGCATTCATTTTGATTATTATCACTGTAGCAAGCGTAAAATCTCCTTACATTGTTTCCACATCCTCTTAGCAAGCATCACTGTACAGAAGGTAGATTGTACTGCTATATATGCCTTAAATGAAAGTAATTTTTAGAGTCAATTTTCATCATTTCATTTCCCCAAGATTTTTATTTCTTTCTGGTAAAGAGAAGGAATGATGAGAAATCATATACACTAAATAAGCAATTGTGTGCCTTGATCTGTACACAACGTACATTTACTTTGGATACTTCAGACAATGTGCATCCTACTAATGCATATTCCATTGCATGGGAGGAAGAAAACTTGTGTCCTGCATTAAAAACAACCATATGCATAGATATGACCTCCTTTGAACTGAAAATTGTTGCTCCCTCTTATCTCTTAGCCAAGTAAAGAATATTCATAGCATATTTTGAAATAATTTGGACATATTCATATTAGAACTATGAGAAAGATTAAAGAAGATTATATGAAGAAAAAAAAAACCTTCTTTTCCGCATAAGACTTTAGAAAATGTTCAACTTTTCTAAACCATTTTGTATTATTTCAGTAGGCATTTACCTGATACTTACCTGAGTCACATTCAGGGCAATGAAAAGCTGTAGACACCTTTAATTTCCCAGATATTACCGGACAGCAGAATTCCTTTTTATTCCAGTGCTGACCTTGGATCTGTATAATTTTCTTAACATAGCAAATGCTTTGTGCAACAGCTTAGTTTTCTAAATTATAAGGGTGAAATCTCTCACAGAATAAGAATTATCTACATGGCACATGTAATTGCTGTTAGTTTCAAATGGAAGCAAGCACTTAAACACATGCACACACTGAAAATATAATCCTGTCTTTATGAACTCAACTTGACCTATATGTGTACACGCTGACACAACATAATTATGATGAACAACATCATTATAAAATAAGGAAATCTTCCTGTCATTGTGCTCTTCTAGCAAATATCTGTACAATATCAATCGAGTAAATGCCCTGCCTGAACTAAAAAAAAATTAATGTTATAATAATCTGTCATTAAAATCAATAACTGTTTTATTATTCATAATGCATGAAATGCTAAGATGAACCTGTTGTGCAATAAATTTAATGATTTGTCACTTAATATAGTATGATTTTACAATATTGCTAATGTGCACAAGGCGTTCAAATACAGAGCATTGGCACATATGAGATTTATGACAAATTTAAGGTAAGGAGGGATCTAGGCTAAGCCCTCATATTACTCAGCTGAGGTCAAGAAAATCAATATAGTTCACAATATGCCTATGACACAGCAGCTTAAACGAAAAACGTTCAAGGTTAAAAGAAGATCCACTTTTCTATTTATCCCTAGGTTTTTCCTCTATTTTTATTTAACAGAAATTCTGTGAAAACTAAAACATCCAAGAAAAATGATGACATTTTAAATCATTCAAATGGATACAGTACACATGCGAGAAAAAAAATGAACAAAATGTTCTATAGTAAAATCTTGAAGCTAATTCATTTTCAATATACTGCAGATTTCCCATTTACCCCTCAGAATAGCCATAAAATAACAGAGGCAATATCTATCTGAGCCAAGTACAGATTCATACCCAGAAAAGACAAACAACCAGTAAATGGGGAGAAAATCAGCACTCTAAGCTCCTTCAGGACTTCTGTGGAACAGTCCTGCCTTTACCTACAGATTTCAAAGAGAAAAAAAATAGGAGTGCAGCTAGTAAGAGTAACTGCAAGATTAAGCAAGGCAAGCACATACTTTATTTAATGTTTAATCCTTTATTTAATATTTAATTTTTATTTATTTGATTAATTTATTTTATTTAATTTATTTATTTATTACTTATTTTATTTTATGTTTAATCCTTTATTTAATATTTCATTCTTTATTTAATGTTTTCAAAGATACTTCCATTGTAACACAAAGGTAATAATATCTTTGTAAATCCATTAGGTTGTTTTAATATACTCATTACACATACCCAGCATTTTTCTAGTGATCTTTCAGTGGATAATGAAGCCTTGAATAACTGGTATATTGCATTAAAAAAAAAGACATCTTTAAAGGGAATACAAAAGAGCTACAAGAACATGAGATATTATGAAAAACATTGTAATTCTGAGTTTCAGCACCACTAACTATATAAAATCTATAGATTAAACAATATCTTTGGAATATATGTTGTAAAATATTGTGAAACATCAAAAAGAGTAACTAATAGTCTCATATCCATAAGAAACATTAGGAAAAGTAACATGTTTTGGCTAAAATGGCTAAAATGCCTTTTTAAAAGTTCTGTCAACATCCTTACAAATTTATAGACTATGCCTCCATTCAAACTATTGGAAAGTGCTATTAGTCTATTCACTTTAGTATAATGGCTGTGTCATGTTTCTTTTTCTGAATGCAGTGCCATTAATGTAATGAATTGCTTTATTTGTCTGCAGTGCAGTCATATTACTTATTATATAAATATTTCAGTATGATAACAGTAGTTTATTTTACTTAAGTAAAATATTCATAAAAGAGGTAAGAACTTTCCAGGCAAAGATAAAAATATTTCTGTTTCTTGCCCATACTGGTAAATCTATTAAAAGCGTATGTCATGATTAAATTCTGAGGCAAGGAGAACTTTTACCTCCATATATTGAAAATCTATTTTTCATGCATGCAGTGTATTCCCTTGACTAGTAATTATAATTTAGGAAGTTCAAGTAGAACCGTGTATATCATTCCTTCTGCCAAAAGAACTCTGGTAACTCTTTGTTCTTTTGACCTGAAACCCTTGACTCAATCCTTGGAAGCCTATAGCAGGTTATTAGGTTGAAAGCACACTGTAAAGCTCTCATTTGCTTTTATACAATATTCTATGTCTTCCTTGAGCCTTCTTATAAATATCTTGGAGTATACTGCAACATATAGTTCAAATTTACAATGCAAGTTCATGCAATAAAATCACAATAAGGTCCATTTTCACAGTTTCCTGCAGTTTCTTTCTCTAAAAGGAAACTTATACTCAAATATTTTCTGGTAATGTGATTTGGGTTACTATATTTTGAAGTTCATGCCAGCCTGACAATGACACTCATAATTTTTATCAGCAGTATTTTCATGTCAATTTTCAGTTGCTACAAACTCATGTATTTCAGAACTCACTTCTTCAGATATTCTTTTTTCATTACTGTTACTATTTTACATTCAAGATGTGGACAGTACTTGCTATGTGTTTTTTTTACTTTTTACTTATATGAGATAACATCTATCAATGAAGCAAAAGAAGAATATTCATAAAGTAGACAAACATCATTTTTCTGTGTATGCAATAAGATAATATCAAATGTAAGCGAAGAAAAGTCTGGAAAAAAAATCAGTCCCATATTTATTGTTCAGAGAAAGCCATTGCCATATTCTCAAAAGATATATAAGAAAATGCAGACAGTAAGCACTTGGATCCTCCCACAGATAGAGCTAATTGGCCAGTAATTAGCCAGGCATTGACAGGTTTCCATGGGCATACATGATAAGGGTTATATTTAAAAACTTTTTCTCTTCTTGCAAGAATAAGTCCAGCTGGACAAGAAACATGTAAGAAAACAGAGACCTTATGAGACAGGAAACAAAGCTGCTTGGGAGTTTTCAATTATGTCCTCTGCTGTATGATTATGATTAGAGAAACAAAATGTTGGAGATGTAAATGCTTCTAGGTCAGTTGTACATTTGTAATGCAATTGATAACCAATATTCATGTCCAAAATCCCTTAATAAACAGAAACAAGGATGGAAGAACAGCTTAAAATTTTACACATCTCACTTAATTTAAAAAATAAATATGCTCTGAAAGCACAATTCATTTACACATTTTCCTTGTCACATTTTGAAATGGAAGAAACATTACAGTTCAACAAAAAAATTCAAAAAGAAAATTAATACTGCCATGGAAATACAGTAGCTTTGCCAACGTATTTTTCATTACTGTTATGGGCTGGACTAAAAGCTTTGGAAGATGAATGCTGACAGTGCAATTTCAGCAGAAATAACCAAAAAACCCACACCTTCAAACATTGTTGTGATGGTCTATTCAAAATATGGAGATAATTTTACCATGATGAAGAAATTGAAGCACATGGTACAGATATACACTTGAGCCAAAACACAAGGCATAATGTGGAGAGTTTTGAGGATGGTTTTAAGAAAATGCAATATAGGCTGAAATACTGAGCAATGAAATAAAATTCTTCTTTATTTTCCTTTTATGCTCAAAGAACTGAAACTTATACTTTTTTTAAAAAAAAAAGAAACTTAGTTGCTACTGCAGAATTACTGGTTTCTCCATCAGTTCTTCCTCCTAACTAAAATGGTCTGTTTACCTGAAATTTTGAACAGCTGTTCTGGTCAAAAAATTCTTTCAAGGTATATCCTAACACTGTATGTATTTTGAATTGTATTGTAATTAAAAGAAAAAAAAATTCTGAGAGCAATGAGGCTAAAGGTCAAGAAGCACAAATGCTAATTTAGCCTAAAAAGAGTTACAGCAGCTTTTTTTCCCTTGAGTGTTATTGAAGAGACAGAAGACTTCAGTCCTTTCTCCTTGTGTTGAGATCTTTTTTCTTTTACATCTACCCCCCTTCAGAATTTGGACACTTATACAGTCCTAAAATTTTTAGGATTTTTTTTTAAGAGAAACACTCATTCCTTCTCACAAAATAAGACTCTGGTAAGAAAATTCACATTAACACAAGGAAAAAAAAATTTTTTTTAAACTTAGAACGTTTCTTCAACAAATCTGTGAGTCCCCTCCCAAGTGAGCAAAAGAATTCTGCCCACAGTCTCTTCCATCAGGGGAAAATATGGTCTCTACTTGTCAGAGAGCTTGCGCCTGGAACACTGTGACAACACAGACTGAACTGCCACAGAAGCACGCATGTCACTACCTGCGAGGAGTGCTTGAGCCTCTCCTTGGTCCCAGGGAGTGACGAAAACACTGCCTTCCTTAAGTGTGAGCAGGTGGAGTACCTGCTTAGCCTGGTGCTGGAGCTGAAGGAGGAGGTAGAAAGGCTTAGAGCCATCAGGGATTGTGAAAGAGAAATAGACTGGTGGAGCTGCCTTCTGCAGTCCTTCCAGCATAGGTGCCCAGAAAATCTCCAGGTTCAATGTGAAAAAAAAGCACCCACTTGCCACAGGGCAGAGGGAAGAGAATTAACAATATCTAAGTATGAACAACAATGGAAAACAGTCCCTGCTCAGGGTGGCAGGACAACCCTTCCCCAGCCCACTCCACCCTCACCAGTGACCACATCTAATAGATATGAGGCCTTAGACCTTGGGGAGCAGTTAGATGAGGATGCCAACCGAGGCCTATCTAGGGGGCAGTCTGCAGAGCTCCATGCCATGAGGCCGCTCCTTCTGAGGGAAAAAAGGAGCACTCGGAAGAAGTGGTGGGTGATTGTTATAGGTGACTCCCTATTGCAGGGCACAGAGGGACCCGTCTGCAGACCCTACCCCTTATCCAGGGAGGTCTGCTGCTTGCCAGGGGCTCCAATAAGGGAGGTTACAGAGAAACTCCCTCGGTTGCTCCAAAACACTATTATCCCCTGCTGCTGTTTCACATGGATACTAACGATGCCATGGGGAAACTCACCAAAATAAAGCAAGATAACAGAGCCCTAGGGGTGGCTGTAAAAGAGATGGGAGCCCAGGTAGTGTTCTCCTACATCCTTCCAATGAGGGGGATGCATTCAAAGAGGAGAAAATGGATATGTGAAATCAACAACTGACTGTGCCGCTGGTGTTGGCAACAAGGTTTGGGATTCTGCAACCATAATGGGAACCACCTTATCAAGAAGGGCAGGTGTGTAATTGCCAAAAGACTGGCCAATCTCATTAGGAGACCTTTAAACTAAGCAAGAAGAGGGAAGGGGAGTGTCATATGGACTGGGGAATCAATCCCGTGAAACCTAAGTCAATGGGCATCCAACAGGCCCATGGTGGTGGAGAAGTATGGCTAGGACATGATTATAGAGGGCCTCCTGGGAAAAGTTCAGGCTCGATTACCTCCCTAAAATGCACCAATGTGCAAAGCATGGGGAATAAGCAAGACGAGCTGGAGATCTATGTGCAGTCCCAACACCACAATCTCATAGGAATCACAGAAATGTAGTGGGATAGCTCTAACAACTGGAGCACTGCCATGGAGGGCTATGTGCTCTTTAGGAAGGACAGCCTGGGAAGGCGAGGTGGTAAGTTGCTCTGTATGTGAGGGAGCAACTGGAACGCATGGAGCTCATTCTGGGAGTGGATGACGAGCGGATGCAGAGCTTGCGGGGAAGGGTTAAAGGGCAGGCCAACGTGGGAGACACTGTGGTGGGTGTCTGCTACAGGCCTCCTGACCAGGAGGAGGCGG
>JAUBOD010000668.1:189948-211884 GCA_032353885.1 Nothura maculosa
CATTTCCTCACTGTGAGGGTGACAGAGCCCTGGAACAGGCTGCCCAGAGAGGTTGTGGAGTCTCCTTCTTTGGAGGTTTTTAAAACCTGCTTGGATGCAGTCCCATGTCACATGCTCTAGGTAACCTTGTGTGTGCAAGGAGAGTTGGACTACATGACCTCTGAGGTTCTTTCCAACCTTAAGCATTCTAGGATTCTATAAAATCTGTTGATACATTTACTACAGCCAGATTACCCAATAGTTGTAAACATTTCTATTGCATCTATCACCTCACATACTACCTTAATTAAATGTGTTATTTTTGACTATGACTTTAATTTCTTCTTCTCAGTCTCTTTGGGAAATAGTGGAGTATCACTGATTTCTAGAGGAGAATCTGAAGACACCAAGAAGTGGTGAATAAGGAGCTTTCATTTACTTGACATGATTAGACTACCTTAGGCACATCTCCATTTCTAAGCCTCTGTTACTCTAATGCAACCTGTAAAAGCAACACTTTCAGACAAAATATACTTTAACATCAAACCCAAAATAGAAACCCAGCTACTAGTGTCATTTTGCATCATTGTCACACTATTCAAAAGAAGTAGTGTTTGCCATATAAAGCTATACTGAATGCAAATAAGAACTAGATACATTAGAGTATGTGCTCTAAAAACACATCATTTTTATCTTGGGATCAATCAGCATTACAGAGAGGTCTCATGATGATCTGAGTTGATACTCTTGGAAGAGTACCTTTTAGTCAAGGGAAAGTAAAAAAAAAAGAGAAAAAAAAGACTGAAAGACTGATGATGGGAAATCATTTTCCACATTACCTAGATGCTCTGTTTCCAAAAAGGAGACACAAGGAAAATCAAAAGCACATGGTATCAGTGCACTTCAAATGACTGGTTCCTAATATAAACTCTTCTTTTTCATCCTGACTGGATGCAGGTTCTTTTCAGGAGGCTGGCTCACTCTAGATACACTTTTAGAAAGAATGGAAATCACTGTTTCCTCCAGGAGCTCCAGCCTTACCAGATCGGCAACCCACCAGCTAAAATCAATTCACAAGCATGAGTCTCCTGCTTTGAAAATTATTATGCTTATTTTAACATTATTACATAGATGCAATCTCTTGCAAACTTCTGGGGCAAGGATAATTTCTAATATCAAAGATGCAGCTGTACAACTAAAAAGGAAAAAGCAAACTCATCACTTCAAACTGATAAACACTGAATAAGTGATTTGACCTCAGGGTTGTGAGAGAGTCACACATAGAAGGAATCTCTGAAGAGGAGCAGGAGCTACAAGCTATTGTGCATCACTGAATTTATATATGAGAAGGACAAGGACCTGGAATTCAAGTAATACCATCCATATCTCACTAGAGTTTGATTTAAGCCTAGAAAAAATCTTATCCTTCACTTTAATCTACAGCAGAAAAAGGATCTTTGAATGGGAAAGCTAGGATGAGGTCCCATAAGTCTCTTCAGTGTATTCACTGAGTGTAACATTTCAGATATAGCTAATGCTAAATATTCCTTATGATTTGGTGTCAGTTTCTAAATAAGAATTAATTCTTACTCTTATATTCCAATGAACAGGTTTTGTTTTCTATTTGCTCTTTAGGCTTACTTGAGAAATGAAATTTAGTTAGTGAATAATAAATCAGCTGAATAGTTAAGTGGAAAACTGCTGGGTTTTATTCATCTGCCATTGATGGATATGATTCATATGAATTTGTCACTCATTGTGGAAAATTCTCTATTAGCATCATGAATGTGTTGATGAGCTAATCAATCAGTCTTTCACACATGTTTAAAACTCACAGCAGCAATATCAACAGTATTTAATTGCGAAAGGTAACTACAACAAAATCTAAGCAGCCCCCGTGGCCATATGCTTCAAAGAAAGAAGCCATTAGAAAGAGCCCGGAATGCCTAGCATTACCTTAAATATAAAACTAATTATAAAACTAATATATCTAAGTAATCGAAAACATACACAGCTATTTTTCTCTTTTTTTTTCTTTTTTTTTGCCAAAAACTGGCAAACTGAATCATAACTCAATGGGGGACAATCCAAATATCTAATCAAATGGTTTTATCAGCTCTCTTCCTCATAGTTTCTCACTCCACACCTAATCTGCAAATCTTAAGTCTCTTCACCTTAAAAAATAAAAATTACTTCTAATTTATAGTAAATCTGGCTGATGAATTAGTCAAATACAAATTTCAGTGGTCAATCTATATGTCATAGTCACTAAAGCTAGCCAGGCACAGCACAGGTAGAAAGTGTCCGTTAGTATCATTGTTGTTTTATAGCCATGCCTTATAGCCAAGGTTAACAAGTCTAGCTTCCTAATTCTAGAGAACCTATATTCCTTTAAAAAATCAATTTGAAAGTTTCAACTGAATCCAACTTCACCTGACTGAGTTCAAAGGATTGCTATCATAACTCAGTTTGATAGTTAATTTTTAACCTAAGAAATAGCTGGAAGTGTGCTAATGTGATAACTGAATATCTCTAACCTATTCTTTACCAAATACACTCATTTAAAGCTAATACCAGTAGACCGAAGTCATCACCAAATTAGCACAGAAAATACTTGCATGCCAAATATCTTTTTAACAATCCTAAGGAAACAGCAAATAGAGAAAAATAATTGTCTTCAGCTATTCAGCTATCGTTCTTAGATTTAAATAAATGCAAGTTATTATTTGAGGCATGCAAAAAAAGTTCTTTTTTTCTTTAGTTTTTCTTGAGGGGAGAGGTTTTACAAATGGTACTAAAATGCAAGCATTGAGCCTGACACACAAAAATACCAAATAAAAACCAGTGCAAATCACACGTGAAGTCAAAATGGAAGGTAAAATCATTGGTTCTTTCCTCTCAAATCATATATTGAATTCTAGCATGCTGAAAAATAATGCTGATTTTTACCGCAACAGCTATGATATTCTCATTGTTTGATAAATGCCAGGAAAATAGTGCTGGTTTGCAGAAAGCTTCCAAATAAATGTATTTAACAATAACAGTGTTCATATAACTAATACAAATGTGTGGAGAGAAACACACATTTCTTCAAAGTAGTCAGTTATTTTAGTCCTACAGAACAGGTTTGGTTTTTTGTTTTGTTTTGACCGAGATGACTGTGAGGGGCTCAACCTAAACTCATACATCTCACACAGAAGCTAAAGAAATGTGCATCTCTCAGTGTCCCTGCCTGCCCAGCATCAGGCTATTAGGTCCTGGGGTTAGATTCTCTGTATTTCAATGTTTTGACATTTCAATGCAGTAGCAGAATGGGCAAAGAACAAAGATCCTGCCTTACAGAGCTCTGGAAAAACCTCTTCTCACACTTGTTTTCCAGCAGAATTGCTATTCACTTCTGCTGCCTAATTGGCACCGCTCACACAAAGCCTCCCCACATCACTCCTTCCTTTAGTCCCCATTAGTCTTCAGTGTCTAGTCAGGAAGAGTATTTAACCTGCTAATAGAGGGAGAGCTTCATTGAACCCAGCACAATTAACTGACCTTGACTCTTCACAGCTTCATATCTCCCTTCTATAACTTCTTTTCTAGCACACACATCAGATCCATATGAGGAAGCACAGTGCAAAATAAGCCTTTAGGGCTCATTCATCATGCAGCACCATGCAGCATTTCCAAAATCATGCCATGGAGGTTGTGTCTGTGAGATGCTGCCACTTATCTCACTCTAAGTCTCCCAGCAGTTCAATCACTTTGCAAGGCTGTACCAAAATTTTATATACCAGTTACCATCCGCTGGGTTGATTTCTTCTACCAGGAAAGAAATCCTTCATCCAACTTCTTTTATTATTGTTATCTCCAGAAGAAAGGAAATAGGACTTCTATTTTCAAATACAAAATCCCTGCAGCAACTGTAATTGTTTGTTAGTGTGTTTTACAGTTATCTTTTTTGTTGTCCAAAATTAGACTTCATTTTTTTTTGTCAGATGTTCCCTTTAGCTATCATGTTGAAAATAAGCCAAATTTATCCAAATTAAAAGTCTCTGAAAGATTGAACTTTACTCGAGTTCAGCAAGGATTTCCTGGAACTTAACAGATAAATTCTCCATTCAACAGCATTTTTCTGCTATTTTCTACAACGTAAATGACAAATACAGGCTCATTTTCTGTGCTGGTCTGTAAAAAAGAACAGTTTTAGCCCAGCTGCCTCCTTTTTCTGCCAGTTATTTCCTATCTCCGAAAGCCCCTGAGTCTGTAGCGTTCATTCAATTAATTCAGCAAATAATTATTTACTATCATAATTATGTATTTCACATATATAATAAAATTAATTTAAATTCATAACTGCATTATCTAGATTGCACTTCAGTTATTTAATAAATATACAAATGGTTAAAACTACCTAAATCAGATTAACTATTTAAGTGAGTGAGGAAGGCACATTTTGCACAAAGAAAACACTGCAGCCTGTGGATCTATTAATACATTAAACTCTCCATCATGATTTACGTATTAATGCTTCTGCATGAGCACATCAAAATAATGGAATTTAATGAGGAGGTTAGAGTCAACAAAATGATTTTGCATTAATAAGTGATTTGCTGGAGCCATAAACTAATATGAAAATTTACATATGTAAGCTTCCCCATTCCAGCATGGAACAATAATTTGATATAACTGTCGAGTGCAAGAAAGGAAACATACTGCTAGTGCCAGAAGCAAAGTGTAACTAACTAAGCACCATGGCCTCAAAGCCACATTTGCACTTAAAAATTTTAAACTATTTGCCACCATCAGAGAATTAAGTACAGAAATATAAGAGAACTCAGAGAGCAGATAAATGAGAGCAGAGAGGCCATGGAGACCCAGGAAAAGCCTTCTGGCTAAATAACAATACTAAATCATGTCTGCTGTCTGTGACCAAGAATGTAGAAATCAATGTCAGAATTCAGCAGCAATTTATTCACGGGCAGGGGACCAAAACGACTGAGCAAGAGTTTGAGGACAGTTTCCAGGGAATAAGAAAGCTTTCAAAATGCAGACTAGAAAAAAAGGCTTGAAGAACCCAATTACTCAACAGTGACTGCTGCAGCAAGTGCACTGCTTGCCTCGAGACAAGGGAAAGGAAGGAGAGCTTCAGAGTACACTCATTGCTTGGGAAATCCTCAAACCAGACATATGCTTAGGTGTTCACCTCAAACAATTTTTGAAATATGTAAAATGTCAACAGCTTCTGCTGTCTGCAGGAAGTCTTGCTGGAAGATGTCAATCTTGTGGTGATGTCAAATATTTTGCACCCCAGATGCATCAAGCACAACCCCGACGTATCCAGCAAGTGCATCTGTGCCCATTCAGACTCTTCTTCAGCCTTCTCAGATTTCCAGCCCAAGCCTGGTAACAACCACCACAGGATATGTAAACAAGGAAAAAGTTAAGAGTCAGCATGCCTAAAACAGGAAGACAAATATTTCCATTGACCATGTTTATAAACTGAACTGTTTCATATTCGTGTAGAACTCTTATCACTTATGTGTGCAACCAAAGATTTCTTCACAGCTAAACACCCCACATTTTAGGACAAGATTTAGCACTAGTTACATGACCCCAATTAGTGTTCCTTAGTAGCTTAAAAACTAGAATAATTTCAATATTAAGACTTCTTTTTCATTACTCTTGAATTTCAAAAATGTATTAATTATACATTCTTCTCATAAAATATTTATATTAAACTATTTTTCATTCATCTGCAGTATACCATCGCTATTAGTTCAGTACAGCTGTTTTAAAAACCTATCTTAGTACTGCTTTGTTTTTTCTGAAACTTGTATCTTGGCTTAAAATTTCTACTAGGGATTTACTGCAACAGGATTGATTGATTTAACCAGAAGAAGTGAAAACCTAAAGCCACTAGCAGCATTTTATTTATAATATATGCATTAAGCATCCACATGTTCCTGGGTAACTGGAAGAAATCTGATGGCTGGCCTGACCTTTGACAAGAACTCAGAACAGATGAAACTCTGATTTTAAACCTCACACAGCTAATGAAATACTGCCTATATATTAGAATAAAGCTGAGGCTGAAGTCATTTCCCCTTAAAAATAAAACCTTGTTCACCTTTCTCATTGAAGCAATTGGCACAGCTACTCAGAAAAAAAAAGAATAAATAAAAAAGCAGGAAAGCAGGAATGGTCTTCTGCTATAGTTTTTAAAATACAAACAAGGAAAATAATGAGTTTTATCAGAGATCATTCTGAAACATTACTACTCTCTTTTCTACTAAAAATGTCATTACTTACTTTATTATAATAAATCCCAAGTGAAACTATTGACTTATTTTACACAACATGGTATTTGCCCTGAGGAGCTTATATATGAGACAAGGAGTGGTATAGGAAGACAACTGAAAGACTGGGAACTAACTTTTCCAAATCATTCAGTTAGTCAGGGTGAGAATAAGAAATAAAATCTTGAATATTGGACCAAAGTGCTGATGGTTAGATGGTATTACTTTTGGCACTACAATTTAAGACACACAGGTATATACGACTTGAAAATATATGTCTTCTTTGGTTGTTATGAGCTTTTTATGTGATTTCCCTCTTCTTGTAATAAGCAGACTCTTCTCACTGCCAGAGAAATTAATGAAATAAAAAATGCAGTCAATAGTAGCAAGAAAACAAGCTCATAATTTTCAGCTTACAAAGTCGAACAATAAAACACTGCACTATTGCTATATCACCACCCACATAATACATCCTATAAGCAAAACTTTACAAAGCATTGTAGTTTCTGAGCAGGACAAGAAAGACTGTGATTAGCATCACCAAGCCCATACCAATTGTGATCAGATGTATATGATCTAAGAATTTGCTTTATGCTGTTATCAAAGCCCAGATAAATCACAGATAAAAAGGTAATTGCTCCATAACAACGTGGTCATAACCAAACACTGAATGATCTGCTTTCTGAAGCTTTCTGCTTTCTTACTGAAGTTTTGCTTTCTTCATTCGTATAAGAATTATTGTCCAGAAATGACAAACACACAAACCATTTTCCTTCTTGTTGGATAACATAATCATAGAAGACTGATTAGATTTGGCGTTTCAATTCAATATTTTCCTCTATCTTTAAGGCGAAGCTTTCCTTTGATAGCGACTCAAATTAAGGTCAACATTAGCAGGCATATTTACACTTAGTGATTCAGTGCTGTGACTAGTGCAGTATAATTAATCAGCTATGCAATGTTGCCAGAATATCAAGTTGATATTACTTACAAATGTTGCTCTCATTTTCACTTCTGCCTCAGTAGTTCACTTCACATTAATATAAAAGAGGTTAAAATTAACACAATTCTAAACTGTAACAGCCCACTTAATTTGATGGAGTACCTTACTGTGACTCTCATTTTTTTGTTATGCAGTGAAAAAACAATCTAAAAAACAAATGGCAAACCGAGGAGAAACAGGCTAGTTTTCACATTTTCCTTTTCACAGCTTCACAAAAAAATTAACCACACTTAAAACCCTTAAACAACAGTTGGAAAGATACAAAAATACAGCAAGTTTTGCCCAAAGCAGAGAGAGGAAACCGTATATGTGAAAAGTAAGCTGAGGCTAAAAGCATGTCACTAGATTTGGAATGTTATGACAGTGGGAAAACTCCTTCAGAGATAAACTATGAACATGCTCTGGGTGTCCCTGCTTGAGCCCGGCTGTTGGACTAGATGATCTCTAGAGGTCCCTTCCAACCTTAACCATTCTTTGATTCTGTGATTCTGTGATATGGAAACAGTAATTAAGAAAGCATAACTCTATGGAATTTTTGGTGGAGCTGACACAAGTGCAGGGCTATAGACTGTTAATGGCATCTCCACATGTTGGAGCATTGTGCTAGGTAACTTCTCAGACCATCAGTTACAAGATGCCTGGTCAGACTTCAGCCCTTCCTCACAAAGGAAAGGTCTATTCTATGGTCTGCACTGAAGGCAAAGCTTTTAAAATGACAGGAAATGGAAAGCTTTTTAAAAGCACTAGCAAAAAATCAATTAGGTCACCACACATTTCTTAGGATGGCTAAGAATGTGATGACACCTTCACAATAGCAGCTCTATGAATCTGAAGAAGGTAAAATTTTCTCAGAGTCACCTACCTGTAGAAAGAGACTAAGAAGTTGTTGATAACATGAACGGGGCTTTATCAATTCCCAAAAGTATGCATGCACCATAATTTCTGTTGTTAAGAAATTACAAACTTTTACTGTAATTTAGAAGTCTGTAAATAAAGATTAAAGTTTTTTCCCGCAGTGGCAGATTTCTTCCTTTTAATAAGCAGTGCTCTAGATTCCACTCATTTTGTGTGGTATCATCAAACATAAAATGATATTTCCAAATGGTTTCAATTGTTTTTTAAAATTAACACAACAACACAACATTGGGTTACTTCTCTAGCAATGCACTAATATGGCTGGTGACAGGACAAGCCTTTCCCCCATTCACATTGTGTAACACAACTCCTAGCAAAGCAGCATGAGGACTTTCTTCATAGCATCTGTAAGAACAAGCCCAATTGTTGAGCCACATCCAGGCCTGAACATACAAATTGTATCCATTACTTAAGAGTGGTCAGAAGAGTCTGACAGAAACCTTAGGCCTTTCTGCATGCTTTTCAAAAATGACATGATGGGAAATTTGAATTTACCTAATTCTTTAAAAAAGTTTTTTCATAATAAACACAAGCTTTTCTAGGAGCAACCACTGCCCTGTTCATAGCTAACAGACACCAACTCTAAGTGTTCATGTGCTGAGGCTGGAAAAGATCCCAAGCAGAAGGACACCAAGGAGCCCTTTAGGACATTCCAACTGGAAATCAGGTAAACCCAAACTGATTGATACTGTTGCTCTCACTTCCAGCTGTTTCCATATAGGAAAAAAAATATTTAGAAAAGTTCACTCAGTGATATTTTAAAAGAATTTGAAACTAAAGATTTGCTACTAATCTACTAAATCTACTAAAGTAGATTTGCTACTATCTTATAGATAGTGTGTCATATCCATTAGAAGGACACTTAATTCCTAATAACGGGAAGGCTTGAGGGAGATTCTTGCAGTTAGAATAGGAAGTATCTCTTTCTGGTTTAGAAAACTATACAAATTGTACACACCTCTCCATGCAGAAAATTTCAGGCACCTTTATTATTTTAAAAGCACAATATGGCAGGTGGCCACATTGATTACAGTTTTTCATTATCCATATTTTAGGCATGTACGAATTCTCAGGGGAATGCATACACTGTTCCATAGAATTTTTAAAAAAAGCCTTAAAAATTTCTTTGCAGTTTTCATTATTATTTTTGGCTTTTTTGGCATATTGCCATTAGTAGGAAAGCAAAATCAAGGTCTTCTAAAGTACTATAATTTGAAGTACTGGCTAGGAAAACAAACATATGAGAAAGACAAAATTTTAACACTGTACATCTCATCGTATGCAGGAAAACAAGAAGTCTTTTTAAACAAAACAACTGTAGTAAAGTGGAGACTCAAAAATCAGAATTAAAACACCTTGCACCTTAACAATATTTTTCTGTAAGTGAAAGCAATGCAAAGGCCCTTCCTGTTAAAAAAAGTGTTCCCACTGGACAGCAAAATACTTTGTTGTCTGTGCTTTAAATATTCATTTCACAATAAATCAATTAAAACACATTTGTTTTCTCCTTTGAAGCTACACTCAGAAGTATTTTTGGTCCAAAAATACACGTAATTGGGTTGAGATATGCATACTATCAAGAAGAGAAATGCATATTCAGCTGTTAAATCAGCTGTTACACATCCTCTGTTCTGCATGTACATATGCCTTCCTGAAGTTAAGAAAAAAAAAAGAATAAATATGACTTTTTTGACAAAAAACAGCATGAGGATAACTAATTATTCTACACATACTTTCATGCTTTATGTATTCTATATTCATACACAGAAATCCACATTAAAACATAAGAAGATCAGCTAGAGCTGGCAAAACACAGACTAATTTGGAAGTTTTGCCCTACTTTTAATCATTCTATGCATTGCCATACTTTTAATTATTCTATACCTTAAAGAGTACGGAAAGGCTGTTCTGTGTTGTTCTGTGTTGTTCTTTAAGAGTTATAAATCTGATTGGTTATAAATACAATTTTTGCAGTTCTTGAATGCATTTTGTTTGCTAACCACCCTGTGTACAAAGTTGTATTTCACAGACTAAAGGGCTACAAAAACAAGGACAAGGTCAGAATACAGATTAGAATGTAGGTCATATTTCAATAGTCCATTATGCAAATCCTTTTGGGGCATAAGACAACTTCATTTCAACATTCTAGTCCATCTATTATTAGAATTATGAAGAAATACACTTAAGTCATTTGTTGTCATCAATACTTGAAAGAATAACAAAACAACATAAATTTGAAATACTTTTTAAAAATCGCTTATTTTTTCTACAACTAAAATTTCTAGAGCTTTTTGACAACAAAATGATTATATTTAGACTTTAAAATGAAAAGAAAATGTATAAAATGAGGTCTAGATTAGATTAAGAAAAACTGCATGAAGTATTGGTCAGCATCAACTGTTCTTCAAAAGGATTTTCATGAATTCCTTTCCATGAACTGCAGGACTAGTCTTTGAAAACCAACCCTCAGTATGTGACTGTCACGAGCTGCAAATGTAAATGTGCAAATTTTATTGTAGAAATAAAGCAGTGTTTTTGTGGGTTGCATGCTGGGTTAGAAGTGATGAGACAAACGTTACTTGATAGATGAAGGAAAATATTATAAAAATAATATGCATAATAAGCATAACAGAAGGAAAATATGTTTATTTTTAAAATCAAATGGACCAAGTTAAGGATAAATTAAAACTTGGCTAAATAAAACTTGGGCTGAATAGAGATACAGTTATCACTCTGTTGAATTCATTCAGATATTTGTCCCAGCTCCAGTAGAGCCAAGGTTAAACTCATGCACAAGGGTCGACTGGCCTTCGATTATTAAATTATGGATTTTAAGTCTGAAATATTTACCTCACTAGTAAACTGACACTAGAAAAAAATTTGATAGGGAAATTTGCCATTCTTTGCAGGTTTCCATCTGCACTCTGCAAGCCTTGGAATTTACAACAGTAAAAATAGCTCTTATGGCAACTTGCACTTATTTGTTTTGGGGAAGCAACAAACAGACCTGCTGCAAAAAAAATTTTGACAAAGTTATGAGAAAATTAAAACAGACCAAAGAACAGTTGATGTTTTATACAGAAGCCATCTTTATCACTAAGATAAGGAAACTTTAGAAAATAGCCCTGTAAATCTGATAGAGTTTGCTACTTATGCCTTGCCTTTCTGGGAAGAGAGGACTTCAAGATTAATAAAAACATTGATATCCATAACTCCTAATTAACCAGTCTTGGCCCTCGCAGCGGTAAGCCTTTGGCTCTTCCAATAGTGTTATGTCCGGTTCTAACAGCTTGTGCAAATACCACAGAAATCTCATAGAATAACAAAAAATATTGTGTTCCCTGCAGCAGACTGCCATAGCCCCAATCACAGATTCATTTACAAGTGTCTTCACTGAGCAGCTGTAAAATTAGGTCAGCAAACCACTTACCGCTGGCTTACATCAGTCATGCAGAATTTCAGCTGCTTCTTCCTGCAATTAGATTTACTTAACCTTTTCCCATAGAAGCAGCATTTGATAAATAAAAAGCTGGGTACTACCATTGTTTATAATAGCAGCAAGAAGCAATTATGGCACCCGACCATAATTAATGTTGGCCTGTCATTAAAACCACAGTCACCAATTAGTCTTAAAGGTAATGCTTTTAATACACATAATCAATAGTAAGCCCATTAAAAAGCTGTCAGATTTTTTCCCCTCATTCCTTTTATACGGCAGCAAACAAAGCCAACTTACAAGTGGATAGGGTTGTTGTTTTGTATTCTGCCCCCCTGCTTCCAGCTCACTGAAGTAGTGAGCGAAAGATGGCTGGGTTTTAAGACTGTGGCTGAAACAATCAAAATGATAAATACTCGCATTATCTGACCATGTTTACAAATGACTGTGATGGTCCTTTTTAACACTGCGAGGCCACCATGTGTTGCAGCCACTGTTTGCGAATCTGTCTCCCTGATTAGGCAGTGCTCTCAGTAATAGCCCTGATAGCACAGAACATATGTTGTGGGAAAACGCTGTCAAGCAAAAAAGCTAAGCTAATCTCATCTATCTCTGTCACTTTTAATACATGCACTTACTTTTTCAGCTTTTTTTTTTCTTCCATAGGAAAGGAACAGATATGAATTATTATACATCTTCAAGGATTTTGAATATACCTGGATAAAATTGCCTCTTGGATTTAAAATGGTGCTAATGCAATCACTAGAAAATGACCAGTCTTGTTGCTCAATTGAAATTCAAGGCATAGACCAGCACAGATAATCATTAGCTGTTCCTAATTAACCAAGGCTCACACAACCGAGGCATTGAGCTAGACAGCAAAATGTAGCTCTCCCTTCTTTTTTTCCTAGGCTCCACACACCCACATTGGGTATGTACACATCCAAACACAGCCGGAGATGCTTTTGAAAATTAATATATTGCAGCTGAAGCTATGTTGTTTTAGCATGAGAATGCCAGATTTTATCTCTATTTTTAGCCTCAAGTCTTCACACTATTTCTAGGGTGTAGTCTCTGCTTATGTACTGATAACATGAGACCACATGCAGAACTGAAGATATTATGTCACTGTGTTTATTCGCTTTGCACAGCTATAGGATAGATATATATATTTGTCTGTGTATGTGATATGTCACGCTGCCACGTGACACCAAACCATTCACTCTGGTCAACATTGCTCTAAATTACTTGCAGGCTTTTAGCAACAACAGTAAGTGTGGTAACTGGCTGTGTGTTTTGTGCTGCCTGGGCTCTCCTGCAGGAAAGTTGTTGCCATTCCTAACGTTTTTTAAGCAACCTGCTCCTCAAGGTAGAGCTCATACTGTACTGCCCTTCTTCCATTAAGTCCTCCTTCGAATTCATTAGACAAAGTTAAGGCAAATAAATCTGCACTTGGTGATGATTTTTATGATGCTGCTCAAACTAAATGTTAGTAGCAAGTGTACAAGGCAAAACAAACAAACAAACAAATAAATAAATAGAATCTCCCAGCCGCTGTGCCTGTAGAGCGGCTAAACCTTACATGCAACTAAATGCCCAGCAGATGTTAAATATGCTTAGAGCACTTGCTCATTGCTAGTGTTTGTCAGTAATGGGAATCTTATGAAAATTTAAAGTGCAGGGAATAGTTCATGTGAAAATCTTCCCTTGCCAAAAACATCAGGATCATATTTAATACAATTGCTGCCCTGTTTCACACAATGGCAGTTCGAGGAGCTTCACAGAGGAATCTACACATTTCAGAAACAAGCCTTTCCACAACAAAAACAGATTTCCTTTGCAAGTAAGTCTTCAACTGAAAAAAAATCAGGCTGCTTACTGCCTAAGAGTTTGCAGAAAAATATCTTTAAGTACCTTCTCAGACAACATTAATTATATTTAGATGCCAGAATCTGTATTAGAGTATGAATATTAAGAAGTTACTCGAATAAAATAACATAATTGCTTATGTCTGTCTTGGTGAGAGCTGTCTAAGCTCTACTGTGCTCATACAACTTGTGATGTGAAACAAACCCATATCAGCATAGAGCATAGATTTGTCCATATGATGGATGGAATTTGGTGTTATGCTCAATGGTTAAGTTGTACTAGTTTCCAGAGGTCACAGAACATGCAGACATAAGTAAGCAAGTAACTATGTATGAGTAGGTAATTCACTGTAATGGGTCTGAATATTGTGTTGCACCGGTTTATTTACTCAAAAAGCACAAGCAGAATAAATTTACACAAGAGCAGACTAAATTTTATATACAGGAAAACATAAATTGTAAAACTAAGCAGCTTTGAACCAGAGCAAGGAAACACAAAGACAACACAAAATTAGATATAAAAAGTTATATAATACCAGAAATATGATGTGTTTGCAAAAGGACAAAATTTGAACAATTTTTGATTTCTTCTTAATACTAAAAAACAGTCTGTAATGAATGTCATACACACACTGAACAGAAATCTGTTCAAGTTAGGATTCTTGACCTGAATTACTTGCAAACCTTCCTCATAAAGATGTTAATCCTGCCTAGTGGCAATCTTAATGGCATATCTCAATCTCATCTCAGACAAATTCACTTGAAAAGTCTACCAAGTTTTCTTGATACACCTAAAATATACCTTAAAAATGCATACATACACATACCTTTGCACTTAAACTTTATATGCATATATACATTTCTCAAACAGTTAGAGTTATTGTAAGTTTAGTGATAATGTTAAGGAACACTCCTGCTTGGCAAGATCATTTCATATGTCTCTTCTGCGCTTGAAAGGAACCTCATTATTACTTCATGCATAAACTCTCTGCTAACATTTGTTTAGTAAATTCTTTTTTATTGTTGTTTCAAGCAATATATTTAAGACAAAAATGTAATGGCCTTATCTAAATGATTTTAGCAAATGCTGTAAAACAATACAACACTATGTCTGAATTTCTTTTCTATGTTATTTTGGAAATATGTGTATTACTCCATAATCCAGCACAAAAATGTTGTTACTACAGCAGGTCTATATGATTCTCTGATAATGTACTGAGGGGCTTACAATTTTCACAATTGAACTACTTATCCCTGTATCTATCAAACAATCTGAAAAAAATGATTTACAAAATTGTGAGCCAATTTCCAAACTGGAACCTATGATGCTTGCACAAGAAGTCCCATGAATCTCTTGTAATGCTCAAAAAAAATGTGATATTTCTTTCATCATGGTGGTGTCTAAAAATGGATTTGAGTTGGAAATAGGTCCATTCATTTGTTATTTCAAGATCAAAATATCTCATAAGCCACAGCTTTAAACATAAATCATTGACTTTTTTTTCTTTTTTAAAGTGCATATTGTATATGCCCCATTACCCAATTTAATTGCACTTAGTTAATTTTATAGAAGGGGCTTATTTTTCTTTGTATCATTCTGCCATAAATTATGTCCTAAGGAAGTAAAATAGTTGTTCTATTATACTTTTGAATGAAGACTGTATTTTTATTTCATAAATCCAATAGTTTCCCTCCTTCACATTAAAAAGAGATTTTCCACACTAGCATCACAAGAGAAACAAAATACTATTGCCTGCTCCTGACTGCCCATGCTTAGATTTCTTATGTTTATTCTCATGAGATTTGCTCATGTTTATTATTTGCTCATGTTTATTCTTAAACAGAATTCTACTAGATTCAATTCAGTTTCTACTAGATTAAAGGCAATTGTGAAGACTTTTAAATAGATATTGTCAGGCAGAGAGCATCTCTAAAACATCTCTGCAATGCCTGTGCAGTCTTCAGAAGACCTGGCTACCTGTAAGGTCATCTCAGTGGCATTGTTTCTTTATCAAAGTCTTTCTTTGAAAAGCAGAACATTTATTTCTTTTGGTACCTAAACTCTTAAATAAATATAGGGCAGCTTTCATTAAGTAAGCTTGTTTTTCACTATAATCTCTTATGATGACCTGAAATTAAAAAAATGCTTACTGAGGGAAGAGTATCAATATTTAAGAGAAAAGGCATTAGAATTTATTAGTTACCTATAAAGTTCAAAGAAAAAAAATATTTTCAGTTTGGAGATAGAAATACAGAGAATACTTTTAACTTTCTGAAGAATCTCACATATTACTTCCTTGTCTCTTTCCATGTATTGCCAAAGATTTTGACTTAAGGAACATTTTTGGATTTTTCCTTGTTGTTCTTCCTTAGTGAAGAATCTATTTGCACTGAGCACTGCTTTTAAAGTTGGTAGGAACTTAAACCCCTACTCATCCAAACAAGGAGCTTCTACCACCTTCTCTTCAGACCAGAAACAGCAACACATCACCTACAGCACAAGAAGAGCCCACAAAGGGAAAATGCTACTTTTCTTAGCCCATATTCTCCTAATTTTCTTCCTTTCTTTTACATCAAGAATAAATGGCTTTCATTTACTTCACTTCTTTCTTTCCCTCTAGGACTTGTTTTCAAGTTGTCAAGTCAATTCAGCACCAAAAGGAAGGGGAAGGAAGATTTTTTGTTTAGGCTGCACATGCAAAGCATGAAAGCAAAAGCATTTCAAAAGCTAAAAGGCCATTCAGTACTTGTGACAGAGTAGAAGAAAAATTGACTTCAATATCCATGTTTCAAACCTAAACTAAAGTAACATAAAGAGATACTTCCTTTCCTTTAATGTTCCAGAACATTATGAAAATTATTTAGAGAAAAAAAATTTAAAAACAGTTTAAAAATAACTGTAAAAAGCTACAACACAAGTAAATGTATTTTTAAACAAATTTTAGTAGCTACATTCAGTGAACAAAGATGTCTTTTAGGGACATCTTTTAGGGATCTTTCCCTCCACTTATATTCAATAACTGAAACATTTTCCACTTGTATTCGCCTTTTATGAAGGACTGAAAGAAAAAAATGTCTCATATAAAACATCTTTTTTTCTTTTCCTTTCAAACGACTATTTATGTCCAACGTATCCGTGTATTTAAGCTCACATTAGTTGCTCCACCTGCGGACAGTGAAGGAAGTGTTTACAAGTGAGAAAAGATAGTGCAAAATAACTTTAGAAAGTCATAAACTTTTAACATAATCACTAAGTCATTGCTGTTGGCTGTCCCTCCTCTTTGAAAAGCTTTCTTTGCTTTCGGCATTTCCCATACTAAAGTGCCTCCACTATCTCATCAATTTTGTGATTGAACACAAATTTCCTTATAGGCAATAATATGTATTTTTACATTTTAAGCACTGTATATGTACAGTTAAAATGTGTGTTAATACTTCACAGAATCACAGAATGTTCAAGGTTGGAAGGGACCTCCAGAGAGCATAGTCCAACCATATTCAATCATATTCAGGCAAGAAAAAAATGGATGTTACATACTATAGTACTCAGGGCAAATTTTAGAATTAACTTACACTGGTAAAAGGTAGGACCAATTAATATGTTTAATGTATCTGAGACTTTTAGCTAGCATGTCCTCTGCATCTTCCATCTTGCTACTTCTGCTTAAACTCCTCCTCTTCTCTCAAAAGGTAGATTCAGGTGAAGTGCAAGTTCTCACTCTTCACCCAAAAATGCAACTCCGAATTTCTACAAAACATCTTGTTGAGGGGAGGATCTCTGTGGAAAGAATCTAACGGATTAGGATGAACCCAATGGCAGGGCACAATGGAGAAGACATTTCCAGCTGCAGTAAGCTTGATCTAATATTAATTAGATCTTGAGGGTTTTTTTCCCTCCACAGTCTACATAAAATGAGCATGGATGTGCAGTCTGCTTTGACAGCCAAGATAGAAGAATTTATTTCCTTCCTTGCATCAGATGTATCTTCATTAAAGTGTGTTCTTTTCTAAACATGTTATTACTTTTCCAATCATGACAGAAACAGAGGTTGTGCTGTACAGCTCTATTTTGTGTTTAACAAACCGTGTAACCAGACCTGTTTTCGTGTGTTTCTCTGGCTTTGAACCTATTCATGTGGAGGCATCTCTGAATTTAAAATCAGAGAACAAGAAGATATCTTTTGTATTTATTAAAGACATTCATTTTCTTTGACTTTTTTCACACTCTGTTCTAACACGCTATTAATGCTCAATGGGGAATTCAGCCATATGCAGTACTGAATAGATTGCAAAACCTGAACTCAAAAAGCTTCAGGCTAAAAAGCAACCCAAGGTAGACAGAGAGTTTCAGTTTGATGTGGTTATGTTGCGAGGGATTTGAGAAGAAATATTCAAAAGTAGCATAGTAATACAAAAGACAGTTCAAAAATTCTACTGTTCTTTGCTTTAAATATATCTATATCCTAAAAGCTCTCCAGTTCATCACATTTGTGAAAGTTTAGAAGAAACAAAGGTTCACTTCCCTTCTCATTTCAAGAAGCTTTGCACCAATTCACACCTTCATACACTGGAAAGGTACCATTTGCAAGACACAACACCAGCAGAAAAGGAAACATTAAGATTATATGTACAGTATTCAATGATATTTTATAAGCATTCATGAACCTGCTTTTTGGAAGCAGAGATAAAACTTTCAGATCAACAATTGCTGTGTACAGCTTAGCCCTACAGCAAAGGCAGCTGGAAAGATTAAGGAATTTTATTTAATTCTTGAAGTTAAGCAGAGCCATTTAAAGATAAGGAGTATCCAGAGACTGAAGAGAAAATATAATTTTAATATCATAACATAATTTCCTCTCACATATTTTTCTCTTAGACTTTACCTCAAAAGAGTTACAATGCTGTTAACTTCTTTCACTTTAATTATTTAGAGTATTTCTAAACATTTTCACTCATGGGTAAACTAACTCAGCAATATAAGCCCCTAGAAAAAATGTACTTAAGAAATTGGAAACAGGATTGGTAATGCTACACACTGAAGAACATTACTTCTCTCAAAGTAAACATAAATAAAAAATAGAAACATAAAAATCCTTCTCTTCACTTTTTTGCTTCAGCTTTATAACACCTTTCCCAAAAAACAAAACAAAACAAAAAAATTCCTTACTACTTTTACTGCTTTTACTGCTTTCACTATACTTAAAAGTTATAATTAGGATCTACACTTCTCAGAAGCATATTTAGCTTACTGTTCATTAGAAATACGGGCTGCTGCTCTTGCTCTTGGCTTAAGGTGACGGAAATTCAGTAAGGTGACAAACAGCCCTCTTGACATCAAACTCTTAATGAAGTCCACAAAACTCCACATGGCCAGGATCATGCCCTTAAATCTTTTTTCAAGATTTAATAAAGCTAGGGCAGGAGCTAAGAGGCTGATACTAGAAACTAAATCTGTATGAAAGCTTGCGCATTTAGTTGGTTGCCATTAATAGAGATCTACATTCGAAGAGTTGAATTTTGCTTGAATGCAAAAGGAGAGGAATAAAAAAGCCATTTCAAGTCAACTCAAAACACGTTTTTTCCCAGTACTACTTTGTTACATTGAAATGCTCTGCAATCAGACAAATGTCCTGTTTGATCCAAGCAGTAACTCCTTTTGTTGGATGTAATTTGAGATGAAATATCTATTCAAAAACATTTCGGATGTTTGTTTTTTCCTTCACTGTATTTCAGCCAGCATGTTCACCTGAGCTTGACTCAATTAGTGCATAGTTTTTTTTATACTCCTTTCAACACATAAAGTATCATGTAGAGAGGAGTTTCCTAGGTTCCTTATTTTAATTTATTTTCTTTTTTTCCCCTTTCTTTCTGGTTGAGATAATTGTCTATGCATTACAACAAAAAGCTTATCTGAAAGATTCCACAAGCCTCACAGCTTCCAACCTGTCTTGAATCTGTCTCACTTGGCTACAGATGGCCCATCAAATCCATCACATCCTGATTGGACTAGATTACTAAATTGATGGAGTACTGGGATTAGGCCCATCTGTCTGGAAGAAGCTCTGTAATCATATTGAGAGGTTATTGTTACCCACGAGCTCAGAAGAGGCAAAGCACACCATGCTGAAGAATCATCTGAGGCTTTCCATATTCCAACACAAGCTGAAAAGGAACATTCTTCTGCTAAATCCAATGAATACTAGCAAAGGGCCATACACACACTGGAAGTATTATTTTATTGTATTCACACCTTTTTGGATGATTTTCTGAGAAGAAGACAAGTAAAGAATAAGCCAAATTTTGCCCTCCATTACACATGGGAACCATTACATTTAGGAGGCTTGGAAATTTGCTCCTCTAGGCTTGCTTGTATGAACTCTACATTTAAGGTGGAATCATAATTCAAGGTTTAGCTAGGCTAAAAAGAAATTAAAAGTAAGCACTACCCTATTTGTCAAAGTCAATCATAACCAGCCCATGGAGGTATTCAATGAGGATTTTTGTTTTGATTAACTATATTTTTTTATTTTTCCTACTTGGATTTTTTTACTTTTCTGTTCTCTGAAACAGAACTTCAGTGCACAAAGAGCTGAAAAAAACCCTGGCATTTTCATTCAGTGGCGTTTTCAGAGTTTTCATCATGTGTTTCATTTGTGCTTTGAAACAAGCCCAAGCTCTTTGAAATGTCCTCACTGAAAAAAATGTGACTGGGCTGATCCATCCAGAGGTTTTCAAGCCAAGAGGAGGTATGAAAATAAATTAAAAGCTTGTCCGTATGGAAAAATGGGAAAGTCCAGCACAAGCTTCTCTTGTGCCTCCTCAGGAGTCGCCTGGGAGGAAAAGCTGTGCACATTCACTCATCAGGAAACCCAAGGGTGAGGGGTTGTCGCCAACACCTCTGGATCCTTCTCCATTTCAGTCCTAATGCCAAAAAAACCTTTCCAAGTCAGCTGTGACAAGACAGCATAAGTAGAGTGAAAATACCAGAGTGAAAAATATTTGCAGACATCACAGACAAAAAATGTATGCCTAATTCTGAGCCACTTTGTCCCTCAAATACAGAGTTAGCAGAGAAATTCAACATACATAAATTCAGAGTTTGGGCCTTTTGTGTTTTTTTTTTTTTTTTTTGGAAAAAAAAATCTAATTTAGTTTCCTGATTTAGGGATTTTCCCTCTAAAGTGTCAGCAGTGGGGACAAACCTTCACACCTAATGGATCAAATACACAGTCTTACTCTAAGATTTTATTTATACATTTATTTTAGTATTTTTCTACACTCAAATATAATGATATGATTTGCATATAGTATAGCAAGTATATAGCAAGTATGTTAATTTTTAAAAAAAGGGAAAGGGAGATTAAGATATAATGAATAAAATGTTAATGGTTTTCTACTAATCTGAAAGCTGAAGACCTTTATGAAAACAGCCTTTGCAAACGCTTTAATGAGAAGATTTATTTTATCTTAGTGCTTAAGAGATTTCCTCAGTAAATTCAAGTTCCGAATTTCAAGAAAAGGCATGAAGCAAGTGAGAAAAAAAGTATGTTCAATGGGTTTCTTTAATTGGAATTTTACCATCAGACAACTTATTTGAAATTTGAGCTTAAGAATGTATCTGTTTTCCCCTTTCAAATAGGTAAGGTTATTCTTTCTGAAATTTCACCTCAATGTCCATGTTATGTTTATATTTGTATGCATATCACTTACTAAGTTCAAAATAGAAAATACACAAGCCTTATATTCTACACTACTTCTACTTAGAATAAGCTTTCTCCATTCTGAAGTGAGGGAAAAGAGAAAAGAAAGATGAATGACCATTCATTGGCATTAGAAATAAAAGTGAGTAAAACTTAAACTCATCTACCTTTTGCTCTCATAGCATTAAGTAGTACATAAGGGGGGAAAAAATCATCCTAATTCCAATACATCATTTTAAGATTTTGCCATAAATTGCATAAAGATTAAAAAAAAAGATAAAAACTGAGACCCCAGAGTAAAGAAAAACATCAAATAGCAGAGTCTGATAGGGAAAATGTGAATAACTTTTTTGCAAAACAAAACAGTCTTACTGTGTTCTACTGCTGCAGAATATATATAGGCTGGGACCTGAAAACAAAGGTCCCCCTGGAAAAGGAGAAATAAAGTATGCACTTTGGCAATGAGAAGTTGGACAAAAGGTAGGGTATAATTCCTAAAATAAATGAAAAGCCTGAAGCAGCAGAAAACAAAGAGCTCTAACCATTCAAACTTCTTATTCTATCACATTTTCCAAGTGATCTTAGGCCAGGATTCCTAAATAGTCTTACATATTAAAGTAAGTCTGCTTGTTAAAACCTATGAACAATTTTTTTCCCTTTCCCATCTAAAAGTCAGGAGTCATAAAAATTCCCCACTAAAGAGAGTCAAAGTTATGGAGTGTTTACATACAATGTAAGTAGAACCATA
>JAUBOD010000668.1:212570-223096 GCA_032353885.1 Nothura maculosa
AGATATATATTTATATATGTATCTTTATTATATATATATAACATATATATATATAACATATATACATATATACATATATACATATATATATATATATATATATATATAAAAGAGTTAATGGTGACAGTAACCTTATGGGCAGAATCCTGAAGCCATGATCTCCATTCCATCTCCAAATCTCGTTGTCCTGCTCTTCAAAGACACTACAACCACATTATCTGCCTTGAGGCAACTAACTGTGGATATCTGCTTCTCGTAATGTTCACATGTTGTGATGCAGCAAAGAAGGGGCTAATTTTATCAGAGGGGGATTTCCCCAACTTTGTTTTTGTTTGCTTCTTGCATACAGTCCTCTAGTCCTCTAGCCTCTAGCCTCTAGCCTAGCCTCTCCCTAGCTGACCAGGCCAAGGGGTAGTTAATAGATATTTAGCAGCTTTGAGTTCATATAGACTTTTGCCTAGTGAGGAAAACACAGACAATTAAAATCTTCACAAGTAAATCAGGAAAATCTTCTACAAATCACCCATTTCAAAAAATATATGCAGGAGATGGAGTGAAAAAAAAGGCAGGGTGGTAGCTAGGAATCTACTCTTGGTTAACTTCATACAAGCTACCTAAATGGCAGACATTAATCAGACCCAACTTCTCCCTTTCTATAAGATACAAAAGAGTTGTTAACCACATGGTAATCTCTTCTGCCTCCTCTGTTAAAGTTGCTCAAGTGTGTACATAAACTTTCATAATGTTTCTTAAGAAAATTGTACAGATACACTCCTAACGCCTAATTTGCATAGATTTTATTTAGTTGTTCTGATTGCTTTAGCACACCGTGCCACTAGCCTGGGAGAATAAGAATTGACTAAGTTAAGGAACAGGTTTTTTTTTACTTCATCTTCTTGCTGGGCAGGTGCTAATTAGTGACATGTTATTGCTTCCAGGTTTCAAATTTTAGTAAGTGCACCTCACAGTAAAAACCATGAACATGCAAGTCCTTCTATATTACAGGAGCTTCCTATGATATGAGAATAAGATATATGTCTTATGTAGATGTTATTTTCCAATTGCCGACTTAATTTACTTTTAAATACAGTCTCTAAATATGTAGTACATACACTACAGTGTAGCATATAAAGGAAAACTTTCAAGTGCTTGCAAGAAGAACAAAAAGAAAGCAAAATATGGTCATACTTAAATAACTCTTTAATGCATGTGAAAAAATCAAATATTAGAATATCCATCCCTCCTACATCTAGCTTTCCAGAAACCCAATAATGTTACACTTTCTTTACTATGTGTACCTTTCATTTTATTCAAAGCCTTTAATCTTTCACTTTTTAGATAAAATGGCATAACTGTACTGTAGTAGGTTAAGATTGATTGACAAGTGCATATAATTATGGCTTCAATAGTAGAGTATGTTTTACAGTTGGAAAAAATGCACAACCTTGAAAATAAAGAAGTTATGCCCTTTCTCTAGGATAAAAGGATCATATCAAATTGGTTCGTTTCCTTGGCAGAATGAAATAAAAGACTTCCTTTAACAAAGAACACTTCCCAAAAGGCTGCTGGAGGAAGTCTTTCTGACTAGATAATACCACACCAAAGAGAAAAATCAAACAAGGTAAAAGTAGAATTTTAGGAAATGTTCCCCTTTTAACCTCATTTTTATTCAGTAGTGCATGGAAGGGATAAAATCAGGGGAAAAAATAGCTTAGTATTCAAGCCAAAATTCAGAAAAATGAAGGTTACTGTGAAAAGAATGAGTTGGTAAATGGGAAAACCACTGAGTCCTCCTAATTAAATATTCTCCACATCATCCTCTTTAATTTTAATTCTGATACCTTTCATGTGCAATACAATTTAAATTTAATCTTGATTCTTTAGCCTGGATCAGCTGCCAATCCAGTCTTATTCAAATGCTTACAATTGGCAAGAGGTCACAAGGAGGGGAAAGACTTGAAAGACATGATGTGAATTCAGGTTTCCACAGCAGGGAGAAAGCTCTGCTTTAAACATCTAGCTTAACTTTGTCGTTGATAGGGTACAGAAAGCTCTATTTTATTTCATATTAGCTATACAGTTCTGGTAGGTAGAGCTAGGGTCCAGGTCAGCAGATAAATGTGCAAAGACAACATTCACCGTGCACAGCCCTGCACTCCTGCCCATCATGTGCTGCAAAATTCAAATCTACCATAGAAAAGTCTGCAGTGAATTTTGTGCAGAAAAGTATCTGGGAAGGGAACAGGTCTCAACTGAGGTGAGTGAACAGCCATGGAAAAGAAGGATTACTACTTCAGAGTGAGATATTTATGCAGCCTTTTATGGCCCAGTAGTTTAGAGTCAGAACAAAACATTCAATTACATAGATCATATTTTGGGGTCATTCAAAGTCAAAGTCAGGGTTCTGCCTCAAATTAGCAACTAAACTCAAAGTGTAAAACTCACCAGATACAACCTGTATACAGGTAACCATGAGCAGAATTTGTATGACTGGACCTAGCTGTAGCAGAAATTTCAGTAGTTAGTGCTCCTGTACCATCCAAACACGAACACTTTTTGGTATATATCATAGCTTGCTGTACTTGATGTACATACACATCTCCAGCATGGCAAGGTGATGTTTTGATGCCTATCTGGAGAGGATAAATGCAGAGCACCCTCCAGACTGCAGATTAGAGACTAATGTGGATTATTACTTCCTTACAGGCAAACTCTTAGGGCAAACCCCCATTATATACACTTATTTTAATGAAAATATTTCAGAAACTGTTTTCCTGAAGTAGTGTAATCTTTCTGAAATTATTTAAAAGATTTTTGTTTGGTTTTGCTTACTTTTTTGAAAAGGCTCAAAATATTACTCTTTGGCTTTTCTATATAGTCATCAACATTTCAGGTAGGAGAAACATAACATATACAGTACATTGTGTATTTTCAGACACAGTATTTGACTAGATGTTTGTGTCACATCAGGAAGTAACTTTGGAGTAGAACATCTTTTATTAACATAGCTTTAAAAGAAAGTGTAAGCATCTTTTGAGCACCATTTTCTACCTATATTTATTTATTCAAATGAACTCCTCGACATTTAGTGTCTCAACATGCATTTCACTTAGATTTATTATGATAGTTAGTCTACATTAAATGTGGTTCAATTGATTATTAAAAACACACTCATTAATATTTAACAAAGCTTTGTGAGGTTTCTCTCTTACAGCTTTACCCAAGCTGAACAAGTATGTTTTTAATAATCCACTAGTTTGTATGTAATTAACACAAATATCTGCCTTAATATATTAATTTAAATGCCAAATTAAGACTCAATTTAAAATGCTATCTCCCACAGTAACCTGACCGTCAAAATGCTTGTATTGCTCAGATGATTTGTACTTCCAAGTGTCAATGGAGAAACAGATGAAAAAAAGGAATAGATTAACACATCTTGAAAAGCTAAAACATTATTTATTTACCAAGAGTTTTATCCTATATAGAGGTACTAAACATGTTAGCATTTTTCATGTGCAGCAGAGCAAACACATAAGACTCTATTTGAATGTCACTTTTAAATAAATAAATAAGAAAAGCTCCTGTACTCAATCCCATGTTTTTAATCCTATGATTTTAATCCCATGATTAAAAGCCACAAAGAAGAGAGACTCTTAGCGCTGACATGGTAAAAACCACGGGCACAATCTTTGTTCTACAAAGCTAGGATCTGCATAAGCACGTCTTTTGCAGCTATCCCAGTTTCTGTCAGAGGCCATTTAAGCTCACATTTTGAATCTAATCATTGCGATTAAAAATTGGAATAAGTTATGAGCAATAAAAGGAGTAAATTATATCCAGTCTGAAAGAAGAACTAATTACAAAGCTGTTGCTTGATTAAGGTGTTTATACTGAAGAGTATTAAAGGGATTATTCTAAAGCTTTACATCCTGCAGCACAAAATTAACATGCAGGATTTAAACACTCAAATTAATTCAGGTGCAGCAAACAATTACACAGAATAGGAACACTCGACCCAGCTAATGGCCACACTAGTCCACCAAGCTAATTTATATTCATGTACTTATTGACCTCTCTGCATGTTCATAAAAGGACTGCCCTAATGTTAATGCTAAGGCTCCACCACACTGCCTCTAAGCACAGCAGATATAAGGGAGAAGAAAAAAGTGTATCTCTGCTAATATTTTGCACCAAAAAATATTTCCTGAAGGACAGATGCAGACCTCTTAGGTCTTCCTGTACACAGAGTTCTACGTGATGTTTTCAGATACATCAATAAATCATTGTCAAGGGAAAAGTCCCAGATTATGCAGCTGAGAGAAGGATTTATTACAGAGGTTTCAAGAACAATACAACAAAAGAACAAGATACACTAGAGACCATAAAGCACCGCATTGTGTATGCTGTGGACAGAAGAAAAAAACAGGAGGAGGAGAAAGAATCATACTTGTCTCTAGTGAGCCACTTCCTCTCCCTACACACATCAAAGCAAACTAAAACATAAAAGCCAAATAGTAGTAGTGCAATGATCCATTTAAAAATATGGTCTGTGCAAAAGCCACACTGAAATGGGATCAGGCTGCTTTAATAAAAGCCCTCATACGGACATGTGGCTTTCTAGAAAGTTGCATTCAATGCTGAGCTTACACGCAAATTAAGGGAAAAAAATGCTGACTTTTCTATGAAGAGTTTACTCATTTATATTGCAGAGATCAGCTCCCCATAATGCATTACATGGAAGCGCTATCAAAAAACTAATAAAAAATGTTGAAACTGCTTTTTATATAACCACCAAAGACTGACCACTAGAAGAAACTAATAAAATCCTACGCTTAACAAGTAATGCATATGCAAAAGTATAAAAGCTTTAGGCTACAGAAATAATAAATTGTGGGCAGTATTTTCAGTCCTACTTAGAGGGAGTATTTGGTGACAATACTCATACTAGATCTGGGCAAAGATGAAATACTCAAAGGCAAGAGACCAGAAGAGTCCCTCTAGTAATCCTCCCAAAATCTTACCATTCCCTGAGAATTGAGGCCAAGCAAGAATGCCACTCGCAAACTAAAAAGGTAGTACATATCCTTATGGAGACAGCACATCAGATAACACAATCAACCAGTATGACCTCACCAGCATTGACCACAGGCCATCTTGAGCTCACATACAAGTCTGTAAGAAAGAGAAATAAATAACAATGGACTCCTAAATCTTTCAGCTCATCAATGCAAATTTTTAAATCTGTCTCTACAATAAGATTTCATACTTTTCAACAGTGCCAAGAGAACCAAGTTGGAGGACTCTTCTGTCTGTTCTATGGTGAAAAGTGCCTTGCTAGCATCTCTGTTGGATATTGGTCTCAGGTCAGGAAAAATGTTTCTGATGACAAATCATAAGACAATTTAAAACTCCCTTTTACATAAGGAAGCTCTATGAGGAGGTTCAAAAGCATCTTCAAGCATCTCAGTCTCCCTCACTGTATAATGAATACGTCATTTGGGGTATGACATACAGTTCAAATGCAGCAGCAAAGTCACTTTTCAGTATACCTACATAGAGAGTAGTGAAAGTTTTTGCACTTTTCAGTAGTTTCTCTTTGTGTATGTAATATTTTGGATTCCTAGCTTCTTTCACACCTTAGTCTGATGAATCACACCTACCTGATGAGGATTTAGCTTCTGCCTACTTTCCCTGTCCCACATCCCAGGGACAAACCATTTCCTTAGAGATATTCAGCCCCTTACATTCTGCAAGATTTGGCTCCTACACCTCTCATCAGCTACACTTTGTAGTCTCTGAGCCTATGTACTATCATTATGTAAAGTGCAGAACCCTGAAAATAGTTGAATATAGCAAATGCTGCATAGAGCCAAATGAGACAGTTAAAGGTGGCAACCTTCAGATTATCTTCTCTTTTTTTCTGCCTTGTGTGGCTTGCAGATATAAGACAAGCACAGAAGGAAATACCCTTCAGAAGCCTTCTGTCAATTGCCTTTTGCATTTCCAGATAGTAACAGCTCTGCTATCGCTGCTAATGCTGCTGTTATTCTTCTGATGGTGGAACTTTGCATTCCTAGTACCACACACCCAAAACTGTTCTCATTCTTTGTTTAAGTATTCAAAGGTTAATGTTTGAAGAGCAGGTTGCAGAGTCATTTTTAAAGGCATAAAAAGCTTCTGTCAGCCACATTGAGAGTAAGAGAGATTCTGATAATATCCATAGTGCAAGCACAAACTACATTTATCCACAGCACAAACTACATTTATCTCTATGACAAAAAAAGACTTCAGTTACCTTCAAGGGGAGGTTGAGGGAGCTGGGTTTGCTTATCCTGCAGAAGTATAGTTGCTCTCTTCAGCTGTCTAAAGGGAAGTTTAGAGAAGACAGACAGAGGCAAATGTCTTAGAAAGGCAGGACAAAATGATGAGAGGCAATACTGAAAAACTGCAGCTGCAGAACTAGATAGCAAACTAAATAACATATGTTCCATGGGAGAGGTTATGCGCTGGGACGAGTTGCTCAAGTGAGTTGTAGAATCTGTGTACTTAAAGATATTCAAACCCAAGTGGACAAGATCCTAAGCAAAGAGGATCTGATTTTGACACTAGACATTCTGTGAGTGGGACCTTGGAACAAACAACCTCCAGAGGCTCTTTCCAGCCTACATTATTCTAAAATTTGATTAGGTTAATTATTATGTTCTTTCTCGATTAGATAGGAAGAGCCCTGGTAAATCTTGTGTAACCTCATCACATGGTGGGCTTGGAAGGGATCTTAAAAAGTCTCTTCTCCTACCAGTGTCCAGCACCTGTTATATTTTTTCATTCCAAATGTTTGTCATATCTGTCCTTAAAGGCTAATAAAGAACTCTTCTCCCTATTTCATTTCTTTTCCTTTCTGTCATTTATAGTAGTGTCCTATCTGGCTAGGAAAGCAAACTTAGACAAGAAAACTGCCTCATTTCCTCCAGGGCTGTTCCTTCCTCATTTACAAATAGAGTTACTTGAAGTAACAAACCTGCAAAAATTTGTAATAAAATAGCAACAACAAAACTCCCAAATCCATCATTGATTTCTCTTGATAACAGAAGGAAAAAAAGAATATTAATTTAGTTTCCCAAAAAAAAGACTTATTAAAAATCTAATTCACTCCTTACTGTTTATTCATAGACACACATGCTTAACCTAAATTTCTCAAGTTCATTTTTGATGTAATTACAGTAATTTTTGCAACAAATATGCAGAAAGATTCCTCCTTAGATATATATCTAACCGTTAGGCACTTAATTCATAAGTAATTACTGTAAGATAAGCATCAGATGTATTACATAACTTTTTCCACCTAGCATGTGTCTTTGGCATTAAAGAAAACTATTGCAACATTCATTTTCAAACATCTCACAGCATATAAAGTAGACCTTAACTCATACAACTTTGAGTCCTGTTGATAGATATTGCCATGAAATAACCACATTGCTCTGAACATTGCTCTGTTCACTTTCCAAGTGGAAATACAAACCTTTCCCACCAGGTATACTCCAGTAAGGAAAATGCTGCAGCAATATGGAGTATCTGCGTGCCTCCGCGTACTCTAGTGGCAGTGTTGAAGCAAATTCAAAAATGTCTCTTGAATCTCTAATACAGATTTGAACAAACTGAGAGGAAGACTGTACTCTCTCCTCAAGATCTGCTTCTTATTTCATCTCTTCCCCAGAACTTTTCAAGATAGTAAATTGCTTCAAAAATCTAACTAGTACCAACACAATGCCAGGGACTCAGTTCATCTCATCTGAAACAAATTTCATTTTGTCTGAAAGACCATCTGCATTTTACAAATTTGGTAGGATTTGGTAAAAATGAGACTATCTTCTTTGATAGTACAGTCTTAGCAGAAGCCTAGTTGAGTCTCCTGATCAGCACATAGCTGCGTCCCCTGCTCAGTGAAGAATATAGCATTCAGAAAGCTGGGATTTGAATTCAAAGATAGGAATTTAACATCAAGATTTTTCTTTGTGTCATCAAGATTTTTCTTTGTGTGTCTGTCAAGTGCATCCAAGCAGTTCTTAAAATGGTTCTGAAAGACCCACAAACTAGGAGATTTTATATTCTTTCTGCAGATTCATGCTGGAGTTCAGTACACTATGACAACTTCCAAGAGGGAGACAGAGACTAGAAACATGTCACAAGTGTCATAGCTGTCTTTGTATCACTGATACAAAAGGATGCAGCAAACACCCAAGATCCTCCACACAAATGCAAGTGCCTGGATGAGCTACATTCCCCAGGAAATATGCAAAAATTACCCATTAATTGACAGCTAGAAGTGTCACGGTGCTTAACAGATGGGAGTGTTCAGAGGGCTAGACTGGCACTGGAAATATCTGTCAGCAGATCTTTCTCAATCTCAATTCAAGCAGAGGAATTGCCCATATATCTCTTTTTATTTAGCCAGAAACATGGCACTTCACCCTGTAGTTATTTTTGGGATACATTTACATGTGAAACTCCATCATTTGTCTTTTCAAGTGAATGCATAAGCCCACATAGCTCTGGAAAGACTTTTCTTCAGGTACTCTTAAAAATTTGTATGATACCTGAAATGTCTCTTGTGTTTTCAGCTATATGAACAGTCTAGAGGTTTATTTTTATTATTTCTTCCAGTCTATCTTTTTTTTCTTTCCCTGTATATTCATATGTATATATAGCTAGAATGCTCATATTCAGCAATACATTTCTCCCGAGGGCAGAAGTGAAAATAGTTACATGGCCAAATTAATTACCTTTCTAAACCAAATATCTCTAGTGAAGACTGGTATTATAAAACTCACATTTTTATATATTGCTCAGAAGTGGGGGAGAAGGATTTCCTTAAACATTTCCATGGCTCCTTTCATACTGGCTGAAAATGCTCTTCCCTGCTAAAGGTCAAAGAAACAAAGAGTCTGTCGAGTTTCTTCCCCTCTGCTGCCCGCAAAGCCTGAGCTATCAACTGGCCCAAGCTCTACATTGCTCACTTCTAGTCTCAGAATCTCACTTGATTTTATGAATAAATATTTTGCCCAACCTCACAGGCTTCATGTGCTTCCTCTGTTACTACAAGTTCTTGCACTGAACTTGCCACTGCCATTTCAGATCATTAATACATTTAGATGCAATAAGAAAGCCTCGTTACACCTTAAAGAGAGTTAACAATGACAGATGCTTCAAAACCTATCTATGTTAAATGTCCTTCAAAAGACTTAATTTTAAGGTCTGCCAATGAAGGCAGACCTTTTTAAAATTCTTCTATAAATAATTTGTTAACAGTTTTCCACCATGGAGTAAAGTAGCAGTGCATGAAAAACATCATTTTCTCCAAAGTTTTTATCACTGCTGTATTGCACCAGATTATTTGAAGATAGTTATAGCCTAACACAAGAGCAGAGTGGTGCTTGTGCAATCTTGCATTCCCTGCTGGGAAAGAAGAATAATATAGGCTATGTTGTAAGCGGAACGCTTTTAAATATTTAAAATTTTAGCTACAGAGCTTATTTATTTATTTATTTATTTATTTATTTATTTATTTATTTATTTATTTATTTATTTATTAAGAGCAGAGCTCCAGCAAATAATGCTGTTTTTAATATGCAGTATATAATTAATAAGCCTGGAAAAATGAAATATGTGAGAAAAAAAGAAAAATCTTAATTTTTTGGGTAAAATCCTACTGCAGAGGTATTCTTAAACAAAAGGCTACAAAATTTGAGAGTTGTTTTCGCTACAAATATATTTAGCATTTTGAAAAGATGTCTCTGGGATCTTAGTTGAAAGGCTGACATTCACAACCTCTCAATAAATGCTCAGAATTCACTACATCTCTAGGAACCTCATCATACTCCCAGTAAACACTTATCTTTGACTAGTGCCTCTTTGACATTTCTATAAGAGCAAGAAAGTGGGCTAGCTTAAATGATTTTTGAGTTGTGAACACAATGGACTTTATGATAACAAGTCAAATTGCTTTAGGGAACAGTTTTATCCTAAATCTTTTACCAGTGCCTTCTAGTAACTATAATTGAAAAGAAACCAAGCCTTACCAAATAGACACTTTTTTTTTTTTTTTTGTTTTTTTACTTTTCTTTTCATCTCACCTTATAGAATCATAGAATGATTAAGGTTGGAAGGAACCTCAGAGATCATCTAGTCCTACCCTGCTCCACATGCAGGGTCACCCAGAGCAGGGGACACAGGACTGCATCCAAGTGGGTTTTAAAGACCTCCAAAGAAGGAGACTCCACAACCTCTCTGGGCAGCCTGTTCCAGGGCTTTGTCACCCTCACGACTAAGAAATGTTTCCTTAAGTTCCTGTGGAACTTTTGGTGCCTCAGCTTGTGGCCTTCTCCTCTAGTCCTATCACTGTCTACCACTGAAAAGAGGCTGACCCCATCCTCCTCCCTCCCTCCCTTAAGGTATTTATAGACACTGATCAGGTCCCCCCTCAGCCTTCTCTTCTCCAGGCTGAACAGGCCCAGCTCTCGCAGCCT
>JAUBOD010000668.1:223196-233722 GCA_032353885.1 Nothura maculosa
TTAATGCACTCCAGGATCCCATTGGCCTTCTTGGCCACCAGGGCACACTGCTGTCTCATGGTCATCTTGTCATCCACCATAATGCCCAGGTATCTCTCCGTGGGGCTGCTCTCTAGCAGGTCAACTGTACTGGTGTCCAGGTGACTGGTGTCTTTATCTACATAAAGATGTGTATATGTAGCCTCTCCAGTTTGTAAGTATCACCATGTAGGAGGTGTGTAAGGATGGCTTTCCATTGTTTGCAGATTTACTATGAATGAGCTGCTAGAAAATGTACAGTTTTGACCTTTCTTTGTAGGTTTCCAAGCTCAGAGATAGCTATATTACCAACTCCTCTCCTTTTGGGGAAAAAAAAAAACAACACTGAAGAGCATAAGTAGAAGAAGTTTTGCAGAAATTGTAAGTTACTGAATGTTTCACTAGATTCTCCTGGATACAGGAAATTGTGTCCAAGATTTCAAAGACGTTGTAAGTTTCCCATTATTTTTATGGCAGTACAAAGTCAGTTTTGGATTATTAAGATCAAAACCACCAGACACAGGCACTCCTGAGGCAACATTCATACAGATGTATGTTCAGTTCATAGTCTAGGGTGTCTCAGTGAGGGGCAAGCTGCCTTCTAAAGTATTGCTTCCTTTGCACCCATGTCTTAATAGCACTGCTTGACATGAAGAAGGGAGAAAATCCCCGACCAAATAGTCATACCAAATAGCCACCCTGCACAGTAACCTTCCTCCCACAGCAACTAATAGGAAATACTTTGTGAGAAGTGTAAGAAAAAGGGTTACTAAACAACATAGCTAATCCAGAATCTCTCAGCTCCTGTATCTCCTGAGTCAAATGTCACATCTTTGTATTTCACAGATTTCACTGGGTTTTTTTCCCCATATATTGTCTGACTGCTTTTGGAACCCATGTAAATGCCAAAGCATCCGTGTAGCCTGTGGAAACGGGAGTATACATTTGCTGAAAAAACATCTCCTGTGTTTATTTGGAATATGATGTCATTATATCCTCCACTTCTATCCTACTACCTGAATGGTGGTTTTTCTAAACTCAAAATGTCTTCCCAGTTTAATTGTAGTCACGTGGAAGCTGTCTTGTATCTTTGACAACCCAATTACTATGTAACATTCAAATCCACAACAGACACTTGTCCCTTCCTGTGATTTTGTTCCGACTTTCTAGAATCAGTGCTGCACATCATGCGTTACACAAACAGCATGAATTAGAAACAGTAATGGACGGTGCTTCAGTAATCCAGACAGTGCTTCTCCTAGACCAAGTCAATATCATTAGCAGTGGTTATAGAGCTCTCCAGAGGCATAGCTTTCATCAGAGCTTTTCATTCTCTAAAATTATGAGTGACAAAGAGAGACAAATTATTTTCAAGTTTTTTCCCCATTTTTAGCACTTACTTGTCTCATAGGTAAATGGAAGCCACTTGTGCCTATTATTGTTTAAGAATTAGTTTGTCATTATTTTAATTAATCTTTTTGATGTCACAGTTGAGTCAGAATTACTTTAAATAGGCATGTAAGAGACTACTATGGAAAAAGTCTGAGAGCATATCCTATTAACTCACACAGGAAAATTCATGAGCATGCAGTTAAGCTTTAAAATTAATTTTAAAAGCAGAGAGTTCAGTGAAGAATTACAATTGTTTTAATTTTTAGTAAATTATTCTATGCAGCTTGAATCAAAAACTTGATATTTACATTTGATTTTGGTTTCAAAGAGCATGAATAGCACAGTCTAGACTTATTATACTTTGATATATAGTTGCCATAGCAACGTATGTAAATTATTAATCTTTGTATGTGAAATATCTCCAAAGGACAGATTACCTTGGTGTTAAAAATGCAGATAGGTTTAAATATTTCCCTGTGATGAAGTACAGTACTTAGAAATCAGCAAATGTAGGCAGGGAAATTAGGTCTCCTGAAATGTCTAGAAGGTGCCCCAGAACTGAAAGTTAATCCGAAGCTAAAAATGAAATTAATAGTAACAACCACCTAAGCAATTATAGATAATATTTTAAATTGTTAAATGTCATATCTTTGGGGCTCTGCCTAAGTCCCAAATGTCTCTGCCTCACTGTGACACAGATATAAAGCACTGGATGAGAGACCCAAGGACACTGAACTTAAATGAGCAGATGCTGTCTTTTAACATAGTGCACTGCAAACAGAAGAGACCTTGCTCACCTTCACCACAAGGCTACACACTCCCTGCAAAAGAAGTCGCACAAAAATACTTGTTAATTCTGGAGGGCAGATTTCTTAAATCACCATAGTAGCCTTCTGGAAGTTTTTTATGACAGTATTGCATTACCCTATGTGGCCCCTTATAAGAGCTGAGTGCACATTTTAGCTCTAGCTATCGTCTTTCTTTTAGAAGACACATTTCTACAGAGTGCTGACAGTATCATAGGACTTTAATAACAGATCGGGATGACCAAAAGACTGTCAAGGACAGTACTGAATGCTGAAGTGTTTAGGAAAAATTTCCAACACACATTGTTGTAAAACCAATCATGGGAGAGATCAGTAGAAAAAAAATGAGAGATGGTGATTCCAGAAAGTCTCTATTATAGAAATATTACTGAGAAACAAGGAAGAAAGGTCCTACACTCAAGCACCTCCAGGAACTATACCAAAACCTTGTTGCCACCTTGACACATCATTTTGGGCACTGCAGGTTAAACATTTGCTAGCAATATTGATAGGTTTCATTTATTAGTAAAGGTGTTGGCTGGGAATAACAAAGAAACTTGATATAGTACCCCAGACCTATTTGACTATAGATAGAAAGTTGGTTCCTACTCAGTAACTTAGGAAATTAAAAACACTAAATCTAGGATTTTCTCCACTGGGACTTAATCCAGTCCAATTTACAACTTGAGGATTTATAAAGGCTTTTCTGAAAGAAATGGGAAAATGTCAGCTACAATTTCTTGCTAGACTTGCACTGAATCTATTAACCTTGCCCAGAGAATATAATGTTACAGTTATCTCATTTACAATGTTATTGTATATGATTTATGGCCATGGCATCAAATCTCAAACTAGGTTTTGTATTTTTTAAGTAAAATTTACATGTCTATAATAAAATGATTTTTCCTCATTCAGGGAAAAATGTTAAAAGGTGATTTATATTATTTCAGTTTTATGGAAAATATATTGCATGATGAGATCGGGGATGGGTGGGCAAGAGTGGGATTCACAAATTCTTCATGCCATCAACAAATACCTGCAAGTACGCTAATGTTTCTGCTGTCTAATTAAATAATAGCACAAAGTACATCTGATTATTCGGAACTTACAGAGATATTGAGTGTTGAACATAAAGGGAGAAAATTTTTCCACGGATTGAAGCAATCCACATGCCTTATAGCCTCTAAATATAAATATATATATACCACCACTGAATCAGAATTGGAACAAGTGTCATGCTTTCATATCTTCCCCAAACAGAAATAGAAAGATGGAAAGGAAAACATATAGTAGGCTCCCCACCAGCATTGGGGTGAATGTATTGGGTACCTGTACAGCACAGGATGATGCAGACCTTTTACAATGACATGTGAGAAATGACCCTGTGTCTCAACATTTTGGCAGCAAGAAAAAACACATTTCACTCTGCCTTATCTGGCACCCATATTTATAATACAACTCTTAATAGAGAATTCTCCACTCTAACGATTCAGTCATCTTAGACAACATTGAACTTCAGACACTTCATATTTAAATGAATGGTTTGGGCTTATAACTGCTGCTCTTAGAAGTGGCAGTGTGGAGTCATTTGCTGCTCAGTAGTAACTTAACTACACACGCCAATGGTTTTGTACTTTAATTTTATTTTATATGCCATTTAATTCTACTAGCACAAATGTTGGAAAAGACTTAATCAAGAGCTTGGTATTAAGAACATAGTCATTTCCTCTCAAGTATGTGAGAGAGAAAACCTCAGATGCCAAGTTTTGCCTCAGACTCTCTTCAGTGTAAACATTCATTTATTTTAAGGATTATTCCATGTTTCTTCAAATAAAAGCATTACATTTTTCATATTCAAGTTCTTGAATATATGTAGGACTAGTGGAGCTTGCATTTGTATCACTTGGAATTGTAAGGTACAGTAATTTGATTTACTGTAGACAGGGAACTAGCTTTGACTCACATTTTCATTTCCCATTTTAAGTCTAATAAAATAGTTAAAATTTGGATTTTACTATTGAATTAGTTCACTTTTTCCAGATATCTCAATATAGACTGCTCTCTGCCAACCAAACATAGTTTGGATAAAGGACAGAGTTTTTTTTTCTCTTGTAAATACTACAAAATCAACAAAGATTATCTCAGAGCATGTGCGCTTCCCAGTGCACTTGCATTTCCCTCACTCAATACATGTATGCATACATGCAGAAATGAAAGCTTGTGAAATACATTGGAGATAGCTGATATTCCCCATTTCACTATCAAAAGGAGAAACATATGATGATGTTAGGATGATGCACCTAGTTTATCTGGTAAGCTTCTCCCATCTTGTCACATCTGCTTAGCAAAACAATTCCTCCTCTGCAGTCAGCTAGACTTCAGCTTTCCTTTGAATCATATACATAAAATCTAAGAGCTGGCAGATGTTAATAAATATCATTAAGTGTATGCATAAAACAAGAAGTCAGTTAGGATATCACAAATAATCATGCTTATGGCAGGCATTAGAAGAATAAATGATATCAATCATTGATTGCTGAATTTTGAGCTCTGTAATATCAAGATATTCTGTCATCAAACTATTCAATAACGAGTACCGATGACTGACGAGAAAATCCAACCCTTTCTGAGCGCATGACTGAGAAAAATACTTGAGTCTGCTAGCAATGTCTTTGCAGTGAGCAGAAAGGAATGATTTAGTTGCAGCAGCAGAACCACTTTTTTGTTGTTGTTTTTCTCTCTCTTTCACTGAGGATCAAGGAAATTCAATTATGAGACATAGGGCACCAGTTATTTTTATTCATTCAGTGCTCACCACTACCATCATCTTCTGCCAGGCTCTTATTTCACAATTTTATTGAGTGACAAACAATTAAATTCTTGCCTTTTTTAATATGCATTTAAAATTTGAAAAGCCACAAGTTTCAGTAATTAGTAGCACCTGCAATATGGAACTATGGTGACCCTGATAAAACACCGTGAAGATTGAGTGAGTAATGTCTGAGTAATGTATGAAATCTGAAAGATAAATTCCTAGTGAGTAACATTCAATAAGAAATATTTTTTAAAAACCCTGTTGTGAAGTTTGAATGTGAAAAAAATGTAGCAAATTAAGCCATGTATTTTTGAGAGCTCTTTTTAGGTGCCTGAACTCGTACCTGATCAGTGTTTAATATCTCAAGGTTTCGCATATAAGCATTCATCTTGCTAAGTAAGAGACCAGGAAGGAATTTAGCTTGCTAGAAAATATCAACAGTCTACATAGACTACCTAGAACTGTCTATTTTAACCAACATAAAACCAATAAATAAATAAATAGTCTGACAAAGAATAGCTGTACATCTGCTTGCCAAGTTAGCCCAATGAAAGTAGTAAAGTCTGACAGTAACACACACAGAGCAATTAACAGCTCTGCTGCAGACACTCAGACCTCCCAGTTCAAGGTCACCACCATAGTCGGAGGTTTGGAGTCAGCAGGCAAGCTGGTCCATTGTGTTTGCACCTCCACCGCAGAGACAATAATAGCCATCTGTGGGAAAAATAACTGTTAAAATCCTCACCCCTCTGTTTCACTTTGAAGAATGAACTCAGAGGAAAATGCCTGAAGACCAATATTCATGGATACACAGATTTAAACCTTTGGTTTTACTAATAGCAGCCAGTCAGGATGTAGAATGTAGATGAAATTTCAAGATTTTAGTGTTTTTTCAGTCACACAAGCATTGTACATTGGAAGCAGATCATGTTCTAATCATAATTTTGGTTTTAAGCAAAGGTAAAAAACTGAGTTAATATTTAAATTTAATGTCTAAAAGCATTTAATTTAAATTGCTTTGACATCTTTTTCTTCTTTCTTACTTAAAAGAGCAAGACAGTGTTTCTTACTTGCTTGCCACAATTTGCATGCTATATCCTGATCATCACCATCAATCTGCACTTTCCCAGATATCTTCCTTCTGTTACTACTGATTATTTAGATTTTTTTTTACTTTTTATTTTATATTTATTTAAACAAATGCTTATATGTCCTTCAGGAACCTTTGTCCTGGCTTCACAAACATACACTAGGACACAGTGGGCATCCACATGCCACAGCTGTGTGACCCCAACTTTCAGCCTAATAATCACACAGTTGGAAGTTTCTGCTACTGCTGATGGTGAGAAAGAAGATCCATTGGGGAGATTTATCTCAGTTCCTGCTCCAAACATTGACTATAGAGAGACCAAGGGAATCAGTCTTTATCCCAGATGGTCTGAACACCTTCAAAATGATGATTTCTCTTGTTCAGATTATCTGGATATTAGTGCTATATTGTTAACACCAGATAAAAGCAGACAAGTATTAGTATTTTGCTATTACCAAAATTATATCTAGAATAGTTCATATGTTTGTCACAGAAAGGAAGAGCTTGTCATTAAATTTTCTGCTAATAAAACAATTCTTGATTTGCATATGCATAGGGATAATATTCCTAGATCAAACTTCATCTATTTTAGTGTTTTCATGACAGTGAAACCAAACACAAAGTACTAAAACATAAGAGCATCCTATCAAATATGAAAAAAAAATAATGAAATTACATGGAAGTCATGTCCTCCATTTGGAGCTGCTGCTTTTGCCCATATAAAAAGAGCACCGAAGTGCTATACTTTTGATAACTCTTTTTTTACTGTAATCATGACTTTAAGAACTCTTTAAGAACTGCTTTAGGGATCTTTCCTTTGCAATTCTAAAATGAAACAGCAAAATCCCCAACTACACTCAATGGGAATATCGAGGGTATTTTTTGTCTGATGATCACACTTGAATATTTATCATGGATTTTGAGGACACACCAGTTTCACATAATTCTCCAGCAATAAAAAGAATAAATAAATAAGAAGAAAAGTAAACTGAGGAGATTCTCACTTGCTTTTTACGGCTTTTACCTACCCTATTCAAAAATACATTTTGTCATAGATAAAAAGGGTGAAATAGAGTTTAGGGTTATCTGTTTTGGGGTTGCCCCTATTGAATTTCTTCAAAGGCTTTACTTGCCTAGACTATTTGATCATATCAGCAAATATGGTGATAGCTTCCATGATGACCTCAGAAAATCATCACAGCTCCTGGCTTGTATTCTCACTCTGTCCAATGGAAAGTACATTTTCCAGTGCAAATTTTCATGTGTTGGCACCATACTAATAATTCTTCCCTTCTTTTTCACCAACAGCCACCTTCTAATTGTCAGTCCTGGTTATTATCTAAGAAATATATATTTTACTTTGCTCTTCTTTATCCAAATGGTAGTCTTTCAGGTCCTTTAATGTTATGCTTGCCTGTCTTTTAATTACCTCAAGCTTATCAATCTCTTTTTAAAATGGTTTCTTTGTATGACATACATACTGTAAAAACAAAATAAAATGAATCTTTGCCATGGCCTTCTCTCTCACCTAATTTCCTTGTTTAGTTATAAAACTCTATAAAATCTGCAGATCAAAAAACTAGAAATTAGATTTACAAACATTTAAGTTCTGAAAATGTATTTTATTTGAGGTGAAATTTAGAGGCCTAGAAAGAGGAGGAGAGGAGACACTAGTATCCTATGCATTCCTGCTCTTCACCACCACCATCCACCATGGCAGAAAAGTGGCAGAACTGTTCAAAACTCAAGAGATTTACCTATATTTCAGTTTCAGACTGCAGGCCTGCTTTCATTACATGCCCTGCCCAAGCACATGCATCCTCATCAGTGGCCTCATATATTCACTTGACAGCGCTTTGTCCCCAGTGAATAAGCCTTTCTTTTGATGGGGGGAGAATGGCTTTCTTCCCCAACCCTCAAAAGAAAAAGAAAAAGAAAAGATTATTCAATACACCTACACTTCAGCTGAGATTTCCAGCATTTATTTCTCATGTAATGTAATTTACAACTCATGCACTAGACGCTCCTGTGCTTTTGAGACTTGCAGAGCATGCTTTCCCCATTGACAGCCAAGTTGTACCCAAAGCACAGCTGTCACTGTCAGCTTACTGCAGAAATAAAACTAATGTTACCTCCCACACTTGTTTTCTTTCTGTAATTGCTGTAACTATGAGGCTCTCACGCAAGAAATAGGAGACCTAAATTTAATTGTCACTTCAGTGTGAGGAATTGCAAAGCCAGTAAGTGCCCATATGGCCAGCTGATAGTCTTAATAACAAAAGTATGCTGTTAAAACTATAATATTTTGCAGAAAGAGATGCAAAATTTATGAAAGTGAAGAGAGAGAGCAAACACAAGAAAAATGCTCAACTCCACAGAGTGGGAAAAAAGGCAGTTTGCTGAGAACAGGGAGTCCCAATTTATGGTTTGCTCTCCCAAAACAGCTTATGATTTTGTATTGAAGAGACACGGTATAAAGCACATCCAGTGATCTGATACTGCTTTCTTCTTCTCCTCTTGCCCTGAAATGAATTCTCCAAAGAGAGCGAAAACAAAGAATATGGGCACTGTTACAATAGAATCAACCTTCGTGTGCAAGGTGACTTCTGCAACCAGCATCCTTAAATCTTCTGTTTGCAGTGTAAGTTCAGGTTTAATTTTAATATTTTATTTAGATCCCCTTTTTATAATGCACACTGGAGAGTAAAAGTTGAGACAAGAAAATCAGAAGGGAATTTCTTAAGGATTTAGAAAAACTTTTATATCAGCGCATTTTCAGAATAACTCCATAAAGGTTGGCCTTTTCAACAATATCAGTTAAACTGATACATCAGTTACTTAAATTCAGACCTTAGACTTCAGTTCGTGGAGGCCATTTGCCCTCAAAAACTAGCAAACCCTGACAGATAAATGTTTTTCCATTTACAAGAAAAGGCTGAGATTCTGGCCTTTTAAATTGGATGAAATTACTTTAAATAAAACAAATACTCTTGATGCAGATTTTGGCTTCTCTTCCTTGCTTCCAGTGAATTAGTATTCAATCTCTTAAAAATCTCATCCCTTGAGACTGAAGGTGTCTTCTCTTCCAAAATAATAGGACTTGCCAAAATGAATCTTCTGTTACAAAATGCTTACATTAATAATCAGAATGTATGGCAACTGATGTGCATAAAATACAATTAACAGCAGAAGGAATAAATTACACATTGAGTTTCCTCATATGTAACCAATAGGGAGCTGTCTGTCTACATTAATTTTTACACATTTTAGCTAACTCCAAGATGCTAATGCAAAAGTTACTATAAAGTGTTACGTATTTGTGTCATTGCCCAGAGGACTTGGGTTGCTGACACAGATGGATAATCAACATTGATTTGTACGTGGAAAGTGCAATGCAATAAAACTGTCCATTACACTTTGCTACAGAGTGGTTATTAAAATATTATTTTGCTAAACTGTTCCTATACATTTATCATGGGACATATAATTTGATGCAAATCCCAAACATAATATGAGAGATTCATGCAAGCAGCTTCATCCCAATGTTTTAGTGGATTATTAGTTTATTGTTTTCTGAAAAGTATGAGATAAATATTGCAAGTAAGCAATATAATACATGGCAAGTAAGTATCTTTACTAGTACTCCTTACAATTTGATTTTCTACTGATCACATTTTTCCCAGAAAAATGAATCTTAATCAAAGCAGAATTTGTAAATACATGGTCTGTTTGGCAGATTGCAGATCAGACAACTAAAAAAGCAAAATCCAAATCATTCCAATTTTGCAAGTATTGAGATTTTAAGAAAAATATTTTCCAGGACCTAAGATTCTGAAATATCCTGCAGAATTGCTTTTTAAGAACTTAAGAATGTCCTCTTCTTCCACAAGACCTAAAACCAACTAGTCTTTTCCCTACAGAGAGGAAAAAACAATGTGCTCTCGCAAAGTAATTTCCAAAAGAATTAGATAAAACCATGGGATGCTTCTAAGTTTTTTGTTTGCTTGTTTGTTTTAATGGAAATTCTAACCTAGAAATTAATATTCCTTAACATAAATGTTAGTCCATGAAAATTCATTCACAAAGAAAGGTTTTTTGCCACAATAGTACCATACATGTTTGCAAGTGAAGCCTTCATTTGAGAATTCGTTCCCATTATCTCCATTCACAGAATCACAGAGTCACAGAGTCTTCAAGTTTGGAAGGGACCTGTAGAGATCATCTGGTCCAACCTTCCCGCTCCAGCAGGCACACCTAGAGCAGGTGGCACAGGGTGGCACCCAGGCAGGTTTTGAAGACCTCCAGAGAAGGAGACTCCACAACCTCCATGAGCAGCCTGTTCCACTGCTCTGTCACCCTCACTGTAAAGAAGTTCCCCCTCACCTGCAGGTGGAACCTCCTGTGC
>JAUBOD010000668.1:235886-255050 GCA_032353885.1 Nothura maculosa
GGAAGGGAAGGGAAGGGAAGGGAAGGGAAGGGAAGGGAAGGGAAGGGAAGGGAAGGGAAGGGAAGGGAAGGGAGGAATAATTGCAACTTTATAACTTCAGTGGGATTTCTTTTAGTGCCAGGGTGAGTTTCCCAACAGCAGGGTTCCTAATTATAATTAGCTATTTGCCATTGTGGAGGAGAAAGTGTGTTAAGTGGCTGCATTTTCCTAAGGATGAGAGGATAGACTGTTGAGTTTTTTTCACAGGAAGCACTGTGCCTTTGAAAAGCTTATCGTTTTCTAAGGAGCAATGAGGCTATGCCATAGAAAAGCCACAGAGTGGGCCTACTTTTGACAATTTATATCAGTAAATGTTGATGACATTACACATCTGCACACCACGTCCCTGCTCTCTTTACTACAGGCATAACATAAATATGCAAAATCTTCAAACTAAAACTTACAATACTTTAGTTAAAACTATTCATATGTTTCAATATCTGAACTCAGGGTATAACAAAAGGAAAAATCTTCATAGAATAAGAGGGAAATAACAGAAGAGGGAAAAATAAGCAAGTTTTCCACTATGTCTTTGATAATAGGTCACAACACTTCTGAGACTGAGAGTAAAAGGTGAACTACCGGTGAAAGCTTACCCTATAAATTTACTTATTCTTTGTATTCTTTCAGTAATCTCAGCATTTAAACACTGCCCAAGTGTGTCCTCCAGCTCTACCTCACAGAGCAAGAGAAAACATGTATTGCATATTCTGGTGATCTGGTAGAAACTTTGCATCCCTGCACTGCCATCCATCTAAATCCACCTTTGCAACAGCTGTTTATCACAAATCATGTCCTGAACACAATGATTCATGCATTCTCTTTTGCACTGAAGACACAGCACAATAGAATAATGGAAAAATAAAAAGCTCTAACTTTTCCTATTCTGTGTTTACGACATTTCCCTGTCAAAAATGAGGTCCATTTTTATATATTAACACACACCTGTTAAAAATCAATAACCACGACACATATGATATAATGAATTATACCACTCTTAAGACTGCATTTCAACATTCAGTTGGCTCTGATATAGTCATCTGCCATAACTTATTTACATCACTGCAAAAAATAAATAAATATATATATATATATCACTCATAGCACAGTCAGCAGAAAAATATAAGTATAAAAAATAAGTTATATGTGACCCAGAAGATAATCTTGTTGAGCACTGTCACAGACACTTAACCTTCATCAGTGAAGGATTCTGAGGTGTGGTTTTATAAAATCAAAACTATTAGACTATTTTTTATGTTTTATTTATTGGGAATTATTGTCATTCTAAATCTGGATAAGCAAGCAACTTGAAATGACAAGAAGCCTGACTGATTTTCTCTCTTTAGAACACTGCAAAGGCAATTCATTTGCCCACAGAGAATCATCTTCACCTCCTGATTAAATGCAATCAGAATGCTTTCGATGCCAATTCTATCTAATTCAAAAACTATCATAACAAGAGATCACTGATACTAATGACCACTATTATTCTGCTTGGAAAAGGAGGTCCAAACCTGTGGCTTAAAAGCTAAACACAGTCAAAGCTATGTTTAACTCAGAGTAAGAACTTGAGTTCATTGCCTTGAACCCAAGTGGCCTCAATGACAAATCTCTGTGGTAGACAGTTTACTCATCCTTCACATAAAGAAGATTAGGAAAAATAAATAAATAAAAAGAAGTCATATGGTGCACCAGCTTTTGCATTTGCAGAACCTTGCATTAGGCTGCTTATGGAAGTCAGCCAGCAGCCTATTGTCACTCCATACAATACTTTCTTCAACCACAGATTATGTTAAAGGCTTTATCAAAATCAAGTGTGTCTACTGGGAAGAATGATATTTCTGTCATTAAGTCCATTACACACACAGGAAAGAATCACTGAAGTGGTGAAGGTGACCTGAAGAGCAAAGAACTAGCCCTCAAGAACCAGTAGTATCCCCTAGTTCTACCAGTTAGTCCAAAAACTGCTTTTATGTGGTTATGGACTAGTTCAGTGTCAGAAAATAGCAGCTGCACCAGCCATATGTCTGTAATTCTCAACCTTTTGTGGCCCATGCCATAAAACATGACTAAAAAGGCATCACAACCAAACAGAAAACACACAATAGTTTTTATTCATTTTGTCATTTTGTCATCATTACATACCTTAATTGAGAAAACACAAGCAATGCAGGAAGACAGGTCTGTCTTGCCATGACACAGTTTCACCTTGTGTCTGTGCCATTGACACAGTTTCATGGGTGGAAACCCATGAATGCCACCACCAATGCAGTGCAGGCAACAATAGGGAGGCAGAGCTTACACTGTAGGTCTTCCTGGGTTACAGGTCTGGTGTTGACTGTGCTCTGTTAGACATCCCTCCAGTCCCACATCATCCAAAAAGGAGGCACTGAAAAGAGAATGTAACAAAGCTAGTAGTTACATTCTAATAATCAAGCTAATAATCAAATATGTTTTATGTATACACACCTGCCCAATGCCACTTTTAAGCAACTGTATTATACTAAATACTTATTTAGCTAGGAAAGAGACTCTGAATCTAAAGACTGATCATGGCAAGTCTGGAAAAGAAACACAAAGACACAATGCTTTTATCTACTTGTAACAAAGATCTTTCGTGCCTGCCTGCAATCCAAACCTCTGAGCAACCATAACAACAGCATGGGGTGGCACTGGCTCAATTTGTGGCACATCCTGAGGTGCTCACATGAAAGGCTCTAGATGAATGTAAACTGTTATTATCTATATACCAGACAGATCGAAACTCCATGCAATATGCTGCTCTCCTCAGGGGAGATCAGGCAAGCAAGCTGCTAAGCACACTCCATTCCTAACACATCTCCTTGGAGCTGAGAGCACTCAGCACCTCAGTGGATCAAGTGCAGAAGAAAGGGCAAGATTCCAACCTCACAACTCTTTGCATATGCAAAACTTCCATCAAGGTATGTAATCTGTGTTTTGGGCTGTGAGAAGCATTGCTGAAGGAGGAAGGATAGCAGCAGCATTATGGAAAAGCAAAATATGATACAAACCATAAAGATGTAAATTAGTGAAACCATTAAAAGGCTTATTGCTATTTGAAGACTAGATTACTGAAATTACTGTCCTCCCATCAGATGACTATATAATGCATCACATAAGCAAGAGACATTGTATTGGCCATAATACTCACATTACATCAGCAAAAAACACACATTTATTAAATGACACGCCAAATGAAATAATAATTACATGAACTTTAAAGTAAAAAAAAAAAAAGAGAGAGAAATTCAAAATGTGCTCATGCATGAACTGAAACGTTTGCTTTGCTTTACCCAGCTCGTGCATGCAAAGCAGTAAATTTATCACTAAGTGTTTCGAGGAGTTGGATTTTTCTCCCTTCCCCCCACTGGAAACAGCACAATTTCAAATCCTTGTATTTCCACCTCTAATTGCTAGAAGGGTTCATTATCAGCTGTCTAAAGTGCAATACATCAACCTTGCAAAGCTGATATACAAAAGACTTTCACACATCTGATGGGCTGCTGTGCTAAATACATCTTAATTTGTGCTGCATCTGCTGTTTTCTAATTTGTTTGTCATGCTGTGAATGCTACAGACTTTGCTACAGCAGCTCCCTGATTTTTTTTTAATTTTTTAAAAACACAGCAGTTACTCAGAAAAGAAATGGCTGAGTGCCACCATTGTTTCTCTGATCCATGGAATGACATCAGTTCTCTTCAATTCAGCATGAAATACTCAATGATAGGCATGTTTAAATATATTACATGCACATGCTTACATACATCTCAATATACAAACTATGTGGATTTGTGTCCTATTTCTATCTTTTATGTTAACATATGATTAATCATAGGTCTCTTCAAAGCAGTTCCTGTGTATTTGAGTGCTTCACTCACGCTTTGTGTGCCTTCAGATTTTACTGGCAAGCCTTTCTTTGTCGTTTTTTGCCAAAATCCTGAAAGGGAAATGTTGCCAAAAGCCTAATTCTTAATGTTTCTTTTATGTGAGAAAAAAGCCAATGGCTTTTTCGCTTCTTGGAGAGTGTTTGTGAACCCACCTACAGTCGTTAGTGAAATGAGTTTGGTGTTCTCTGTTTAGTCCCTGCTGAGCTGAAAACCAAATGATGGAACAACACATGTAATTCAGCATGATTGAGGATGGATCAAAGTCTCTGTACAGAAGCAGCCTCAGCTTGAGCTGGCAGAGAAATTAAATTTCTACTCTCTCCTCCTTAAAGTGGAGAGTTTTTCCAGGTACAGTGAGCAGCAGAAGCACTGGGGAGAGCACAGATGAGCTGTTAGTAAGGCAGTTTGAGCTGTCATTAACCTTCCTGCACAAAAAAAAAAAAAAAAAAAAAAAAAAAAAAAAAAAAAAAAAAAGCTAGTCACGCCTCCTTAAATAAAATCAAAGGGAAAAAAAAAAAAAAAAAAAAGAGAAGAAAAAAAGATGAAATCCCTGGGGGTGTTCTGGTGTTTTCTGTGCACTCCTGCAGCTCCCATGTGACCTGCCTCTCCTGAAGACCTTCTCCATGGCCTACCACCAACACCAGCCTTCCAAGCAATGTGAAGGCACTTGCTTCTGCAGAGCAGCATCCTTGACATCAATTCCCTGCATACCCAAAATAAAATGCCATGACCCAAGCCACAACCACTGCTGTGCATAACATCCCTTACAACACTTTTACCTTGATCTATCTGTCTTCCCATGCAGGCAGGATAGCATGCCTAGCACACAAGAGCCAGTTATATTAAAGAGGAGGGCTCCCTGTGATCAGGCACAGCCAAGGCTTTAACCCAGCAGCAGGAATGCAGATTTACATCCCCTGCTTTTGCAAGGTGATTCCTGAGGCTCCATCCTGAACAAGTCATTTGCACCATGCCAATCCATCTCTGGCAGCAAAGGCTTGGAGGAGCGTGGAGCAGCTATTACAGAGGCAGGCTTAATGGCCAAGGAAGTCATGGACAAATCAGCAGTTACCCTGAAGAAGAGTGTTTAATCAATACTGTGTATTGTTCAGCTAGTGTTGGGGGAGGGGAAAGAAGGAGTGGGGAAAAAATCTCCTAAGGTAGCAGCATTTGTAAAGGTTAATCAATTCAGCTAATTGTAAATGCTCTCAATTGTCAGTCCCTAAACAGCTCCTTCTCTTTGTAGCAAGTAATTCACTATGGGAGCAGCAGCGCTAAGCTGGAAAGTGGGGAAGGATTGGAAAGCAGTCAAATTTCTCATTACTCTCCATGTTGTTCCCTGCTTCTGTCTGTAACATCAATATATTTACCACAGGGAGATAATCTTTCTTCCTACCAGCACTACCTTGCCTCCTTCATTACACACAAAACAAAGTAAGAGGTCTATGTTTCGTGGTCCAGGAAGATGAAAAGGAAATCAGGGTATTGATCTTTTTGTTCAGTACTTTAAAGGCCACACGTATGACTAATCAGTGGGGTAGTTATTGCAGCGCTCTTCTGTAATTCACTGCTTTAAGGAATGATTTTTTTTTCCTAAAGGCACACACAGTTCTTTCGGGGGAAAAATAGAAAACACAGACAGACAACATGTTTCTGAAAGAAAAGAAAAAAAAAAAAAAAAAAAGCATAGACAACATGTTTCTGCATCCCCAACAAGTAAATACAGACCTTAACACCTTAACAGCAGATGAGCAGATCCTAGTACTAAACGTTGCCTCTCCTCAAAGGTCGGTGGTGCTCTGACCCGCGATTTTAGTTCCGCCTCCAACGATGCTGAAACTCCAAAGGTGGGTTGCCCAGAACACCCACAGCACTTCCCACACCCCCCTTGCCACACTGCGGTCTGCAGCACAAAGCAAAAGCACAGGGGTGAGATTTTCAGCAGCATCAACAGCTCTATTTCATTTCTTCAGGATAGCAAGAATTTAGTCCCTGAATAGATAAAATCAGACAACAACTTCCTAACTCATTGCAACTTCCCCAATCCCTGAGGACAACAACACATGATGGCAGTGTCTACGCGAGAGAACCCAGAAAGCATCCCTTCCTGAGTGCCAGTCATATCAGTGCCAGTCCCTGAGGAAGCACCTTAGCTGACTGCTCGCCGTAGGCTGGGTCTGAACAAAACTGTATTGGGACATATTTTATTATAGGATACAAGTGCAAATTAAAATTGGCTTGTGAAAGCAAGTTAATACTGACCCTCTGGAGCCAACATGTGTTTTCATTATTTCTGAAACATTTGGTGCTTTTTAAGGTGATAGCTGGCATCTTTTCAGTGTACAGCCCAGTCTCCTCATATCCTGCATTTCAAAAACAAAACATTTTCTTGATGATATCCATATTGTGCATCTTTAAAACACTACAAAAGCAGTTGCATGGGCCTGAAAACATTGCTTGCTTTTGATTCTCATGTATTTCGGGTGTTTCCAGCAACTGAAAGACATTAGCATGTTTTATTACTACTTTTGCAAAGCTGGCCAGAGCTCAGAGACTTCATGTCTTCACAGAATCAATCCACATCGATTAAAGGTTAAAGCAAATATCGAAAACACAACATGCACTTCCACAAACAAAGTACCATCTTTCCAGTAGCAAAACAAGAGAAAAAAATAAGGAAAGGGAACAGAGGGAGAAATAGCTCTTTGTCTTATCTTTTATTGCCTCCTGAGGCCCAGCTGCCAACATCTTTCATGTCCTCTTTGTGCCTTATTGTGTCCAGCCAATGGACACGGGGGTTGTGGAGTCTCCTTCTCTGAAGATCTTCTAAACTCGCCTAGATGGGGCGCTGTGCCACTCACTCTAAGCGTCTCTGCGTCAACAGGGAGGTTGGACTAGGTGATCTCTGGAGGTTTCTTCCAACCTTAACTACTCTGTGATCCTGTAATACAAGTTGCGCTTCTCCAAAGCCTGCGTGGCACAAGCTCTGAGGACTGGTTACAAGGATCAATTCAGGAAAAGCACATATTTATTTAAGCTGATTCAGCTAAGACTATCACTCAAGTACTTCTACTTGAATAAGTATTCTGTATGAAAACTGATAGATATATGATTGCTTTAGTTTTTTTTTAACTGTTAGATTGTCAAACGTCTGCTCCTCCTAGTTAGATTATTAGTATGTCAAAATGCAAAGCAAACAATTAAAGGCAAAAGAATCTACAGCAGCAGAGGAAACATCTGAAGTACGAAGGTCATCACCATAATGATAATTACTTTGTTAATATGCTGTGTTAAATGAAATGGCATTTATATTCCCAAATTCCCTTAGATATATAGGACAATGCTAAGTTTGAGTGAATCAAAATTAAGTAGAACCCTTATGAAAAGTATATTCTACTAGAGAGAAAAGTTCTTATTTTTAGAATTGTGGTTTTAAAAATAAGTTCATTGACTGCTTATTTTACATAAATAATTACAACCTGAGTGCCATGCAGCTTTGTACCATGAAGGCCTTCAAGGAAAAAAAAAAAAAGTATTTTCATTATCAGTTCAGAATCAGGAGATTTCATCTATCAACTGCACTCTTCTTAATACACATGAGCATCTTTAATATGTCACTATCTTACATAACTTTTAGAGTTTGCTGCCATAATGTAAGGGAAAGCTTCCTGGACATGTTTAAACTGCTTCTGTCACGCTTGGAATGCTATTGACCTGCTTTTCATACAGCAAGACAACAAGGAACCTATTGGTGGTGCTATATTCCATCTCCTCCTCTTCATCTTTCTAATCTCCATCTCCATACTGTCATACTGTATCCTCTTCCTTTTATCTCTCTCTCTTTTTCACACTTTTCCCTTTTTTTTCTATTTCTTTTTTTTTTTTAGAAACAGTTTAATTTTCTTTCCAGATGGTAAATTTTTACATCAGTTTAATAATCTCTTGAAGGTATACTGGAGGATTGCTCAACTCACTTCTAAATTAAAGTACTTATTAAAAAACTTTGAAGCACTTTAACAATTTTAAATCACTCTGCACATAGCAATTTAGAATTATTGGAGCAGTTTTATAAGCACTTGAATTTGGAGGTGATCAGAGACCTGAAAATGTGCAATATAGAGTAATTTAAAATTATTAGAGTACTTCACATTTTTTTATAAGCTCTTCAGTTTGGAAGTGATCAAGTTCTGACTTGTAAGCTTGCACAGTGTAATGTGAATGCTCCTCATTCTCTGAGAGATACAGCCTATTAAATCAAACTACTTCAATAATTGTAAATTGCTATACACAGAGCATGCTCAGAACCCTAACTTCACTTCTTAAATTAAAAATATTTTTCACTCCAAATCTATAAAAAGGCTCTTAAGTGACACAACAGTAATTTACCCTTTTGAAGTTTGTTTGAAGTTTTCCCCAGATAAAAACAACCCAAAAACTCTATACACATAAAAGAAAAAAAAACCTTTAAAAGTCATATAAGAATATCTTCTATAAGCCTGTGCTGAGAATCTTCAACAACATTCAAAATCAGTGTTCTCCATGTAAATACCTATTGCACATGTAAATATCTGTTGCACAGTTCAGGCCACAACATTTTTGGTTGATCTAGTGAATACTATGATTTGAAAAACCACCATGGTTTAATGAATTTCTTCATTCAAAAATCAAGTTGTTCTAAGGAACAAATCCTGGTTTTCACACCTTCATTTCATGAATAAAGATTTGTAGGATAAAACATCATATGTCAAACAAAGAAAGAATCATCTGGGAATAATGCTGCCTATTTTCTTGTTGTTCCTACTAGTGAATAAATATCATCCCACTAGAGATTTTTACATCTCCTAAACCTTCAGCTGAAAAAAAAAAGTATATAGTATTGTACTTGCTTAAGATAGCATCTCACACTTTCATCTATCAACAAATGAAATATTCTGCTTCGGAGAATATTTTCAAACCACAAGCCTCACAAGAATTCAGATGGGATTCTCATAAGGGAGAATGATTTGGGAGACACTGTTGCATATTCATAGTAGAAGCTCAAAATATATGCTAAAAAAACACATTTAAGTATTTAGAGGAAAGTCTCTTCATTATGGCTACTCTTTTTTAAAAAAATGAAAATAGTAACAGTAAGTATAAATATAGTGAAGAAAATAGCCGAAAACTTGGGCTTTATACAAATGGAAACAACAAAAAGCTAACCTTAATTTGCAAAAGAGCTGAATTGCTGTTACTTCCAAGTATTGCAAGCCATATTGTGCACCTACCAAAAAAAGAAAAAGAAAGCCACACTGAAGCAAAGAATGCCAAGAGGATCTCTGTTAAATAAAACATCTCTCAGAGTTCAAAGAAAGGACAATAGCAGCAAGACTACAATGCTCTGTGGTAGATGAAAGCATTAGACTAGTAATTTAAGAGTGTATGCATTGGTGTTCATCTTTTGCAACTTAATTTTTTTACATTGTATGAAAATGAAAAAATGAAATTCTAAAGTTGATGGCTCCCATAAACAACAAAATTTCAGGTAGGCAGACAGAATTAAATAGTAATCCCAAAATAACATTGTGATTAGCTGTCATGCATCAGCCATAAATGCTGTATCTATGACAATCATCAGCAATTCAATATTTACACAATATCAAGAAACTATTCAATGTACAATATTTGAATATCAGAGCTATAAAACCTATGAAATCATTTGGATTTTTTTTTTAATTTTCTTTTTAGCTATTTAAGAACTGGAAAACACAAAGGGTTATGTTACCTGGTCAGTTGAATTGCTTTCAGCTTATTTGGTTGAATTTAACACAACTGTGTAATCATTTCTTCTAGAAACAGAAATCTCTTGATGGAGACCAGGGGCTTGGAGCCGACAGAGAACAGATCCCTGCAGTAAAGATTCAAGAACTGCCCAATAGGCAATATTATGGATTAGTCAAGGAAGTTTCATCCTCTGCTGTTTTGTGGAATTTTCCTCTCACTATTGCTGTGCAAATTTACATCCCTCCTTATATAAATCATTGTGCCACTGGATTTAGATGTATTTATGTTATGTGCTTCCCCTGCAGAGCTCCTCATCTTCTTGATTTCATGTGCTGGTGTTGCCCAAATTAATGCACCATAAAGCATTAATGTACTACATAAAACGTGCTTCCAGTGATCAGATTAAAATTCCAGTCTTGCCTGTAACTGTTGAAATAGCAGCTGTTCCTTCTGCACAGGTCAAACTCCTTAGTATTTCTCATTTACTAACAATGTCAATCTACTCTTCAATTTTCTTTCAGCTACAGCTTTGAGTACAGCAAATGCCCCTTTCTTCCACTTGTGCCACTGATGCAACTGCAAAGAGCACTTCACAAAAGCTTTAACAACATCTGCATTTTTTAAAGCACATTTTTAAGGACTTCCCTTCTGCCTTTCCACACTCCCCTGATACCAACACATCTCTCACATCTCTGTGCTTAGACAATAATGAGTGTGTGTATATATGGAAAGGCTTATTGGATGACTCATGCTGTTAGTTACTTTCTCAGCACATTAGCAGCCAGGGGCTTTCATAATACTATGAACTGAATAGTATGAATAGTATGAATAACATGAGCTGAAGTCACCTGTCCTTTGTGATGTTTAGGAGTCCATGACTCGTGCAAGCACAAAGGGTCACCCATGGAAAATCAGCTTCCATAGTATTTGTTAGAAGATGAGTCCCAAGTACAGCAGATTGCTGATCTCCCCTATCATGTTGCCACACCTCTTGTATGAATGCCTCTTTCAGAAAAGCTGGGGCCTGGTCCTCTGCAGCATGACATTTCCACCTAATTTCTGCCTATATCTGCATTTTGGCTTTGGTACCATCAGAGTAAACACATACACATATATCACTGGGATATCAGCATGCCAACATTAAACTGGACATAACCTAGTGCTACTCTTTGAGCTGAAATTGAATGGATAATTTTAATAGCTCATTGAGTTTACATTTTACCAGCTTATGCTTTGCCGCTTAACAAGAAACTAAAGCTAGTCTAGTTTCTTTAACACATCTTATTGACTACAGTCTGTTAAAAATTGCCCCCTGATCAGCAAACACAGGCAATCTCGTTTGTGATTATGTAACATGTTGTCAGAGGCTTTTCTCGTCCATTTCACTTTAAAAGATCATTTGCCCCTAGTAATACATATATAATTCACATATGAACTAGAGTTGTTCCCTGAAAGCCATATATCCCCAGAGGAAACTGCTGTTCAACTGTATGTTGTGCCCTCGCAGCAGGGAGCCACGCTTGCCCTGTGCATGTGCGTCATCTTATTTAAATGACATCCTACCTTGCTCCAAAACCCGCCAGAGATATTTGATCTCATTCTACCAGGGCCACCAACTGCACAGAATCCCCTGGGAACAAAGCAGCAGATGAAAAGAAAGTGCTGCTGGTTCAAGCAAGTCCTTTTAGCAAGAGCTGTAAGCATGTGGTTGAGAAATCCACACACTTCCAAGGTGATTACAATGGAAGAATTCATCTATCTTCACTGAAGGTAGTTTTTTTTATGATCCTCACCAGTTCTACTGCCACCTGCCTGTCCTGCCCTCCCTCTGCATCTTGGTCTCCTCATGTCATCACTGGCCCTTGTTGCCCACGGTGTGCTTCTATTTTCAAGTTCAAATGAAGCAATAATTTTAAGAAACCCTGTGAAGCAAAGCAGAATTGCTGAATTTCACTGGGTTTTATATCCTAGGGCTTAAGATCTCCCCAAGGTTTCTCAAGATGCTTTATGACATAACGCTTTTTTTTTCTTTCTTGAAAAAAAAGAAAGAAAAAAAAGAAAAAAAGAGCATGTGAAGATCCTTTCCTTGAATGTTGTTTGAGTTTCAAGTCTATAATGTAGGGCAAAACTAGTCAAATTGCCTCAGATTTCATTATAAACTGTAGGTAATGGGTTAGATCCAACCATAATGGTATGAGCAAATACATTGGGTTAAGTCAATATCTCTTGTCACGATAAAACTTATTATTAATCACAAATATTATGGAATTTTCATTTCAGCATTTTCCTGGGACAGAAATTTGGGAGTGTATATTTGGGAGCAAAGGCATTGGGCTGCTGAGCCCACCACTACCAGCTGTGGGTCGTCCAGGAGCAATGCTGGCCATAGGGCTCCCCTATGCCCAGGGAAAGGCCCAGGACCACAGCATGGATGAATGGCAGCAGCTTCAAAGACTCCTGAGAAGGATCTGCACAATCCCAATTCTCCACTGTAACTATCATTTCCAGTCCCAACGTGCTCAGAAGGCAAAAATACCCTTGCAGGATGGGCAAAGAAAAACACACGTCAGGTAATTTTTCTTCCTGTCTCCTTTAGCTGCCCCCTTTTTTATTTCATGCCATTTTCTTCTCTGCAGACCACCTACAGCCTGTAGAGCTTTATACAGATTTACCAAAAATAAGTATTTTTGTCAGTCAGCAAAGTGAGCAGTACCCATCACTAGAGCAGCTGTCACCAGGCAGTGACGGAGCACTCAAAGGCTGCTCTACATGCTTCCCACAAACCTTTTCCCTCCACTGCCCTTCTGCCTGCAGCAGAAAACACCCAAATGGGGATATTTTCTTATGTGTATGAGGGAGGCACTTGGGGAAGTCCCATAAAATACAAGTTGTGCAAAGGTGACACAGCGCCTGCCTTTCCTAGCATAGCCCAACAATAAGCACAGATCAAAGTGACTTCAAATAAAATCCCCAGTGTGATAATTCTGGGAAAACACCACTCTGGAGAAGTGAGAGCAGGCAGAGGAAGAGTAGGAGGAAATAAAAACAGTTATATAAGGCAAGAAATTATAACAGCAGCATGAGAACACACCCACAGCCATAGGATATCTCATTTTCCTGAAAGGTTTTTGATTAGAGCAAATTTTCTTATTACCATAATGTCATAGAAGTTGTAAACTCCTTCTTAATTTTGTTTCACATGATATTATTTAGCCAGTGATTTATGGGAAAGAACAGCTCTGCTCCTCCTTCCTTCTAGCCAGGCAGCAAGATTTGTTTTTCAGCCTAGTATCGTTGGCATGAAGGGTTTTTTGTTGTTATTGTTCTCAAAGCAGCACTTTGGCTATCTGAATCATTTTCTTTGCTTGCAATTCCACAGAAGATTCTAGGAACATCTTGGCTACCTGGAAGCTGTCCCCAAAGATTAATTTAGCGCGGTACAGCTTTTGCTGCCATCTATGCATTGTGTTTCATGAGGCCGGACATGGACCTGGCAGCTGCCCTGTTTCACAGCAGCAGCACAGCTGCTCAGTGCCAGCTCCTCCAGAGCCACATCTACGTAAGTGATGATTATTTAAGATGGTGCAAATACCTTATTTGCACCCTAGGGCACATCTGCACAGAGTAAAATTGCATATAGGCTGCCTCTGTATTTCTCACTGCTTAGCACACATGCAAAAATTGATGTATTCTGTACTTTATTTCAGGCTTCAGAATTTCAGAGGATTCCAATGCCAATCATTTTTTTTCTCTGCCAGACAGATATGACTTTTAAAACAACCATAAATACACAGAAATTTGCTCACACCTCTTGAATTGTACCAGTACTCAGACCCTAATCTCCAGCTTCCAAAACAGCAGATAGCAGAAATCAATCTTTGTTTGAAGCACTGTAGTACACCAGTCTTGGAATACTTCACCTTGAGATGAGATTTCAAATTGAGTTGTTTTTGAGTATTTAAACATCTAGCGTTCCAATCACCCAGTAAACAATGGGGATAAACATGAAAACATAAATGTATGTTAACATTTACCTATTCCTATTAACTCTTTGTCCTTCGAATAACAGTACAATGCCCTTCAAATCATTAGTTATTGTGGTTTAGTCTATGCTTCCTTTTTTGAAAACTGTTTCAAATTTAAATCTTAGAGGATACTATCAATTGATTTCAATATAGTTGTTACTTTAATGTTTGTCATAAAATGTTCCAGTCTGAAATAAAATATCTTTTCCTAACACTCTTGTCTCTTCTCATTTGGCAATGATTTTGTCTTTTGTTTTTAAATCTCAAAAAAACTACACACCTTGTTAGTATGCCAGCATCCTCGATTATTTCAGCTTCAAAATGAGCAGCTTGGGTGTCTGGTAGTTAGCTACTGCCAACAAATCCAGAAACTAAAATAAAAGCATGCATACTTGAAGAGAGCCTCTCATTTTACGGTAGCTGTGGATTTTTTCTTTCCTTATATTTTTTTCCTTTATCAAGAAAGTGGCTGTTCATTAACTAGAGTTGTAGAATAACCCTAGAATAGTCTCTATTAGGTTATAAGTATTATAATAGGTACTAATTTCAGGTCCTAAAAGACGTAATTTTCTATTTCTAAACTACTTGGAAAATGAATCAGAAATACACTTTTACATATATATATATATATATGGAACTTAGAAGCAATGTTTCTTGAATCAACTATTGTCAAATATTACCACGATTCCCCTATTCCCCATTTATAAGACCTTGTGTCTCTGTTTTCTGGTTACATTGTTTATGTATAAAATAAATTTCCAGATAATAGGCATCTACACGCAGATTTAAGGATGCTCCTAAATGTACTTCAGTTTCCACAGCAATATCTAATGTATGTTACATGCACTACATTTTTAAGTGCAAATGCACATTATAATGCATTCATTATGCTTGATATTTGTAAGATAGTCAGCACTACTGAAACCTATGGGAGTTCTATTATTGCTTCAAAAAGAAGCACAAACATACTCATGTTCAATTATCACGTCTCTGTACAGAGAGGAAACCTGAAACATTTTGAACATAATGCCATAGAAGACATTAAATTAGAAGAAGTGAGGTTTATATTTGGAATGAAAAAAAAAAAAAAGAAAAAAAGAAAAACAGAAGACAATATGGATGATAAAATAGGGTAAAGATGTTGCAATCTGAGCATGGATATCGTCAGGGATAAATCATGTTTTGCAAAGCTCCGCCTTATCAAGCATCCCAACGCACTTCACTCTAAGGACACATAGCAGAAACAAGTAAAGCACAGATTATGCAAAACTTCAAAAATAAGTGCACTTAGCACATGAAATATGCACAAAACAAAATACAGAGATTTTCTATTCCTGTGCTTCATGTTTCTCACTATCTTCAAGTGCCATCCAGATTTAGGTCACAGACTTTGAAGGAATTCAGGATAATTTCTCTTCCACCAACATGCTATCTCCTCTCAAGCATGCAGTCTCTTCTCACATTCACTGTCATGCCATATTCTATTCTAATTGTTCTGATTTTCTAGCTGAGAGAGAGCTCTTTTACTGATAAACTTTAAATTCATGTGACTCACCATCCTGCCTCAGACTACATTTGACTGATTTCTTAATAAGTTATTAACCAGGCACCTTGAACTTGGGGGAAAGGGCAGGCGTTATGTAGCTGAAGGGTTTTCATTTCGTGCTGCTCCATTTGATCAGATCTTGACATATTAAGGAGCATATTACTGCTTATTAAGAGATTTTTGCTGTTAATCCACATTGTTGTTATCTCAGTTCAGAAATTTTAGTGCTGGAAACCAAGCACTGCCAAACCTGGCCTCTATCAGTAACATAGCACTGCCCCAGACTGCTCTGCGCTCAGCTTTGCACCAACACCTACAATAGCACCAACAGAGACCAGTCCACTCTCACCACTGGAAACAGCACCTAACGCCAATGGAACACAGGTGGACCTACCTAGTCTCCAAGAACTACCAGTATTGCTGGTCTCTGCACTTGTTTCCAAGAACAGGAGCATTTCTGAGACCAAGCGTAACAGGATCAGGTATCCACATCCAAGCTTTGAGCACTGCTCAACTGCTTCTTCCTTCATTTTATTCTGGTCACAGATGGTACAACAACAGTCGCTGATTTTGTTGATTTTCAGAAATTTTCATAACACAACCTTCATCCTATTTGTATTAAGTTAGCTTGTGTTTTGAGCCTCATGCTAGCTTCTAACAGCAATCAGTCTACACAGTGAATGAGAAGTAGGACTAAAGAAAGAAAAGAGTCTGCCAAATATAAGACGCTTAGGCCATATGGAGACATCAAGGGATATCTCTGATGTGGATGCTGCCAGCATAGCTTCTTCCTCACTGCCTGCCATTTCTGTGAGCCACCTTACACTTGGGAAACTCTCACAAGCTTTGCTGGGTTGCTCAGGGGACTGTTCTCCAGTAAATGAGACATCAATTAGTATCATCTTTTCCAAAGCACCTGAGGAGCTCAGTGAAAACTAAAAAGCAGAGGCAGGATACTCCTGCAACTGCTATACAGCCAATTCCAATGGCAGAGCCAGATGCCTACAAAACCTCTCTGAAATTAGTTGGACAGCAGGGAGAGGGAGAAATGGGGGGAAGTGGCTACAGCTGGCATAAGAAACCAGAGCAGAATGATGAGCAGAGTGAGGTCTCCCTGTGGAAAGTTAGCAATTTTACCGTTCCTGAGACTAGTTATTTAAATCAGTGTTCATTTGGCACCTATGTTCCAATAAAACCTTATGCAAACAGTCATCACATCGTCCCAACAAATAGGCAAAATAAGAGACATAGACATTGCGGATGGAAGAGAAGCAGAGCAATTAACTTTCAAACAGAGATGTCCAGATAACTAGCCATCCCCATCTGATTCTCTAGGGGTAAAAAGGCATGTCACTGCTTATCCAGGTCTTGGAAAAAATAGCTTAGAAACATAGCATAGCATGGCCAGAGCTGCAAGGCTTTTTTTTTTTTTCCTTTTCTTTTTGTGGTCTTTAGTGAGCCAAGCAGACAGATGTGGGAAGCACCTACCAGGCTAATTTTTTGTCTGGTTGCTAGTGTCCCACAGAACCAAGCAATGCAAAGTTATGTGCCCTAGATGGCTTGGAGTTTAATTAGTTGGCAGAATATAATACAAATTCTGTGGGATTATGTGCTCATGGTGCACAGATTTTGCTTAGAATGATTTCTTGACAACTGAATAAATGCTGAAAGATCAAAACTTCACTTGTAAAGTATTATATTTACTTGATTTACTGTTTCTTAAACAGGTGTTTGCACTGTAGTCCTGACTTCTATAGGGCCCATAGCACTATGTACAGATCAGCTGCTGCATGCATTGTTATAGTAATGCTACTTTTAGGAATATTTCATATTCATATTAAAATACTATTTCTAGGATTGGATTCCCACTGCTGAGTGCTGTGCATATATATTGAAGATCTGTCTTCCCTTCTGAAAGGAGCAGGGAAACGGGGAATCTGAGAGACACAGGTTCTCTTGTTTAGTTCATCACACAGGTTTAACTGTTTCATAGCTAGATGCCCATTGCTGACAATTATTCAGGGTATAACTTATAAGTATAATGGAATAATGCTGAGGAAAGTTTCTCAGGGTCTTGTAGTCACTGTTTTTTCCTGGCAAAAATGTGTCCTCACACCCCATGAGAGGGAAATAACTTCAGTACCTGAATGTTGTTATTTTCAACATAGTTGCTATTGTCACACCAGCCTTTCCAGATATGTCTCTGATAAAAATGTCCCTCACCATTCACAGGAAAGGAAATCATTGAATTAGGAATAGTCACTCACCTCTCTGCAATGTGAATATGAGATTTAAAATTGTGATGAAAATAACATACATTTCATCCTACATACAAAAGGAATATAGGAATCTGATTAAAAGTATGGAGTTTCTAATACATCTAACAGAGACGCAAAAAGGTCTAACTGCCATAAAAAATGAGAACAAATCTGAAATATTCATTTTCTTTAGCTATTGGAAAGCCTTCGCCTATTTACATCTATATTTTTTAACTCAAGCACAGCTAAAGAATGCCAGGTATGGTTTAGTGTCTTTTTGTAGGGGATGCAAACAATCATCTGGAGAGAGGGAAAGAAAAGCACCAATTGCTGTGTGGCAGCAATTTCCGTCTCCACTAACCACAGCATAGCAGCTCTCCACATTTGACTGACAAACAAAAGCACAAATCCTGATTGTAAGGAAGTGCTTTAATGCTTCTTCAATTTTATCCTTTCAAATTTAGTAATACCAGCTCTTCTAAGACTTATTTTTTTTTCCCTAAGGTGATCAGCAAGCTAATTTTTTGTCTTAAACAGGAGGGCTGCTATTAAAATTCCTCTCTGATGAACTTAAGCAAGCATATAAACAGATAAAGAGATTAGTTTTCAGTGCAAGAGATGCACAATGCATTCAAGATTTCTGCACTGAGGTCATCTTACCCATGTGGGAAGAGTTGCTCTGCAAATCTACTTTCCAGTCACATACTAGCTCAACACCTTGAGGCTGCTACCTCTGAGGAAAAAAAAAGAGCATCTGGAAGAAGTGGCAGGTGATTGTTATAGGTGACTCCCTGCTGCAAGCAACCCATCTGCAGGCCTGACCCCTTACCCAGGGAGGTCTGCTGCTTGCCAGGGGCTCCAACAAGGGAGATTACAAAGAGGCTCCCTCAGTTGCTCCAAAACACTGAGTACCATCCCCTGCTGCTATTTCACATTGGTGCTAATGATGCCATGGGGAAACTCACCAAACTAAAGCAAGATAACAGAGCCCTAGGGGTGGCTGTAAAAGAGATGGGAGCCCAGGTAGTGTTCTCCTCCATCCTCCAATGAGGACAATGGATTCAAAGAGGAGAAAACGGATAGGTGAAATCAACAATTGGCTATGTCACTGGTGTTGGCAACCAGGTTTTAGATTCTACAACCACAGGACTCTGATGACCACCAGCTAGTGGAGCATAATGGGAACAACCTCACCAAGAAGGGCAGTTGTGTATTTGCCGAAAGACTGGTCAATCTTGTTAGGAGAGCTTTAAACTAAGCAAGAAGGGGGAAGGAGAATGTCATATGGACTGGGGAATCAATCCTGTAAAACCCAAGTCAATGGGCATCCAACAGGCCCATGGTGGTGGGAAAGTACGGCTAGGACATGATTATAGAGGGTCCTCTCTCATGCCTCCTGGGAAAAGCTAAGGCTCGATTACCTCCCTGAAATGCTTATACACCAATGCGCGAAGCATGGGGAATAAGCAAGACGAGCTGGAGATTTGTGTGCGGTCCCAGCACCACAATCTCATAGGAATCACAGAAATGTGGTGGGATAGCTCTAACGACTGGAGCGCTGTCATGGAGGGCTATGTGCTCTTTAGGAAGGACAGGTTGGGAAGGCGAGGTGGTGGAGTTGCTCT
>JAUBOD010000668.1:255150-275938 GCA_032353885.1 Nothura maculosa
GAGCTGGGCCTGTTCAGCCTAGAGAAGAGAAGGCTGAGGGGGGACCTGATCAGTGTCTATAAATACCTCAAGGGAGGGAGGGAGGAGGATGGAGTTGGCCTCTTTTCAGTGGTGGCCAGCGATAGGACTAGAGGAAATGCCTACAAAAATCAGAAGTTCCACAGGAACTTAGGGAAGCATTTCTTGGTTGTGAGGGTGACAGAGCCCTCAAACAGGCTGCCCAGAGAGGCTGTGGAGTCTCCTTCTTTGGAGGTCTTTTAAACCCACTTGGATGCAGCCCTGAGCCAAGTGCTCCCCTGTGTGTGCAGGGGAGTTGGACTAGATGATCTCTGAGGTTCCTTCCAATTTTAGGCATTCTGTGATTCTATGATACTAAGAAAGTGGACAAGCCCATTTCCACAGATGCTGGAGCTGTCACTACAGACAATACTGCCCTCACTGAGGTATCTAAGACAATTCAGCATTTCAGCACTGTTTTTTAAGACATATAGATTGATAGAAAAATGTGAGGAGAGGCAATTGCTTTCCTCAACTCCTGAACAGATGCAGACAGAACAAAACCTCAGGAGATGTCCTCCTTCAAGCAGAATTTTGAGCCTGGAAGCGTGGAAGTGAGGAAAGCAGGTTTCTGCGCAGTCCCTCAATGCTGGTCCCTGGGCTACCATGTGTCTGCAATTCCACCAGCAGTGGAAATGAGCATCAGATTTTTTTCTGAGGGATCAATGTTCCTCAGTAAGGTATTACGGGAAATATAGTCAGCAGATCTTCAGATGAGCCTATGGTCAGTAAGGTAAACACCTAGTGATTACCTGCAAAGCCTTATCATGAAAGTACTTTTGAGGTGTTGAAGTATTTATAAGCTGTTCTGTAAAGATGTTTAATAGACTATCCGGAATATTAAATTCCCCTGGACTTCGGAAAGTAAGAGGCTTGAGAGCTTTATTCACTTTGCTGCTTGGTTTGTGGGTTGACTAGTTGGTTTTTTATTACCTCGCAAAGTATGGAGAAAAACTTAAAATAGTTATCGCTTCCTGGACAGAAGTCTGAAGGATCCTAGAAAAGAATCTGCTGAACTGCAAGCTAGTCCAAATATTTATATATCCAGGAAACATTAGTCTTCAGATGTATACTACAGAGTTTGTACAGATGCTTTCTTTGGCAGCAGTGTTTCATGTTTCATGCTGTAATTTCTCATTAGCAACAAAGTTCTCAACTACAGTCCAGCTCAAGAAAACTGTAAATAAGGTTTGCATTTTATTCCTCAATTATTTTCACATGTTGCTAATATAGCTCCCTGCTGGAAGGACTGTTGAACAGAAATGACAGAAATATGTCCAAAGGGGAAAAAAAAAAAAAAGAAGAATTTAGTCTTACTTGATTTTCCACAGAAAATGAATGACCACATCTAATTGTGGCTATAATGAGCAATGATGGTTTCAAACAATGTTATGCCATGTTATTTGAATGATAGATTGCCTTTACATAGTGAAGTAGTCAAATATGCTCTTTGACCGGCCAATGAGGCTGAAGCTTTAGGTGCTTAAAGAATAGAGTTTTATAAATTCTCTACTAGACTAATAATGACAAAAATGTTGCAGTTGTTGACATTCACACTGGTATTTATTCACTGCTGCTTCTCTGAAATAAACATTTAACTCTTTGGGATTAAGAGTGAACTGCTGAAGTGGAGACAGAGATTAAATTCCTACCACTTCCCACATTCCAGTTCTATACTGTATTTTTGACCACTTCTAGCCTTCAACAGCTCTCACAGCTTTGGACTTTACTTAGCATTGTCACCTTTTCTTCAAGATATACATTTATGAAAATTATCTCCTAGAAATAAATTATCTCCTAGTAAATAGTTTGGTAGGATTTACTATTTTTTCTTGAAAAGAGTATTAATTTCTGTAATATCCTTTCTGCCACAATTATGCCACTATATAGGTTGCATGGAAGTGAAAACACTGCAAAAAAGTGAAAATATTAATATGTTAGCAAATCCTTGTCACTTGCCCTATTATGAATGAGCCCAAGCTCAAGGCCAAGACCTTCGCTCATCTCATTCCTTGAACATTTGTTCCCTACCTCCCAGGCAGTAACACTACATCCTTGCCTATAGGAGGCAAGAAAAGATTTGTCATTTTGGCTTTTATTAACCTCAGTTTGGTGGTTATTTGATCTCACAGACTCCTTTTCTTTCCTTTGTCAACCTATGTCAACCCTCACCAAAGGGTTTGGATGACAAATACTTATAATTACCCCAGGATTCCTTAGTATTTCTATTATTGAAATTAACAATGATGCTTCATATAACTACATGCAGACAGAATTTCTTATACCTCAGCCTACGTTATAAGCAGATCTGAAATTCTTACTTATCCTAATTCCTGCCAAATACCACCAGTCTCCAGTGTTGTCAAAGTGATGGCCCTATTTTCTCTAGTGGAGAGGGCAGGCTTTATAAGTCATCTTTATCAGGTTTGTTGTTAAATATTAATGTGGAAATTAAGCAAGGTTTAAGCACTGGGTTTTAAGATTTATTTTTCATTACCTCTGCTATAACAAACCTTTATTAATATGCTGTGAAATGATAAATCTCTAGCATCACTAATAAAACCTTTTAAGCAGTAATCCTTCAGAATCCTTCCTAGTAATGGCTGAGCATTTGCAGCACTAAACCAATGAAATTCACACATACGGCAGTGGAGCAGTGGAGCGATTATTACATTTTTTCCAAAGTACCTTAGGCTTTAGATGATTAGAGGATAGTCTTATGTTTTAAACTTTCTGCCAACAGAGAGGCTTTAAGTTGAGTTGAATGGTGGATAAATTGAACTCTAATGTATGTTGACAGTTTAATAACATGGGTTACTATCCTTAGTTTGCTTTATGATGTAATACATCTTTATAGGAGTCCCTGGAGATTTACACTATGATTTTCAGAGCAGCAAGAACTCAATAAACTAAAATACTCCAAGAAAGGTTTCTATTTCCTGTATACTTTGGAAATCTTCCTGAAAAATAAATAGGTGCTACAAGTTTTAAAAGTTTTTCTGACATTACTTTCTGTTTTTCTTGTCATTTAATAGATTTTAAAGCTACGTTCAAAAAAAGTTATACATTTTTTTAAAGTTCCTTTCTGTAATAAATAGTCTTATTTTTCATCTCTCTAGGGGAATTTGCTTCTCTATAAAACATTGTAATTGGTTTTCTTTTTCCCTCTTTTAATTCTCATTATACATGCATTTAGATCATACAGTTTGCAAATGTTTTCTGGTAATCGTCACATACATCTGGACTAATTATTCCTCATGTTTTGACAAATATATTCATTACAGTGGTCAAGTACTTAGTGACATAGATTCAAATAACTAAATGAAACTTAAATTCTTCATTTTCTTTCATTTCTTTTCTACAGGTGATTGAGAACAGAAACAAAATAGAAACAAAATATAGTTTTTGATCAAATATGAGACTAATTGGAAATGGCTAAAATGCTCTTCAGTCTAGTCTTCTATTTAATTTAAGATTAAATTTGGGGAATTCAATTACAAAATTTGTCAATGTTCCTGCCATGTTGGACTTTGAAAAATACTGAAAAAAAAAATTATCTATTTAGCAAAATTCTTTCTAGGCTGTACACAAAGAGATGTTAGTTTTTAAAGTACAACTGGTTTCTTTAGAATTATGCCTCCAGACAACATTAATTTCTGCTGCAAACACATAATTTGCTGGGAGTGCTTGGTCTCAAACATGTACCTAAATAGTTGGTTATCTAAATAATACAGTATTCTTTCTTGTGGCAAACAGGCCGACCACCCAAGGTTCCCCAGCACTTGTAGTACAACTGATTTGTATGAGTTATGCTGCAATACACACCCAGGTATGCGTGACACACTCTTTACGCACACAACACATCAACAAGAACTTGCTCATTACAATGTTTGCAGGAAGTACATAACTACAGGCATAAAGAAACACTGAAATAAATGCTTACTGTTTGCCAAACAAATGCTAGCAATGCTTCCTGAAAGTACTCACAATCTCTAGTTTCCCCTTAAAATAAACCTATTGTAAAACATGCCTCATTAGGAAATTCCTAAAGGATGGATGGCAAGACCACCAGCACAGCCGAGGTCAACCAGTGTGATACAGGCACTCAGTAAAGAAAAAAAGCAGAAGCCAGAGGACGTGACCCTAAAAGGTCTCTCCTCTATCATTTAATTCTTTCCTTTTCAACGTCCTTTTGTGAATTTGGGCTAAGCACGGCAGCCAGTGAGCTCCTGAAGTCTGATGTCCCTCCCTAGGATGGAGTGGAGCTCCTGTCGCGCTCAAGGAACCTTTGGCTTTCTGCCAAGAGCTTGCTGGCCATTCCTAATTGAAGCTTACATCTACACACAGTTTTATGCCCCAAAATACAAACATTCACAACACTCTGACATATATTTAGGCTAAAACTGCTGATGGAAGATCAACCTCATTGTCAAAATTCCACAAAAGGCACCATGTTTGCTTTTACCTTGCCTGCACTGTGCACCCACAGAAGGCATTGATCATCACTTGGGCCATGCACCAAGTAACAAATGTTGCAGCACTGGAAAACCCCAGGGCCAGGTTTTGAAGGGCATCAGGGAAAAAAGGCATGCAGATGGACACCAAGGGCAATTTAGAAAGCAGGTCCCCACTAAATGCTGTTGACACACAGCATTGTCAAACATCTGGCCCTGTGACCCAAAATCTTGGCAGCCTACCGCAACCTCCTTATTTTGCTCATTTTTTCCAGTCTGATCCTGAGAAATCCCATGCAGGATGTGAGATTGCTCCCAAGGGTGCTGTGGCAAGTTGCTGAATGTCTAGCAACCTTCTCTACTATTCCCATAAATGATTGTATTCCTCATTCAGCCTGTACGTCTCAAGAAGGGTGCCAAAAAGTCATTCTGCGATGAAGGTCAATATAGCTGGGAGATATAGCAGGCTTTATACCAAAATCATTATTTTTATAGATGCTAATATTGTGTTATAAATATTTTGCTGACAAGCAGCCAGTGCACAGGCATGCCTGCACTCCTCCCCCAGCTTTTGTTAGAGGATTAGATGCATGCTTGCAGACTTACGTGCATCACATGCCTGATCAACCTCTTGATCAACCCACAGGCACTTGCCAGGGCAAAGGCCACAACTTGTCACCACTCCTGCTCCAAGGCTATCTGGGAAGAGAAAGCAACACCTCGCATCTCCTGTGAATCATCATAGTGGAGCAACTGCAGGACTCAGTCCATCAGTCATCACTGGGCTACATGCTGCAAATCTCCCTCTCCCTCGCCAGTATTTTAAATGTCAGCTCCAGGATCAGCCTCAGATTTCTGGATCCCGAAAAGGGAAAAAAAAGGAAAAACTAAACAAACAAATAAAACCTTGCTTAGTACATGGTAGAAACTGAAAAAGAAGGCAACCAATTAAAAGTACATCTTAGAAACAAGACAGAGCTAGTGCAATTAAACTGCTCTTTCCAATTCATAGTATTTATAGTGAGCTTAGAGGAAAATAAATGTGCATTATTAAGCACTAGGCTACTTTAAGCTTGCATAGGGATCTTTTTTCTATGATTGTTTCAAAGTACAGCATGTACTCAAATCTCACAGCAGCCCATTTAAAACCTGGAGCACAGAAAGGTTAAATGTTCAGAATCACAGACCAGCACAGTTCAAAACAAAGCTGAATGTTGCCTCCTGGCTTCTTCCTATACCCTACTACAAACATCAGCTTTGTAGCTGAAACCAGCTGCAACTGTTAACATCAGCATTGGAGTTGGATTAGTATTTTTATTTAAGAACAATTTAAAATGCAGGATTTTCAGAGAAGAAAATCCTTAACTGCAAATAAAAAAAGGGTAGTTCTGCTACATTCAAAAAAAAACCCCAAAACTACTGGAGATAGGGAAAACGTCAAATTTCAAATTTTAATGTAAATATGTTAGCTTTACTTTTTGTCACTGTCTTTCACTAAAATGATTTGAAAAATTAAAATTCTTTTTTTCTGATTTTTGTTGTCAGAGGAAATTTAGATCAAGCAACTAAATATTCTTTTTTGTTTTAAAACTGACCATTGTCTATCTAATATGCAATAATTTTTATAGATATGCTCATCTAGTTAGCTAGACACATATAAAAGATCAAATTCTTTGTCTAAACAAATATATTTTTGAATATTCATTTGATGTGAATTACTTTTATAAAAAGATGTACAACTTACTTTATAATGTTTTTTCAGAATACCGTAATAAAAATATGCATCAATCACACATCATAGACATTCTGACAACAGATTACTCCCAGCACAAAGATTTTTAAGTTTCTTAGTCTTTAAAATGTAGTGCAGAATATCATTAAATCGTTTAACATCTACAGATAGGACAGGCTATTCAAAATGCATCTATATTTTAATCTTTGCTTTTTCTTCTTGATCTCTTTGGAGATATTATCTCCAAATGCCTTGAGGCATTAATTGTGGGGAGAGATTTGGAGGTATTAATTGTTTTCTTCAAGGCTATTTTATAGGTCATATTTTTTTTCACTACAAGTGCTTATCTTTACTGTAGGACAAACTATATTTAATAGAGAGTCTTCTAAAGCACATGAGCATAAGTAATAGAACCAGTTTCTCTTGGTAAATATTCTCAGCCTTGTCCCTGGAGCTGAGAGCATGAGTTTTCTGCAGACACTGAATCAATGCAAGACATCTGACCCACTGATCTTTACTCTCCTTTCCATTACTAATAACAGCCAATAGATCTGCTTTGTTGAGAAAATAGAAGGCAAACAATGCAGAATTCACTCATTTAAAGCATTTTGGAAGGCCACAGAAGCTATGACTGTCACTGACCTCAAGTCATGGCAAAGCAGGGCTCTATTTTAGCTATCATACAGGGCAAATCAAGCAAGTAAGGGTTACTTCTATGCAACTGAGACATTCAATCAGTCTCATTATAAGTTGAATCCCCTCAGAAAACCAACTGTCTATAAATACGCAGGTCACAGAAAACACTGTTCAGAAGAAGATGTTGATGCATCAAATATGCAAATGATTAGATTAAAATTACAACAGTCATTGCAAAGCATTAAAGACATAATTGGCAGAGCTCCTACTAGTTAAAACTGCTAATCTCCAATACGCATCAGCACTAGCTTGGCTTGTCTTGTTAGGTAAACAAAATGTGTCTTGACTGTCATTGCCATAAAATATTAATGCACTGGAAGTCTCTAAACCTTGCTAAGCATAAGGCCTATTATCACACTTAAGAGCAAAGCAATCTAATAAATCGCTGGCTGTATAAAAACTAAGTCAGCTGGCAGAGACAGTAATCTCCCTAAGGGATAGTAAGAGCCTAATCTTCAACTACAGCAGCTGCAGTTCCAGAGAAATTATGTTTCTACTGCTCAGTAGAAATACATTTGTGCTGAATTCTGTTATTTAAGCTGTAATGGAATCATTAGGAGTATCCATACATTAGCAGCAATATAAAATTAACTAACAAAATCATCTGTGGCATAGCCTCATTACAGCCATCTTATTTTATTATTATTATTATGCTTCATTTTTGTTGTTGTTGTTTAAGTGCAAGCTAAAGCTAAAACGGATGCTCCTAAATACACATTTTCTAACAACATCAAGCCCTAACTCATACATAAATAATTTGAGAGTTTACTGAGAATTGAGATGATGTCCTTAATTGAAAACAACTTACTTGTTTGGCACTGGTATGAGGTCCTTGAGGCTGTATTTAACTATAAACACAATATTGCCTTATACTTTGTAATAGGACAGATAGCATCATGATTATGTTATTTTTATGATGTACTTAAGGAACATACTGTGGGATCCAAAGGAAACAAATCACCAGAGACATACAAGATTGCACATACAGAAAGCACTTAACAGACAAAATATCTCAGCAAGAATATTATCAAAATTATTTATTTGTTACCTTTGGAATTAATAGGAAATTGGTCTGTCTTTAGTATGGACTAGAATGGCACTTAAATAGCATAAATTACATTTTTAGATGATACTAAAAGACTTTAGAGGTAAAATGTATATTGAAAAGGAAGAATCTTTAAATATGTCACAAACAAACATAGGCTATTCCTGAAGAAGGTTTTGATAAATGGTTATACTGCAAAATAAAATTGAGTTTGATGGCACATTCTCTATTAAATTCTACTTTAAATGTATTATAGCTTTTTAGTTGGTAAACAGATTACATTTTTAGTCTAGGAATCATCAAAATCATTCTTTTCCAGAATATTGTAGTCCATTAAATTGCTCAGTGTTGTGTCTCGATGAGTTTTGAATCTCACAATTCCACCATTCTGCTACAATGAACATCCTCAACAGTGGGAAAAAAACTTTCTTCCTCTTATCTAAAGAGAAATCTCCATTTCTCAGTTTTAATCTGTTGCCTATTGTCCTAAACCTCTGCACCTCCAAGAAGAGACCCACTACACTCTATAATCTCCCATCTGCTAATTGTAAAAATAGTAAGTCTTCCCCTCAACCTTCTCCCCTAAGACTGCACAAACCTATCTTCCTCTGCTTCTCCTGACATATCGTATGTTTCAGCCCCTGACAATTTTAGTGGCCTTCTGTAAGACTCATTTCAGTATGTTGATTGCTCTTCTGTAGTGGGGAGTCAAGATTGGAGACTGCAGGTATGGTCTCACAAGTCCCGAAGGCACAGGAATTATCAATTTCCTCAGTTTGCTGGCTAATGCGTCTTTTCTAAACCTAAACTTTAAGAGCTAAAGTCATCTGAGATTTCTGAGGTTGGAAGCAGAGGAACTTCTGCATGTAAAACTGTGCTGGTATGGACTTGTAAAATTAGGCAATTCTTCATGTAAAACCAAGTCTTGTTTTCAAAATTACCATTTACATTATAAAGTGCAAAAGGCAGGTGGAAGAAGAGAGGAGTACATGGATATGCAGTGAGAACACTGAGAATGACTAAAAGACAGCATTAATGTAACTATAATATTTAAAATCTCCTGTCACCGTTTTGCTATATATTTAAGTTGTAAAACATATTTCCAGATATCTTCCCCTTACAGGAAGACTGAAAAAGTACTCCTCTCTCTTCAGAATACATTTTTCTCTTTCCTAGCCTTGTTATAATATTTTTTTGCTGTGACATCCTGACCAGTTCATCAGCTTTCTGTCTTGAACTTAAAATTAGATTTCCCAGAAAAGCTCAGAGACTGCAAAAAAAGAGCTACTTATCCACTTAGGGACATTGATTCATAAAACTACAAGAGAAATTGAGAGATTTGGAGCTGCTTAGATTGAAAATAAAACAGATGCATATAAAAGCAAATTTGGAACAGAAAACATACATCAAGCGGCTCCTATGTGGCAGCATTCCTCATAAGAACAAAGAGGCATGAAAAGACACTGAAAGGCAGCAAATTTTAAACTGATAAAAGGAAACACTTCTTTTACAAATCTGTACCTGTAGAAGTCGTTGGTATAACATATTACTGGGAATGAGCTTTTAGCAGGATGCCAAGATTAGGCATTACAGTAATACTAGCTATGATTAGTTACATTTAAAGATCCCTATAGCTGCAAAACCAAGCACTCAACTGTTAAGGAAAAAAAAAAAGCAGGCTACAAAGTTGCTTAAGCAACCATAATTGGCTCCCTCGTGCATATGCATTATGATACAATCTTCATGATTACCTACCTACATGATTACCAGCTATTGCCTCAAATTCTGGTAATTCCTAACTTTCAAGTGTTTGACTCATCAGCCCTAATAATTTGTTTCATTTCTCTTAAATTGAAAAATAAAATTTCAATCTGAAAACCTGCAGGAACTTTAGGATGCTAGAACTCTTATTTCCACCACACAAGCATGCAATACCCAAGTAACGATGTAGCTGGCTGCAGTGGGAGCTGGTACACTACTAAATCAACTCATAAAAGAGGTACTACCCTTGTCATCAAGTTTTGCAACTGGTTATAAGAGAAGGTAAAGCCTCTGGTTTTAGAGTCAATGCCATAGCTCCAACCAACCCCATCTGTTAATTGCATCTCATGTCTCTGTGCTGGCTCCTTATTTCCAGCCTCCCTATTCTATGACACTCCACAGCTCAAACCTCTACATCTATTCTGCTCATATTGGCTCACATTATATTTGGGTCTCCTTTCTCCCACTGCCTTCCCTTTCCACCAGCTCCACTGACTCTCTCAGGTTAATATGTATTTTGCTTGCTATACAAGAAAACATTTTCTAGAAGAATTCCAGTGCCCCAGTGTTTCAGTGTTTGCTTACACTGTAAGTAGGATACAGAGTTAAGTGACTCCTAGAGCATGGTAAAACACAGCAACCTGTTGGCTCTCCCAGTGTAAGTTCAGTGAGAGATATGCCCAAGTACAAAAAATTATGGTAATCATCATGTAGATCAGGCGAGTTTCATAGCATCACTCTCACTAAAGCTAGTATGGTCACAACGAATGATGACTCAACAAACACTTCCCTTCCTTACTAATCCTATTTTCTTAAGTATCTAGTTAAATATGTGGGTCAGACAAAGGCAATATAGTAGAAGTGAGGGAGAATGACTTGCAATAATACTCCATGAATAGTCTTTTCTATTTCTGTCCAGTCACAAGTTTTCCTATCTTTGTTGTCAGGTCTGACCTCTGATTTTAAGTGATGTTCATTTATCCATATAGTTGCCTAGAGAGTCACAAGCATCAGGTTATTAAGGAACTTTCACTGAAGAGTGACCTGGAAACAAACAAGACCTCTGTGCTTTCACCACGGAGGCAATTTTATCAAGGTTGAAACACACCAGGCTACGTTCTGATCTTGTTTACAGAGGCATAATAAACCCATCCAATTCCATGCAGAGAGAAAGATGAGAATCTGGCCCAGGAAGTCAAGTCACTGAAAGATTACTTAATTATGTTTGCTTAAAGTAACAGCAAAACGTTGGCACCTGCCTCCACAAGGAAACAGGGAGACTAAAAGGAGAGATTATTAATGTAACAGTCTGTTAAAGTGCTATTTGTGTTAGGTCAGCTAAATGGAATCAATTTGTCAGAGACCTTGTCCTACTAGTTAGTATTTCTTTTCCATCAAAAGGGAGAAACTACTCCCAGCTGCATTTTATTCTCTAGGGTGTGAAGGATATAATCCTGACACATTAAGTTCATTCTCGGATTCAATCTCTCATTAAAAAACAGAACAAAATAATGCAGTGCTCTGAGGTCTCAGTTCTTTGGAGAGTAGGTATTGATGATCCATTTCCTTAAGATTTACTGAATCACTACTATATCTGTATGAAGATATGCTTAATAAAGATATCAAGCTTTCAACAAAATGCTGATAATATCATTTATTATCTTGATAGTAGACATACTGCTTTACTGGCCACATGCTTGAACTTGTTTATATTTTCTGGTACTTGCTATTAACTGCATAGTTCTGATCAAGAAGAAAACAAAATCAAACAATTACACTTGCCTTATCTTCACCCATAAAGTAATCCATCATTTAAAACAGCTTTCTAAATGTCAGATTCAAGTTTGTTTTGTCTGCCTTTTTCATAAACAATTAATACCAGCTGATTATTTTTAACATCAAAATCTCATATTATCTTAGATCATAGCCTTAACAAATATTTCATATAGCTGCATATAAGCAGTGTAAAAGATGTATGGAATACTCTGTGATATTAGCTCTTCTTTAAAATCAGGAACTGGATTTACAGAGAGTATTTGTCGCTGCTACTATAATCATCAATCTTCCTTCCAAGTACTTTGGTTCTTCAAAAGTCTTTGTCAGTTCAGGACAACTTTATCGATTTCATCTGACCCATATTAGATTTCCTGCAGAGATTTATCTGTTCCCAGAAGATTATGTCAACAATGCTAACCCAGGATAATCTAAGTGCAATGACCTCCACTCAAATTCAGATGCTAAAGTGATATATGTTTCCTCTCACAGTGATACATTCAAACTTTAAACACGGGTAAGTGGAGCTATCTCATTTCTAATTTGGGCAATATAGCCATAATCACTTCTTATTAAGATGTCAGTTATCCTCATTCTATTTATTATTGTATTGGTAGCCTTTTGCCTCTGAAATTCCAGTCTCTCACACTGGGGTAGACTATTATTGCAATAGTTAATATAATGAAGCAGTTGAGAGTGCTCAGCCCCTTAGCAAAACAAAGAGCCTTCAACTGTTCAGTAGTAATGGCCTGATGATCAAAAGCTTCAGCTAGTCCTTCTGAAGAAAAAGATTATTCATTTTGATAACAACCACATTCAGATAGAAAATATCAGAGATCTTGCCAGAAGTTCTCACCTTCACGTCTGTCTTCTTGATACAATAGTCCTATTTTTGGAGAATAAATTCAATTAGTATTTGGTTTGTTAGAGCATCTCCACCAAGATTTTGGCCATATCTCCAAAAGCATGTTTGAACCAACAATTGTAAAAGGGAGAGATAAAGCATCTGGAAGCACAAATAAACAAACATGTCATAACTTCAGAAATCTTTTCTTTTTTTTCCCCCCAGAAGACCAGATGTTCTATCAGGTGGAAAAATAATTTAGTTGCTTGGCGTAAGTTTGACTAACACATGCACATGTACATGCAGAGAATGTCTAAAGACTACTGTGCATTCATTCCATTCACTTTCTGAACATCATTAATAATAGTAAAAACAAAAAGTATTCTCTGAAATTTTGCATGGGATATAGGCAATCCAAACACACTTGGGTGGTCTGCAAATGTCTTCTGGACACTAAATATTAAATGAGGTACCTAAAAATGGTCTCAGTAAACAACCTGCGTCTAAAAAGTCTAATCTGAACTCTAATCTCATCATGTTTCTAAACGAAGAAGTTCCATTTCCTGTGAATAATTTTAACCATTAGAAATAAGTATACACTTCAAATTATCTACAGTGAGGATGCTGGTTTATCTGATCTAAAGTATTTTAAAGAAGTTACTTTTCACCATAAACCAAGAAAAGTTTATTCCAGCTGGTATTGCCACAGTGCAAGCTCTGGAGCAGACTCTCCCTTGCTGCTGTCCTGAATATGCAACAGAGTGACCTCACTCCTCTCCTTAAGGTCCTTCCAGATGCTGTTACTGATATTTCCTGCTTACTGTGCTGCCAGAGATATTATTCCCTATTTAGCTGGATTAGTGAGCAATAGCTCAATCTGTCTAGAAAATCAGGACAGTATTGTCAGCAGTAGTCACAGAAAATATATTTAGATATTGCAAAAGGAGGGCTTTTTTGATCCAAAAAGTGCTAGTAATTTTCTATCATTTGTTCAGCTTCCTGCTTCCAGGCACTTCAAGAAGACACTTCATTCCCATCAAGAAAACCTGTTGCATACAACATGGATGGCTGTCTGAAAATCCCTTTTCTGGTTTCTCATTTGAGTGAAGCACTCTCCCATGAAAGCTAGCTGCCAGTTCTGCCCCAGGTTGATCATTTTAAATTGAATATTTTGCCCAAGCAGTGACACATTTTCCTTTTACGAATTTAATAAATAAAACAAATTTATCTTTTATCATTAAGTCCTCCAAAGTTAAGCTATAAGCATTTATACTTATTTATAAACTGTTAATACTGTTAATACTGTTATAAACTGTTAATACTCCAAGAAAGTTTGGATATTCATTGTCTGTCTGAGCACCTTCATTGTCTGTCTGAGCAAACGATCGCAGGATAAATCTACACTTCAATGCAGTGGAATGACTTAATACATAAGATTTGAAACATTGCTGTTTATTTCACTTATTCTGATGTTCTTCACAACATGTCAAGGTATCCTACGATCTATATGAATACTGCCATATGTATGCATTAAAGAAGAAAATAATAATGATAAGTTTAAAATTTAGGATAAATTCCAATACTACAAGAATGATGCTCCACTTCAAGAAACAGAAATAGATTCATACCAAAGGCACAAGCTACACTGCACAATTTTGCAATGAGATCATGATAAAACTCAGCAAACAAAACATTTTACACAAAGGACACCGTATACTTCCTAATGTCATCATTTTCAAAGGGTTTTATATTCCCAGCTGATTAAATAGCAGGTATAAGTCATCCTAGGTTAGATGTGTATAGTAATAAACAACGTTTGGTATCTATCACAATGTGTTAATCTTTATGCTGACCAGATTAAATGCAAGTAAATTCCATTTTCTAGGGGGAGTGTGTGCACATTCTTTTAACTCAGACTTAAATAGTCTGGCATAGGCCATGATTTTATTTTATTTTATTTTTTACTGAAAAATATATTTTATAAAGAGATAAATAATATTTAGGAAATATTTTTACAGAAACTTTTTCCCCAGTAGTTGGCAAGGTAGCCATTTGTAGACAGAATGTTCAGTTTTTTTTAACATTCTAAAAAGAGACAAAGAACTCATAGGATTTTGCTTAGAAAACCTGTTAAAAAATCCTGAGATATATTCACACAAAATTTTTTTTTGCCCTGTTTACTTAAGTGACCGAAGATGACATCATTCCACCATTGTTGAACACTATTCAAAAATAGATAAGAACTTCAGAGGCAGGAAGGGAAAGTATTTTGCTTAGCCAGCCCCTGGTTCTCCCAGCCAAGACTCACTCTCTGATTTCTGGGTAAATAGCAAGCAATTTCAGTGCAAACAGTGGGCAAACACTGTAGATAAGAACTCTGTCTACAGTTTCCTAAATCCCGTATTCTTTAAGCTGATGAGCTCTTTCCAGCCCAGGAAATGTTTTACTACACTCTTTACAGAAATCCATAATCCTGAGTAAATTAATTTTGGTAAGACAAAACCTCATCTTATTAAATGCTAACACACTACACATGCTATAGCCAATGAAGTAATTATTTTACAATGTTGAAGGTCTAATCAGAAAGAAAAATAATTATATCAAATACCAACACTGAAAAATTATTTTTAGTTATTTTAGCTTTTGAATACAATTGTACTAAACACAAATCTGTTTTGCTGACAAAGCACAATCCACATTGAAATGAAACAGAGAACCCTTGGCAAGGCATTAGCTAGCAATTACATTCAGGTTTTTAGTTACCCCTGTTGAACAAAAAAAAAACTCAAGGAAAACTTTCACATGAGATTTTTCATATTTTCTGCGATTCACGCAACAACCACCATTTCCCGATTAAAGAAAGCTAGTTCTCAGAATATATTACAGTGACCCAGGCATTACTGTAACATAAGAGCTAACTTGGGCAGAAGCAATGGTTAATCATTTTCTCATCTATGACTTAAAGAGAAAATAGCTCAGCTCACTGAACCTACAGCTTTAAGAGGAGATGGTTGCAAGTCCCATTTCAGAATAGCTCATTTCCTTGAAGGACATGTGGATAGAGAATAGGACTCTGAGGTTGTATTTAGTTGCTTGGTCGCCTACGGATTTGGGTTTTTTTTTCCCACAATGAAAAAAAAAATCAGTTTTTTACCAATATTGCTGTTCTTCTGTACATAATTAAGTTGTATGTGTTCTCATTCAGAAGATAAAAGTCCGGGATGTAAATCTCTAGAACAATCATCACAAAAGAACAAATGATGATTGTGCTTCACTTCATTAGCAAAGGAAATCAGGTAGCAAAGTGAACCCTGACACCAGCAAACAGCTGCATGCTTAAGAGCCTTACAAATAAAGTATTTTAATATCATTTTAATACTCCTAACACTATTATAAAGACTATGTTGCTTTTTTGGTAGGAAGAAAATGGGAGAATAAAGAAGAAAGCATTCTGTCAGTATCAAGTGTTTCATCAAATGTTGATGCTCCTGTGCTTTGCTATTCCTCTGTTATCTGAAGAGAAGCACAGCCCCTTGTGTACCTCCAAAATGCTAGATATCCAGCTGTAAGAATTGCTAGAACCCATTATAACTCTACCAAAACCTTGCCATAAGGCCTATTTAGGCTAAGAATAGGTCTGTGCCATTGCTTGGGCTGGTACATACATTTCCTCCTTGCTTACTCATGAGTGCTATAAACTCTCAACCCCTGTTTTGTTGACAGTTATAGTAGTGCAAAATTGTTTTGCTGATACACAAGATTTTGCTTGTTAAAATGAAACTACTACTGACACAAAAACTCTAATACAGAAAGCAGAGAGGGTGACCTGAAACTCAGATGACTTCCCTACATTAACACATATACATATACTGACACAATCTATGGGGGTGAAGAAGCCAAGAAAGACTAATGCATGGAAAGTATAGCCCTAATGCCATAAAATATAGTAGTCCTCCTAAATACTATATAAATATAGATATCTATATACAGATACCCTCTATGAGTTTCCCAGCTTTGTCTGTAAATTTCCTCTTTCACTTTACCAAAGAAATGGATCTGTCTGTGACTTCAATTCAGTGTACCCAAAGAGTGGGGATATTAATTCAGTGATGAATGGCGTCAAAATGCTGATAGCTTATAATGTTTTGCATAGTTGTATCCAGTACATGTCCAGTGGCAAAGATTTGCAGTCCTTTACCCTATCTTCCGTAGTCATCTTCATACCAAATAACAACTCCTGCTGCAATGCCTAATACAGTTTGAAAATCCATGCTTTGAGTGCCCATAATGAGTCCTGATATATCGGAGCTGCCATAAACTCTTTTTTTCTTGTGAGGCTAGCTTTTCTTAACAAAGTTTCAAGGAAATATTGCATGTAGTATCCAAGGAGTATCCAAGGAATAACACTATCTCATCTCAGATATATCTTTAGCCAAAATAAAATCACTTCCCTTGTGACTGACACATGTGGACAAGGAGCAGAACTACACATATACAAAAATTCAGCCTCAGTTTTCATTTACTTCACTTTGAATCATTCCTTAAAAGTACTGCTTTCGTACTTTTGAACAACTGACTAAACACTTAGAGACAAATGACTAAAAACTTAGAGTCATTCATATAACTGTATTGAGGAATAAAGAGAGATCTCTTGCTTTAACAAGCCAGTCATTAAAAAAAAATAATAAATCTACGGATACAGAATAAGAGCTGATCATTCCTTTTTTATTACTAGTAAATCACACCCTTTGAAACAGTGACATTAATGCAGTAATAAGTCAAGTTAATCTATTTCATCTGATAAGCATTAGCGCTATTCCCTCACTTCTATGGTGTTTTTTTTCCCTTCAGTACAGTTATACTCGAATCATTTCCTGAAATCTTACATTTTTTCTATGAATTCCTGCTGTCATGCACATTTGAATCATTTGACCTATGCAACCACATGGTATTCTCTAAAGAGCAGAAATTTCATTTCTGCCAGTTACATATTAAGATCAGTTTTAACTTGAAAATTTTCTTTCGCTGTTTTCCAGTTAAAGTGTAGGTAAAATGCATATATACACAGACAATAGAAAGAGGGGAAAAGGATGTATATATAACGAGAGAGACAAAGCATACAATTTAAATAACTTATTTGAATATCAGGTTAGTAGGTTATAATATAAAATGAAGTTCCATGAAGATACATTGAAAACTATGATTTATGTAAAAATATTTGGAAATAGGAAAAAAAGTTCCTTTCTATTTTTTAAGGCAAATAAAGCACAAAAGGTCAAGGGCTGCTAGAACCAATCAAAATTTCAACCTATTAAAACACTTAAATATTGCTTGCATTACAACAAATTACAGTACAGGGATTTATATCTGAAGTAGACCATTTACAGCAGCTCTGTAAATGATCTACTTCCTACAAAAAAGAGTTTCCATTTGCAATATATGTTTTAAAGGTAATAGTAAGCAAATCAAGTCTTTAAAAATACACACATCTTACAGAATGGCACATGGAAAAGACGCAGACTTTTTGATTTTATTCCTAAGAAATGCAGCAAGCCAAAAAAATTGGCATGGATGAGAAAATAAAATAATATTTCTATAATATAGTAATCCAAGAGAAATTCCACTAACTGAACCGAATTTTATGCTAGTTTTGGTGAAGACTATTTCTGCCGAATATAAAGAGAATCCTCAGAATTCTTACATGGACAAAAAATAAGAGAAGAGCAGTGTATATTATAATGCAGAGATCTGACAGTCAGGAAATAAGCTCTGGACTTCTCTCAGAATGCTGATTTGTGGCTTTTGAAGACATCTCACTCTAGTGTCACTTGTCTCCTCCTGTGTCATACTTAATATTTAGGTCACACATACACATCTTTTTTAAAGCAACTTCATTATATATCATGTTTAAATGCATATAACCAAGTCACAAGTTCTGAATTCTCATGCATTCTGCACTCTTTCCCACACTCTTTGCAAAGGAGAGTTTAATGTATATTAGTGACAGCTCAAGAGCACCAGAAATACTTTGTCTTTTTTTTTCTAAATATTTTGTCCAAATTAAAAAAAAAATCAAACAACATCTCCAGCATAATTTGTAATTAAAAACTGTTATGAGTCTTCTCAGTATCCTCAGGTTTGGTTTGCTCGTTTGAGCTCTTTTCTCAGGAGAGCTTTAGCAAACCACTCCCAATTACATTAAGGTTTGAGGTTCTTTAGATCTATTAAGCAGCACGAGTTCCTCACCAGAAAAGACCTTTGAGAACCAGCACCAGGGCCTAGAGCCTTCCATCTTGCTGTGGGCTTCTCCTATGCATCACCAGGGCAAAGTATAACTCTGCGGTTTTTACCATGGCTGTTTTTCTCCACAATTGATTATCCTCATTCCTTCCCTATTTTTCTCATCTTCTTTTCCAGCCTGGAAGACATAAAAAGAAAAGATGAAAAATATTATCAACGAGTATTTTTCAGTTCCAAATAAGATTGGAACACTGCTCAAATTGCCAACTTTTTAGGTAGACAAAAACAGAAGAAAATCTGTTCGGAGACTATTTTTACCACTGCTAATGCTAGAATGGGTCCAGCATTACATTCCATAAGGGACTCCTAAGCAGATTGCTGTTGAGGGTATTCAAGTTTCCTGGAGAAGCACCATGCAGTGCAGTGAAAGAGTTAATTTTTTTCAAAATAGTTTCCAAAACCTTCTCCTTGATACAAAGGGTTGCCTCCAACTAGCCAAGAGTGGGAGGAAGAGTGAAAGAGCCTCAAAACCTATAAATACAGGGTACAAGTGCCCCTTAATATGTAAGCTGGATTAATCATGGGGTCCCCTACCAAAACCACTCCTCAAGCATGAGTGCCCAGCTCCTCACTTTGAAAGCTTAAGCAATGCGTGCCTTTCCCCTCTACAAGGAGGCGAGGAAATGCCTGCCTTGTGCTATGCATTCTCTCAGATATGAGGCTAGAGAGTTGCCAGTGAAGCAGATGCTCCACATTCAGTCTCACCAGATGGAATCCAGATGGGACCCAGACCTCTCGTTGCAACACACTCTATGAGGTTCTTGCTTGGCAATTTAAAGAACTGCAATTACGTTATCTCATCTCACTCCATTCTGCACATCAGCTGTAAGTAAGGTGCCAGTTTGTCCATGAGGACTATAAAAACTGGACTATGAGCATGCATTGTTGTTGGTGGAGATTGCCCTCTCTGCTGTCAAAATGTGCTTTGTTCAGAGACTGGTGCAGAGAAAGCAAGATGATTCTGAGGATTAATACATAAAAACATGCTCCTGTAATGGGGAAAACCAGAGGTCTGATCCCTGAAAATGTGTGGGAAAGAGCTCTGCATTCCTTTGAACAGAGGACACAGAAGATGTCCTCTAAACCTTAAGGTGTCCACTAAACCTTACATAAATTGGCGACCCTTTTTCTCTCCTATACCTGTCATGATTCAATTTCTTATTGAAGATGTATTCTTTCCAAAATCCTGCTGATCATTGAGTATGTTCCCAAAAAGCTTTTCAGAACAAGATCCATGGCATCCAACAACATAATCAGGCTCAGAGGAGATGCTCAGTTAGGCAAATGGTAAGTTTCTCAGCCATGTCAGGATATAGGCTCTGGAGGTAACCCCAAGTACTTCCAGCAACCCTGCAGCTGATTTCTATGCTGTGTGAGATTGTTGACATACAAAATACTATTTTATTTTAGAAACCACAAGAAAGAAGCAGGATTTTGTAAAAATTGGGCAGCCAAGAAAAGTGTCCTTAAGGTCCTGAATCCAGTATTTTCTTAATTTTCAAATCACATGATTGTTTCAACACTAACTACATTAAATTAAAACGTGCTGTTCAAACAAATTTTTAGTAATTACAAATACTGACAACAATTAATATGTTCTTTATTAAAAGAATTAACAGCAATAGTTCCCTTGGCTGAATGTTTTCCTAGATAATGGTTACTAACATTCTCCCCAAAGTAAATTATTGCTGCAGGAGGCCACAGAAATTGCAACACTACACTTCACTCATACACAAAAGGTCACGTATTTAAACACGACAGTATTAATGTGGTTTGCTTCTCTATTAGAATATCAGGGATAAAAACAATAAATGAAGAGTTGAAAAACAATGGAAAATATGAAACTGGAAGGAACAGCTGATAGCCTTGAGAGCTGCACTGCCATCCAGAGGGACCTGGACAACTGGGCGCTGAGAAATCTCATGAAGTTCAATAAGGGCAAGTGCAGGGTCCTGCACTTGGGGAATAACCCTGGACACCAGTACAGATTAGGGATTGATCTGCTGGACAGCAGCCCCGCAGAGAGGGACCTGGGTGTCATGATGGACAACAAGTTGACCATGAGACAGCAGTGTGCCCTGGTGCCAAGAAGGCCAATGGGATCCTGGGGTGCATTAAGAAGAGCG
>JAUBOD010000668.1:283041-296765 GCA_032353885.1 Nothura maculosa
TTATTCCTCCCCAAGTGCAGGACCCTGCACTTGTCCTTGTTGAACTTCATTAGATTTCTCACCGCCCAGTGGTCCAGCCTGTCCAGGTCCCTCTGGATGGCAGTGCAGCCCTCAGGGCTGTCAGCTACTCCTCCAAGTTTGGTATTGTCAGCAAACTTGCTGAGGGAGCACTCCATCCCTTCATCGAGGTCATTAATGAATAAATTGAACAGGATCGGGCCAAGGACTGACCCTTGGGGGACACCGCTAAGTACAGGCGTCCAACTGGACTCTGTGCCACTGACTACCATTCTCTGCACCCTGCCATGGAGCCAATTCCTAATCCACCTCTGTGTCCACTCATCAATCCCACACATTCACAGCTTGCCCAGGAGGATGCTGTGAGGGACAGTGTCAAAAGCCTTACTGAAGTCCACATATAGACCACATCCATCACTCTGCCTTCATCTAACCAGTTAGTCACTCCTTCATAGAAGGTGATATGAAACATGATTAGAGAAAAGTGCGGAAGGTTGGTTCCCAAACATAAATACACTGTCATTTCATAAACATTTCATAAAACAGTGCATTATTTCATGCGTTTTCATGAAATATACATATAGGGTCTGAATATTGTATGAAATATTGCAGGAGAATTAGATGAATTATAATGAAATATTAAATCCTATATATATTTAATGTATTTTCACAAAATATTGATGTACAACGCATTACCTATAAATAACACCATGCACAACCTTGGATGAAACAAACTTATTTCAAGAAAATACCTAATAACTTTTATCATCAAAATGGAAACACAATATAAACCTTACCACATGTCATCAGAATGGATTTTTCACTGAAAGTGTTTTACCTGCTCAGTTATCTGAAAAGGCCTGCACGCTTACCATCCCAGGTTATCTTAGATGTTGTGTAACATAGTACATATCTGTAAAACAAACTAAGCCCTATCCTTTTATCATCAGACAAAAACATCTTTCTAAGATCAAGTATCATCAGCCTTGGTTAGCAAGGACTTCAAGAACCTGAGGAAATCTAAGCCCTACTGAAATTCATATCCTTAGTGTTCATGGAAGCAAGTTTCCCTTCATCAGCACTTCTGCTCCATGAAACCTGATTCTAACAACAGTACTCACCTCAAATTAATTTTTTGGATAGATATCAGAAAAAAAAAAAAGGCACAGAATCTGAGTTCTGTTCTCTAGTTCTATTCTTTCCTATTAGTCATCATTTGTTGCACAAGCCTAGAAATGGCTTTACATGGGACAAGCCTGATCCAAGAAAATGCCAATCCACATTGTCTTCTGTCTTCTCCTGCTACTACTAGCATGACGGCTGTTTGAGCTGCTCTCCAAATTTCTGCAAAGCTAGTCAGCAAGGCTGGAATGCTGCTGCAGGGCAACAACATCTTTACAAGCCTCCACCTTTACAAGTGAAGAACTCAATCACCAGGCTATATGGCAAAAAAATGGAAATTCTGGTATCATATATATATAGAAAATGGATCCCAGGATATCAGTGGAAGGAAGGATTTACATGTTTGACCATCTCCTTGTTTCTGGATGACTGTCCCAAGAAAGCCCAGAATGGCCTGTAGGCAAAATATATGCCTACATATATTTTAGCTGGCACTGAGACAAGCTTCCTGGTACACCTACACAGACTCTTGTATAGAAGCATTTATTTAGAGTGTAGTTAGACATATTGGCTATGTGGGTGCATCTCTCAATGACCAACTCCTTTGTAATAGTTATTTTCCAGTGATCAGTGGCAAATGAAGATGTCTCTACAGACAAAAATCTCAGTTACACCCTGGAAAAACATTCTCTCTTGCAGTTCTTCCTTTCTCTAGAAAAAATAACTGACATTAGCAATAACAAAAATAACATAGTTTACTCATGCAGGAAGAGATTTCCCACAATACAAAGAAAACTTAACACATCCACTATTTTGTTATTATTCATATCTGATATGCTTGACAAAAGCAGCATGTTCTTGCAAATAATAACATAGTCTTGTCAAGTTTGTTATTGCAAACTGCTATAAAAATTCATTCTGTAATCCTATAATCCTTGCTGAATTTCGTGTTTTGTTTCTCTGATATGCTCATGACAAATTTTTTTAGCACACCATGTGAAATTTGAGAGCAGTTTTAACTCAGTTGCTTGATGATCGTATCATAGATGTACAAGAAATAAAATACACTAACAGGAAACTTGAGATGCATAAATGGCAAGACTGCTTCAACATCCACCAATAGACAAATGTTTAAGAAGACAAAAAGCTTTTTAAAAGAGTCTTTCAACTAGTTCTTGCCTCATTTTTCTTGGTACTGCCCCCTTCTTGCACTCTCTTTTTTGCTTCATCTATATTTAATGAACTTCTCCTGTTACTAATAATGTATCATTCAGCACCACTTTTCTTTCTTCTTGGCAGAAGACTATGATATGCATTGTTTGCATTTTAAGTAACATACAGGGACTGCAGACAGCCAGGTGTTGTACACTGGAACGGAACAGATTATAAAATCTTCTGGGAGGGAAAATATCCCACCACCGGCATAACCATCAAGCAAAAAGACGTAAGAAAAGGAGGGCTTCATCACCTACTTATAACAAAGTAAGTTGAGACAGAAGAAGACCAAAGCTTGGATTTCTAAGGAGCTGACTGAGCCACATGAGCTCCGATTTCCATTAAGAAATTCAGCCAGGGTTCCCCGCGGAATCACAGGGAATTTTGCAGTAGAGTCAGGACCAGCAACGTCTATCGCCTTTTCCGGACTTAATCAATGAGGACCATGTCTACACCAACAAGAGATCTGCAACTAGGAGAAAAGGCATTTTACTTCCAGTATGGTACCATATCAGTACCTTTAAGCTGGGTTTGGAAACCAAGTTCAACTTTCAATGCTGCCTTACACTGTTAGAAATTATCTGTTCAGATTGTGACTTTTTCTCATATGTAGCTGCACTGTACTCCACTGTACAATGTAAAACATTTAAATGTCACCAGGCTCTAGTGATATTTCAGAGACAATAAGACCTTTTTCGTCTCAACAGGAATTGTCCAAAGCTCTTCCAGAGAGAAAAACAGCTCCTTGCAGTTAAATAGTTATTCTATGTAAGGAACCTCTCATCATGCATTCAAAATCTGCATGAGGATTGGGAACTTCTTTCCTTGCTTCTTTCATTATTTTATTACTTATTTAATTTCATATTAAAATATTTATTGTTGTTAATGCAAAATGATTTTGGAATTGATTGAAAGATTGCTTCTTTCTTGTCTTTTCTCCGGTGTGGAATATTTGAGCAATGATGTGTAACTTGTTAACGCTCCATGCCTCATGTGTGGGCAATCTGTTAAAAATGCTGCATTTTGTATTTGTACATTGCTACGCATTTCAAAAAAAAACCCATCATTCTCCTGGGTAGTACCTAGAATGGTAGAAAATTGCATTCTGTTGACTATTAAGCAATTTGTAGTGAAAGAAAGAGTGTTTAGTAGCACAGTTCAAAATTGCCATTAGGTCTTTCTCAAATTTCTCTCTCAATTCGATTAGTTCCATTAACTGGCTTTTTTTTTCCCCTCCTCCTCTCTGAGCTGCCTCTTTTTGTTCTTGTTTTGTATTTGTTTGTTTGTTTTACAGTGAGGACAAATGATTTTATCCCAGATGAAGAGCTAAGCGCTCTCGGAATAACTGAATCATTTAGTAGTGCTTGGCTTCATGTGTTTGTCAGCTGCAGCTGACATTTAGCACAGGCTTTATCTCAGTTGTGGTAATTACTACATTGACATGAGCTCTCATATTCAGCACAGATTGTTTTCAGCAGATGTAACCAAGCAACTCTGCCTTCCCTGGAAGAGTTTGTCCAGCTTTTGAAGTGCGACAATATTCAGGCACGTGCATTTACACCCTTATAGACATAGGCACTCACACACACAACTGGTCAATGCTATTTTCATGACAGCATCCACTCTTTCTCAGTGCCAAGTCTATTCGATTACCCCACACAATGTAAGTATGGGATCACTCTGCTGTACACGACTGCTGCATTACATCCTGGCGGTGCATCTTATTATACATGAAGGTTATTGTTATTGTAATGTATCTCAGCGGTACACCAAATGTTACTTTAATGATGTAATTAATATGCTTGGATTTACCATCTAATGTTCTTAGGCACCACTTGTGTTGCATGTGATACCACCCATTTCAAAGATAACTGGAAACAGCAGCTTTTTGTTAAGGGAGTTGGCAGAGAAAGAAAAAGGATTAATACTAAGTCACATCCCCTAACAACACTTTAAAAACCTTTGTGTCAGATGTGTTCAGCTGACATGAGAACTGAGAGTGATGCTGCCTCTGAAGTTTGTACAATTTGCATTATTTATATATAGTTGAGCATTTAGTTATTATTATTCCTGACTGTGAAGAATAGGAGTAAAGTTCTTAGACAAGCTGGGTTTTAGTGGCAACAAATCAATCTGTCTAGATTCTGAAATTCAGAACCAGTTGAGAAAATTTTAGGATAGTCTGCCTTCAATATTAAAAAAAGTATTAGCAATGGCTTGCTTCATAAATTATGTATACAAGAAAAGAAATGTTCTTTTTTTCTCCCCTCCGAATGACATTTTTTTCACTCCTAGGTAAGATGGCATATAGCAATGCTATATAGACACTTTAGTATGGCAGAGGCCACATCTAAACATGGAAGACTTGAATAAATACAGTTAGGAAATATGACAAATACAGCTTTACACTTCTCTAGCATGACTCTGACTCATTGCTTGCTACTCTTATATAACTTTATTATAAATAATGTTAGTAGAAAAGCAATTACGAACTTAAATAAGAAATAATAAAAACCTTAGGTAAGCTAATTGTGAATAAAAAAGTTTTCAAGAATGCAGCAAGAAAATCCAAAGATGTATGTCTCAGTCTTTACACTCCTGCTGATAGATAATTCACATTCTTGATGATGCAGAAGACTCTTTTTGTGTGATTTACAATTTTACTCTAAGTCATGTTATAAAGATCGAAAAAATAATTTTCACACAGGAACAACAGGTTTGTCAAAGAAATAGAAGTCAGAAAAATGCAAGTACTGAATTCTGAAATATGTATATTAAAAAAATAAGAAAGATCAATCAAAAAATGATTTAAATCAACCATATTTTGGTTAAAAAAGATGAATGCAAGTTTGAAAAATGACTCCAAAGATTATGAGAAGCTTTGCACTGAAATGTTCTTTCTTCCATTTGATAGATCTAGACAACTGCAATTATATCGCCAAATGCTTTGAATTGACCTTACACAACAAAGCTTTTGATTAAACAATATTTTAATTGGAAACTATAATACCAAGAATTTTAATTGCTAAATATCAAACTCATGACTGCCATCACAGTTTGTGTTTTCCATGGAAAATATATCTACAGAGATCTGCTCTTGCAAGAAACTTTATAATGAGTTAAATGCATCTGCCAACTAATTAACACAGCATGAAGAATGCAAACAATGTTCTATAAAATTTATATATTATATATTTTGATATTTTTCTTCATCTTATGAAGTCTCTGTTACAATAATCCATTTCTTGTGACCACACTTGCTGTTCACAGAGCCAAAGTTTCTTCTAGCAAGTAGCATTGAAATGAGACACCTATACATTTTATGTATGCTGTTCTTAGAAATACAGAATAAACTCAGACAGAAAGTATGTTTTAATCTCTGCTACTACTGATATTTGATCTCAAGACCACTGCTGTTTTAAAATAAAGAGACACACATATGAATGCATCACATCACAGGAGGGAAGCAAGAGCAGTTTTTTGAACTTTTTCCCCCCCAAATGAGTGTTTTGCCTGTGGATTGGTGCCAATTGACACATTCATGTGGTGCACATAACCTGACTCTGAGCCCTTGGAGAAGGGGATTCTTTAGATAAAGCATCCATACTGCTGAAAAAAATGAATTTCAAATATTGTTTTTCAATAGTCAATCTCTCCAAGTACTCTTTTAGTACCCTTGTTTTCCTCCACTTTTCCCATAGATATCTTTATCTTTTTATAAAAAATATATATATATTAAATGAGTCAAAGTGCTGTGAGAGGCCCAGAATTTGGAGCGTCAATTAAAATCAGACTAGCAAGAGTTTGTAGCTGCATATATATTTTAATAGTTGTACCAAGGCAAAGATCTGTGCTGGGGTTGAGGACTTGTACTCTTTGCAGACCTGTTCAGCAGACCTCCCATACACTCCCGCAATACATTTAATCCCTGACATAAAGAGACCACCTCTTCAGTGCTCTTCAGTGCACTTCCGTGTGAAGAGCAATAGTTCAACCTACAATCTCATAATAATCAACAATTTTAAGGGATTATTTAACAAACACAAGTATACTATATCGTGCAGGTGCAAAACAGTCCTGAAAAAGCATCAGTTATATGACTACTTAGACTTACACACTCACCATAAATAAAGCATTATTAGAAGGTGTCTCTCAGGCCAAAACACAAGGACATTTTTCTATCTGCATAGAAATAGAGCCTGTGTGTTAAGGAAAAGGACATGATCACAACAGAATTAAAGGTCAGCAAGTTTTCTCATGAGAACCAAACCTTTCATTTAATACTATATAGGTATTGTATTGCTGGATTGCATTTATGTAAGGTGATCCAACCCAACCAGCAGTGGGAACACATGGAGAATGAAATTATACACCTTCTTCAACTTGTTTAAATCACTCAACACCTCAGAAATTTTGCAACTAATGCATTCTAGTCACGGATATAAAGCCACTCCCACACACACACCTTTTTCCCCAGTCCATATTTTTTCTGGTTAATTTAAGTGCCTACTAGTAACAGATAACTGCAATAATAATCTTTTCAAACTTATTCCTAGAGGAACTCAAAATAACAAGAAGGATATTGCTATAATAGTAATGTTTAAGATGTTAATTTTCCATTGTTTTTATTTGAAAAAAGGATCAACAGCACCATGTTGCAATGAATATTTACTAGAGAAGCCTAAACTGTAAGCCCCATTTCTACTACCAAAGAATACTTACTACATCATCACCTATACTTCCTTTGAAATAGCATAGCATTTTTGACATAGAAGGAGAAGACTAGAAAGTAAATCTAAATAAACATTATCAGAGTTAATAGAGCAATGCATTCAAGAGAACAAAATAATAATCCAGGTAATCATTAGCTATAGGAAAGCAGGGTAAAGAAACTCTAAAACAGAAGAGGTCAAGTGGAAAAAAAAGGGGAGGGGAAAAGACTCTAAATCACAAGTCTGGTTTTTAGGCGGTTACTTGCTTATTCTTCTCTCAGAAGTCCTTTACTTTTCTCCTCAGTCATTCCTTATACAAGGTAGAGCTCAATGATGACTTAATTTCCCCTTCAAAAAGGCAGAGCATTTGAAGCAGCCTAGTTAAGGACCACAAATTTTCTCCACCATCTCCTTTGCCTCAGGAGGGAAATAGGCTGCTTTTGTCAGTGTAAATGTAGGCTAGTAGTTGATTATTCTTCTTTATCTCCCCTTCCTTACATGCCAGCTCAGCAGTACTGTGCACATGTGGGCAAGGAGGAGATATTTTATTCAGAGCATTTTATTCTGTATTACAATACCAAAAACTAGCATTAAGCTGTAAATTCATCTGGGGACCAAACTTTCCTCTCCCACTTGGAAATCAGTGGCTGCTTTGCTACTGGCTTCACTAAAATATTCTATGCTTTGGGAAATAAATTTTGAATACATTCTCATAATAAAATACAAATCCCTGAGATCAAAATATTCTCAAAGATATGCAAAATGCTGCTGAGATTCTCAATTTACTCAAAAGGATTCAATTTTTAAATTATTTATGCAAGTGCAATAAGAAAAGTAGTTTCACGGTCATATTGTTTGTCTCCATTTCCTGCTTCTCTGCTTCTCTTTCTTGCCAAAGGCTTCATCATCCTTCAAAATTATAGGACCCTTCTGCAGTAAAAAAATACTAAATAAATAAAGAATCTGCAGAATAATAATTTCGAAAAATATTTCAGTGGTGATTCTATAGGTGGATACTTTTTAGAGATACAGATGTATTCAGGGTATTTGGTGGTTTCTTGGTTTTTTTTTGAAGGGTTTTAGTAGAGAACTGCAATATTTCTAAACTCACAGATTCTAAACTTGCCTTTAAGACTAAAGTTATTTGAATTAGCAAAAGTAGTAAGACATTGTAATTCAACCCACAGTAAGTACAACACAGGTATATTAGTATATGTGCTTTTTTTGTTGTATTTGCACAGGAGAAGCTTGAGGAAAAAGAACACAGATGAACAGGATAGTGAGTGCTCTGTCCTTAACAGCTTTTCTTAAGACCTGGCTGTGCTAACCAGATTCATTTTACTTTACCTCTTCTAACAGAGGAAATCAGAAATTAAAAAGAAGCCCGTGAGACAATCTATTCATTGGGACCATTAAATGAATTACCTTGCACATTGAATACCATTTAGCTTGGAATTGGTACTAGTACTATTAATTTCTACCTTTTTAATGCAAACTTTAGCTAGCACATGACCCGTACTGTGTAGCAGCAGTTACACCCCAGGGACTAGAGATTAACAGCATGTGCTATGAGTGGTTTATTTTACAATTGCTGTGAAATAAAAGCTGATGGAAATGAGCCACTGGTGAATTACTTTGCCAGCAAAATCAACAACATTTTTATCACCATGGAAAAAAATATTTTTTTTTCCTTAAGATTGGTTTCATAGACAAACACAATAGTCAAGGGAAAGCTGGGGGAGGGGAAAACAGAAAAGCAAGATGCTATACTCAATGCTGTCATTTTCAGTGTTTGTTGCAGCTTATCTGAATACATTTTACCAGCTAAATCTCTATGTCACAGTTAATTAAAACACAATTTGGGCATAAAAAACCAACAGCCAAATGAAATGAAAATTATTTTCCAGATAAACTCCAGTCAGTCAGATTTTCATTCTCATTAAAGAAACATTAATGCAGCTGCTATGCCCGCTATATTTTTGGAGTGCTAAGGAAGAAGAAAATTAATCACACAGCAGGGTATTTTGGGGAGGTTGGCTTTGTCTTTTTTTTAACTCATAGTATAGATTCATTTTGAATTAAAGAAATACTGCAAACAAATACCACGTTTTTCCCTATGGTATCTCAATTTAACAGTAAGTATATTTTAATTCAGAACAAAATATTAATGTAATATTGTTGCTGAGAAAAACATGCACATTGTCGATAACTGCATAAGAGTGTGTGACACGACCATTAGAATTCTGCAGGTGAGATAATTAGAGACAAGCTATGCTGAATTGCATTGTTTTCCAGGGACACAGGGAGATTTCCCCTCCTCCACAATATGTTTCCTCCAAAAAGATGCTTATACCACAGAGGTGCTAAAGATAGATAAAAGGAAGGTAGAAACATAACAGTCATTTTGACTGATACTCAAGAAGGTACAAACATTTACGTATATTTTGTGTACAATTACACAGACTTGACTGCTTTATGAGAAATTTGCCCTTATAAAAAAACAGAAAAGATAAAGGGAAAGAGAAAGAAAAAAAAGAAAAAGAAAAGAAAAAAGGTAAAAGGAAAAGAGAAAAAGAAAAAGAAGAAAAAGAGAAAAAGCTTTACACTCTTGCTTACATTTATCTTCAAGTAAAATTATTTTTCATCTTTGATCTTACTCCAAGGTTTTGTGCGAATCAAATTTTTATTTATCGTGTGGGTGTTAGTCTGTAGCATACAGCAGCTATTACTAAGCAAGACAGCTGACTGCCTTCGCCAATCTCACAGCACCAGAGGCCATGCATCCATGTATACCATTCTCAAGGATACCAGATATGACATGTGACACAATTTACATGAGCAGAATTTAGAATTCATTGAGAATCTATTTATAACTAAAACAGAGTCGAGAGAGAAAGATGATTTAATATATACATTTAATATATACAAAGATCCTTTCACAAGGAACATTAACACCAGCGTCTTTACAACAGTGTTGCAAACAGATGTGAGAATATGAACCACATATTTAACTCAAAAATTTGATTCTTACCAGTCATTACTAATTAAATTTATAGAATTGGCGATCAGATTTTAACTGTAAAATCATAAAAATTATTATATTAAGTCCTAAACATTGCTTCATCACAAAGATAATGCTTCATCACCATTTAAATCTCTATCAATTTTTTCCCAACAAATTTAATTGTGAGAAAAATGCAAAGATGACCAGGTCTGAAATAAAAAGAAAACAAATCTTGGCAAACTTCAGCAAAGATGTTTTCTAGTTAAGTCTCTTATCCTCAGTAAACATATCCTATTCCTATTTCAGTTGACATGAAAGATTATTTTTAGTATTATTTAATACAACCAACCTCCTTGCACTCCAAAAGGTTTTCCCCATTCAGCTAATAAAGTAGATTCTAATACCTGCAATTGCAATACCTATGCAAACCAGCTGTGTATTAATAAAACCTGCTGATTTTTCCTAAATAGACAATTCACTATTAATTTTATCCCCCAAAATACATAGTTGCATCAATTTGCTCTATCATTTGATCCACTGAGTGTCTGAAATTACCATATATCTGACAAGAGAACATGACAAAAATGGTTGCTTGTATTAATAAAGCTTGTGGTTTATAAGGAATTTTAAAGAAAAATGAACACCTGTAAGGTCAACACAATTCAAACCTATTTCTTCCTTGGCAGCCAGCCAAGCTGTATGTGGCCAAGATCCCAGTTCACCATTCATTAGTGAATAAGCATTTAATTATGTTTGGGCTTTGTGCTGATAATATCCATTATTTCAGAATGGCTGTACTTCTGCATCTATTAAAACCTACTTCAAGGTGTTTTTAGAAACCATTTGGGACCATCATGGAGGTAAATAGATCAGTGGCACAGACCAAAGGGCAAGTTTCTGCACCAGTGACTCCAGCCTGCAGGAATAAGGGCAGGCGTATGGGAAAGGCAAAGAGCAAGATCCTTCAAGCCTGAAGGATAAAGCACAGATGAAAGGGAAGCAGGGATTTGCCCAACTACCTTGGTCCCTTGTATAACAAACTCGAATAGCACAGATCAGTAATAACCTCCAAAATGTTTTGTTGGTAGATTTTTTTTTTTTACTTCCCCTCCACATTAATCAGCTAATTTAAGGGGAGTAGAGCAATAAGAAAATAAGCAAAATAAAAGAGCTCAGTGCTAGGTACACAGCTGAGCTCTGCTGAGGCCTCCAGCACTCATTTTGCTCTTGATTGTTTCTCATTACGTTCTGCTTATATACATCTGAATGTCATTATGCAACTGCAGAAATGCTGTGGGGTCATGGATAAGCACAAAGGCACTCAGGGCTGTCCTAATTTTATTCTCACCAGGCACTGACAAGGCAGAACCAAGCCTACTCACATATGTTCTTAGATGGTGCATTTCCAAAACAGAATGGCTTCATTAAAAAGAGAGACATATATTCCTACAAAAAACAGTTTCTCTAACTGGCTGAGTAAAATAACACTACAGAGAATTTTTGAAAAATCAAAATACATGTCATAGCCTGAGAAACTAAAGTTTAGCAGTGCACAATAATCCACACAATTAATGGCTGTGCACTAGCACATCCAGACGGTGTGCTAGTGCTAGATGAACTGCAATGTGACAGACAGTCTTTTAACAAGGGGTAAAGAGGCATATGTAGGTTTTAATATGCTATCTTTGTGCACCAAGGTGCTTGACACTGCTTTGTTATTTTCAAGAATACTGCAAGAATCCAAACACGATGGCTTCTATCAAATTCAATGAAAAGCAGTCTCAGTGCAACAAAGCTGAAATTTTAACTGTATAAACATGGAAATATGCAGAATTGGAGTAAGGAAATTTAGCTGCTCAGATCATCTTGAAACAGGAGCTTAGAAAGAAATCAGCACAGGCCACAGCTAGCATGATCAGGCAGAGCAGATGTCTACAGAGTGAAAAAAACCTGAAGAAGATTAGAGATATCATTTTCATCCACCAGTGAGAGTTTTATGCTCAGTTAATTAACACTAGTACAGAGGAAGGACCTGTGATTGTAACAAAATATATGAGATGGATGGGTAAGAAAAAACTCATGTTTCTTTGCACAACTCAGTTAACAGTGAAAATAACAGTTAGAATGATAGCACCTTTTCCTTCTTTGCATTTATCTATTGATGTATTTGCAGCATTTAACAACTCATGCGTTTGAGCATGTAGGACTTAGGAGGGAAGAAACATCAAAAAAAGTCCACATGAAGGCTGCAAACTTGAATATCATCTACAAACCATCAACAAGTGGCCAAAACATTATGCACAGGTGATGATTATCATCACTGAGGCTTGTATAAGGCTTATGTATGAGGTTTATCACTATTAAAGGCTTGTACACTGATAGCTTCAGCAGGCAACAGAAATTGAAAAGCTTTAGCAAGCAAAGAACTCCTCAGCAAAATTTCTCCAAGAGATGTCCTTAAAATTAAAATTGATGTGAGTTATGTGAACATTTGTGCGGCAAAGCCTTAGTTACCCAACTTTTCACCTACCCATCCCAGAGGCAGTACATAATTATTCACTACAGCTCAGAGCCAAGTGGTTATACATTAGAATTCCCTTTCCATTGCAAATTTCAGTACCTAAGATATGCAGTCATACTAAATACATCACATTGCCAGACACTTAAAACAGTACTAAAAATATATGGGAATTCCTCTCACCTGGAGACTTGCTGAATACACAGATATTTTACAGGTGCTTTTGCATAAGGATTTGTTTCACTAAAAATTTACTTCTTAGAAAGCTGTATGTTTTCCAAAGGTCTGTTTTACACTAGTTCTACTCTAATTTATTTTTTAAGAGTAAAGAAAGTTGTCACAAAAATGTTATTAGTTAGCAATTAAGGTTTTTATTGTAAATAATATAAAATGCAGGCAATGAACACTATAGTTATACAAGTATTTAGAAATGTCCTAGATGCTATCTATTAGCTAAATCAAAATGTTGAAATGTTAAAATCTGTCATTCCTTTCTTCTATTAGAACTTGTTCTAATTTACAAGATATATTACGTTGCATATCAATATATGCGTTATGAGTTATTGCATAATTTACACAGTCCTTGTAAGTGTATCGTATCACCATCTTCTAATGGAAGATTTCATAAATGAAGCTTATATTGCTATTTTAAAGAGGTAAATGAAATGAACGCAGTGTATATTTACATGTAATTGCTGCAGCAAACTATGTATACAGTAAGAATCATGGTATGCTCATATAAAATATTTTAAATTTATCAATATTACAATTTTATAAGTGCATATAGATATCATCCATCACTCCTTCCTTCCTATTCTTTCATCTTCTCCTCCCATTCCTGGGTAAGGTGAGGCCAGGAGGCCACTACTGATTATTTTTCCTGCTTCTCACCTTATAAAAAGATCTACTTACTAGGTTTGTGCCTCATGCTAAACTGATGCTGGCTTGTTCTGCCTTTACCCTGTCTGAATCTTCATGATGGTAGTGTCCATTTCATAGAATCATAGAATGCTTAAACTTGGAAGAGACCTCAGAGGTCATCTAGTCCAACCCCCCTACACACACAGGGTCACCTAGAGCACATGGCACAGGGCTGCATCCAAGCGGGTTTTAAAGATCTCCAAAGAAGGAGACT
>JAUBOD010000668.1:300782-315289 GCA_032353885.1 Nothura maculosa
TCATCCTGGTAGCCCTGCGCTGGACTCTCTCCAGCAGCTCCACATCCCTCTTGTACTGGGGAGCCCAGCACTGGACATGGTCTCCAGATGTGACCTCACCAGGACTGTGTGTAGGGGGATGATCACCTCCCTTGACCTTCTAAGACGCTCTTCTTAATGCACCTCAGAATCCCACTGGCCTTCTTGGCCACCAGGGCACACTGCTGTCTCATGGTCATCTTGTCGCGAGCCCAGGACTTATAATGATGCTTTACTCTATTGTGACAACCTACCACAGTTTTCTTCATTTTACTTTGTAATTAATTCACAAGACCTTCCTTCTCACCAAGGACAAGCATTTTTTCCTTCCCAGGAGATTATTGTGAGTGACATCCTCAGCAACTTTCTGGAAATTCATCGTCTGTCAAGCAGCTCTCCTTACCCACACTGCCAAACTGACTGAGTTTTCTAACAGAAATGAACATCTAGGCTTCTCTGAGCAAGTATCAGGCTGGTATTTCACTGTTATTTCTCAGGCATCTTGGTAATTTTATTCTTTGCTATAGTTTCCAACAGTGCAACCAACCCAGAAGTAAGATGCAATGATCAGAAGATCCCAAGATATGCTCTGGAGCTCTGGGTGAAAACTCAATTCACTGCTTTGCTTTCTCTTTTCTGGCACCAGGACTGAGCCAAGCACATGATAGTAACTGCACTCAAGAATTCTGTTCTGACAATGTTACTTTCCTGCCCTGCTGCAAAATCTTTTTCAGTGATGCATCTATTTAAGACAGATCCACAGACTCAACTCTATTAACTGTAAAATTGATATTTTAGTGTCTCTCCATTAAAAAACTCTATAATGAACACAAATATAAAGAAATATTTGATTTTCATGCTATTTCCTTGAGTGCTCAGCTCATAAACCAGTCTACAGATGCAGAGTCTAGTTCAGAAAGATTTTTATTAATTGGTTTTATGCTTAAAACAATTTGTTTTTCAAAATCTTGGGTTTGCTTATTAGGTATATAATTTCACATTTAGCTTTCCAGAAATAGCATTTATTTCTTTTGATTGAACACAATTTTCTATTTTTTGAAAGAGGTATTTTCATTTTTTAGGATGACTTTACTTCTCTGTTTATTGTGACTAATGCAGCCATCTCAGAATACAGCTCCACTCAAAAAAAAAAAAAGAGTAAACTAAATCAAAATGATTTTCTCTTTGATATTTTTTTCCTTGAAACAATGTGAGCACTTTCGATTCTTTTGTGAGTTTATCCTTCTCCCAGAGCTTGTAGGATTCAAATTAAGATATCTACTGTTGGTTCAAAAGCAAGTATTCAAAAAATGATTCAAGATATATTTTAGCAAAAATCAGATAACAACACAAGTTCAAGAATAACCACATTAAGATGAATTTCTCTATAAGCACATTTATGGTCAATGTCTTTGTGCAAATAAACATAGGAGGAGAAATAGTATAGGGAAGAGGCAGATTTTTTTTAATCTTGAGAAACTTTTGGGCCACACTATACAACGCCTTATTTTTTCTAGTATTGGTTGACAGGCAATCCTAATGCCAGTTAATGTGTAAGAGAGTAAATAAGCTGCAGTTCTTATCTAGACATCTTGACAACTTTTAGAAATGTTGCATCTAATGTTTTGGGTTTGGATTTTTTTTTTGTATTGTTCTGATATGGTAATTACACAAAAACATATGATAAACACATGATAACAAGATAAGGCAACATAAAGTATTGCCTCAGTAGCCTCACTAGCACAATAGTAAGGAGGATGGCATTGAAGTAGGTACATATAAAAAGACTAATCAAAAAGAAGTGTCAGGACTAAAAATAACAGGTGTTGAGGTGTTTTATATATGCTATAGTGTTGATGCAGGCTTATTATTTATTTAAAGTACCTAGCAGACAATGGGATAACAATGGGACTAGCTTATGTTCTGAATAGCCTTTTCACCATACAGTTTCTATTTATAAATATGATAGGTGCTAAATTTACTCATAGTATCCTGATATTTTGACAAAAGCAACACAATATGCATATGCATATAAAAGTCAACTAACAGAAATGATTAGAATGATTATTATTTATTCAATTTCAAGTAACTCAATTAGTAAAACCAATTTGAATCAGAACAATTTTACTCAGAATAGGTTCCTCTTTGCCCAGTTCCACACAATCTCTAAAAAAGAGGAAAAGGATTCTGCTTACAGGAAAGAAAGAATAATCTCTCAGAAAAATCAAACATTTCAAATAAGAAACTTTTTTCATAGCTGAATACTAGGAAGAACCAAGCTAAAATAAAAACAGAAAAAAATCTGAAAGTCTGATCATTTTACAGTTATCATGTGTCATGGTGTTATGCTCTACATCTCCTCAGGGAAAATGTTTTAGAAGCAGACAGCAGTTTTCTAGCTGAAATACATTTCACATGATGAAGCCTTACCTCAGGAACATCATTGACTGTCTACAACAAGTAAATGCGTTTGGACTTGAGTTAATAACAGACATATAGAAGTTCTGTTTCTTCATTTGCCAAGATTCAACTCAAATGATAATTGACTTTTCAGGTTTCTGTATCTGGATCCTAACTGTTCTAAACTCCCTAATATAGCCCACACAGCAGTGGTGTTAAAATACCGTATGGTATTTTTCAGCTTAACAGGCTGAATCCTTTCTACTGCCTTTAGAAAAAAACTCAAGGCAAGTTTCCTCTTAATTTGGAAACCTCAATAAAAAATGTCAAGTTACATAGGATGAATTTAGGATTTAATTTGTACTTGCTATCAGGCACTGACTTGTTTCTTACCAAAGAGCATAGGTAAAGCTGTCACCAAAATAAATTTTCATTAAGCATATTTTTGTTTTCAAATATGATTTGCATTTTATTATCAGACTTGTTGGCAGCCACCAGGAACTGGACAGTTGTTGCTAAAAGGCAACACAACTGTATTTTCTATAGTGGTCTCCATAATAAGTAAATCTTACTCCATGTACCTTGTTTAGTAATCACTCCTAAAAAAGTTTGCAATGTGGTTTTAAAACCTACTCTTAACAGCCTGAATAAAAAGAAAAACAGATTTCTCTCTCTTGCTCATAATCTTTTCCTTAATGTTTATTAGAGTTGCTATATTAGAGTTACTATTATAAGTCTCTTGTTCTCCTTAAACATTAGCTAGGAATATTACATTTCTGAGGGACCCCTTGTGCATTTCTGTAAGAAAATATATCAGAAAATACACACACACACAGCAAAAAAGAAGTTTTCAAAACACGGTCCCCTACAGTAGAAAAACATACACTGAGAGGCAAACTATGAAAAATATACCCAGCCATGAATACTTCAAAATCAAAGTATAATCTGGATTTTTAATTTAACTTTGTAAAGAAAATATTGTTTTAAGTTTAACTAAGACTCTACAATAGGAAATACCTAAAGATATGACAGATTATACAGAAAGCAAATAAAATACCTCTTACAATATCATGACTCCTTGATATTAACATACAATCTCAGAGTTTTATGGATAATAACATTAATTAAAACGCTTAACAAAACAAAAATACATAACAAAAATGAGCTTTTCTCTTTTCATATGATGATAAAAAAAGGACTCAGGAAAGCAAAAGTCAAAAGAAATGAAAAAAGAAGAAATCAAGACATCCTGCAAGTAGAAAGTTCTCATTAGATAGCCCTTTCTTAATTCACGCTGCAATTCATATGAGTGGAACCAAATGAAATGACAGCTATCAGATGAGACAAGCTCCAAAGGGCTAAGGAGCTCGGAAAGGCACTATGCACATTCCAAAAAACGAGTACGTTCACACATTTTTGCATTGAATGCTGTTGGATGGTTGAACAGTTAGTTCTTTAGAGAGTATAGAAATACTAATGAACAGCAGGATGCCCAGCTGAACATATATCCTTGTTTACTTCTGGCAGCTGCAGCCTATAAAGTGTTTAGTCAAACCTGCTGACATGAAAGAAGAAAATGAACAACATTCTTAAGCTTCACATATTAAAAAATCCTTTGCTTCTTCCAGTTTCCATTCATGTCCATTCATGTCCATTCATTTCAGTGAAATTTAGCTAACATTGCAAATTAAAGTTGTTGTGGAAAAAAATGGTGAAATCTTTATTTTTTGGAATTCAGCTTCAAGGCATTTACAGATTTCAGCACAGGGCAGACTTCTCTCAGGGGATCTCCTTAAGATTCAGATACATATAGGAGATAGGAAGAGAAACTATTCCTTAAGTTCTTAGCCCAGAATGTCATCTAGTAACTTGGGAAGGGATTTGTTACTTACTGCACGAAACACTGCTCCAGTGAGAGTAGTTTGAGAAGTTCTACATTTTAATGGCATTTCAGTACTGAAAAGTGCGCAATGCCCCTACCTAACACAGTGCTCCTTGAATCTAGGATTTCCAGGAGGACTTCACAGTATTCACCAGGCTAGAGGCTCAGACACAGAGACAAAAATCTCTTAAAACAAAATAAGCCACTGACATACCCAGAAGAGGATGGCTGCTATTCAGAGAAGAAGAAGGGAAGGTCTATTAGCCCAAAAGAGAAAGAAAAATCAAGGTTATAAGTTGCTTACAGCAACTCTTGGAGGAGAGGAATGCCCTAATTCCTGCCCATACCCTAGGGACAACAGAAGAACCTTACATAAAATTATCAGAAAATTAGAAGGTATCTCAGTCCATTATGGATCTTTATGTAAGTTTTATTCCAAGGCAGGATTGCAAATCCCTCATAGACTTACTAGACTAACTCTGACCTAAGAGGTCAACAAAATCCACAATCCATTATTCTTATATTTGTTTGAAAGTTTATGCAGAAACATAGCAGTGTGTTCTCTAGTGATACAAAATCCAATTCTGTACAGAGTGAAAACAAATCCAAGATCAATACTTCAGTGGCTTTCTACTTTGAGGTATGAAAAGATTTCAGAGCTCATGAACTTTATGATGACCTTTTCCTTCAGGCAGAAAATCCTTAGTAACAATGTTCAGTTTCTAAAAGTACTTCATAGCTGACAGTAAGAATTTCTCCATGAGCCAACTGCTAACACATTCAGATAAGCAGAGCTAACAACAGTATCTCTAGAAAAATGCCTTTTCACTGCCAGGAAAGGTTATATTCACAGTGTGTATTGCAAGTCAACATGAGCTTGTTCTTCCTGAAATGCTGAGTAGAAACAAGCTTGCTCCTGCTGAAATACTGAGCAGAAACAAACTTGTTTTTCACAGATACAGGCTGGAGAAAAACCACATGACTACATTCAATTGATATGGAACCTGAAGTAATCACTTTGGAAAAAAAAATCTTTTCATGTGCTGGGTCTCTTAATTTTGGCATCATTTTATCACTTTACCTATTGCTGTCTTAACTGCTTTTGACTCCTTTGGATTGCACAATATTCCGCCTCTATCTTGAATTTCTGACTGCTGTGCAGCTCAAGTTAGACAATGCTCTGGATCTTCATCATGAAATGTTTCTCAATAATACATATTCAGTCTTTTAAAGAGAGAATGAAACATAGTTCAATGTTTCTTTCCTATAAAAAAAAGCTTGAAAAAGGTAGATATGTAAGGAGAATAAGGCCAAAAAAATAAGCAATATATTTTAAAACATCCCCCTTCAGCATGGTTCTTTCTTGCTCATCAGTCATGAAAGGAAGGATAGATACCGGGTAGGATACTTTGTGCTCACCCCCATAGCACAGGCATTTCTCTTCCTACAGTGACCTTTCAAGATACGTAGTTCTGGATAGATAAAGAGGATAACCACAGTTACTGTAATCTAAATCTGTAGACTTTCCCTTCTCCACAATCAAAGCATTACAATAGAAGATCACAACAGAAGTTAAATAGAAATCTGGACATTAACACCCTTTTAAAAACCAAAACATAGGCACCGAGTGGCATCTGAGATGGCTAACCATAGCTATATTAGCTTCCAAATGCTGACTAGGAAAGCAGATTTTCAACAGCTGATGGACTAAATATTTCAATAGCAGTAGGCTCCTGCAAATCAGTAAGTAAGCACAGTCTAACTTGTCACCTTCAGAACTGATTAAGGTCATACATGGTCATTTCAAGGCAGTATTTACATGCAAGCACCCAAGAGAACCTCTCCCTTCATATCCTAGCACCTAGTCAACACCTTTCCAAATCAGTCTTTCGTTTTTAATAATAATTCATGCTTATTTCTTTGCACAAAGCAGAATTTTGAAAACATAATGGTGGCTACTGAACAGGGACAAATCTTACTTTTCAAATAAGAATACATCCTGTATTTTGCCTTTGAACTGCACTAAAATATCATCTCAAAAGAGTCCAAGAGATATGAAACGAATTGTACTTGGCTGACTTATTCAGCCAGCCTGCCTCTCCTTCACCAGGGTCTCATACAGTCAGAAGTCTATTATTTCAAAATCCTACAGTTCTGTAAACACTCAGTACTTCAGTCCATTAAAAGTTTCAAAAATAACAGATGAACTAAAATTAAAGCTTTCTGAAATGCCCAAGTGATCCTGTGCAACAAAGCTACACAGTACAGCTATAAGGGAAGCACAGGGAACTTCATTTCTGTAACCAGACTCTTAATATTACACAACCATTGTCCCCCCAAGTTGACAAGATAAATACTAGGCAACATGCAAGAAAAAATGCTTGTGCCAATTAATAGCTAGAGTCAGTTGCTTTCCAATATGTTCTTAGATGTCAATTGGCCTAGCTCCCCTCAGTACCAAATTACCCAGACCCCTCACTGCCTCCAGGAATGATTTACTCTACCCATATAAAACGAACATCAGCAGACTGAAAGATCTCAACCAGTTTAATAATTATGGATTCAGCTATCAATTTAATTTGCCATTCTGAATATTTGGAGATCACAGTGAGAAAAATGTGAAGATGGCCCAAATGCTGGTTGTTTTTTAGTTTGAGTTGCTCTTTAAGAAATAACTACATTTTCTTTTTTTGGAAAATGGTGATCAAAATATTATATTTTGTGAAAGTTTCCAGTTGTAAGAGAATCTTCATCAGGTCCAAAATGACTCTTAAAAACAGATGAGACGTTAGGCATCTGAGAAAAAAAAGGCTATTTGCAAGATAACCACTCAAGAAACAAATTGTTTCATGTATTTCTAGTCACTAGCCTATCAAACATATCCAAACACAGAAACTTGGCATTCATCTTTCTTTCCCAATAATTCCACCCATTTATGTTTCTACCACTTCAGTTTCCTCCTGTGTGCAGAGCAGTTTCATATGAAAGAATGCCAGAGAAGTATAAAGAAAGCTTGAAGCACTGACAGAGCTGGTCATAAAATGTGATCTTTTCAGCATGGCTTATAGAGCAAAATATACAGGAATTTGAAGAGACTTAGAAAAACGTGGATTCCACCAAAAAATCTATCAATTTAATTGCTTCCTCTTAGGAAAAAATCCATGTTATTGGAAGACTTTCTGGACAGCTCAGAGTTTAACTCTATACTGAAAATATAACTACATGGAAAAAGCACCTTTCAAGAAAAAGTGATAATGCTATTCACCATCACTCAGCTCCTGTGCTGAGTAAAGGAGCTTTTCAAAAAACAACAAATATCTATAAAATTGGTGAAGCTATTTTAAGATAAATTTAGTCCAGCAAGCTAAAGTTAATCCAGCTATTTCTGAAAATATTCTTTTGAAAGAAGAGTAGGTACAGGTAGCTTCCTATAAGGCAAGTAACCTCTCCTGTTTTAGGTAGCTCAACTATATTTACTCAGAAACCTGGGCAATGTAAGGAAAAAAAGAAAACACATCACAGTCCCATCAGAAGGCTTCCTCTTAGTCAGTAGTAGATTTAGTATTTCAAGGACAGAAACCTTTTATAATGCAGCTGCTGATCATCTATGAAAACGCTTCACTGCTGTCCACAGAGCAGTGTGCTTTTTTCCCTGGAATGGAAACACAATATAGCATGAAGGTGTATTTTATGTCTTGACAGCAACAAAGGACCACACGACAATCTCCTCCAGTACTGCAACTCACTGACTCATGTTAGACTACAGTACCTTCTAGGCCGTGATAAGCAGCTTTTTACTCCCGCAAGACATTATTACTAATAAAAATAAAAGCATTTAGGATTGTGTTGGAAAAATGCACTCCTTAGAAAGCAAGCTTTCCATGTTATAAAGTTACACTAGAAATTGCTATTGTTTAAAAATACTTGAGCATTGCAATAGAGCTAGTTTCATGATGATAACAGATAACAACAGAAAATGTGTATGCAACACTTTTGAGATAATAAAAGGAAAGAGTTGCCAGAAAACAGACATCTCTAGCTTGGGATGTAGAAAACATTGCATTGAGAAGTCCAGGTTTCTGATTTCAAAAATGGGAATATGTTGTCTATTTCTCAACAGTTTCTGAAAATACTCACCAAAAGTACCGTGAGGAGCTCAGGCATCATAGCAATAGATATCTAAAGGAGGGCACTTTGAGAAGAGAAAAGGGGAAGCAGAAAAATACATTTTTATATTGGCAATAATTCGTTGAAGGAAGAAGAAAACATACTTCCTTTCAAAATGGATTAAAACACAAAAAAAAAAAAAAAAAGCGAAGGAATGAAAGCTAGGAGACAGACAAAAGTTGAGAAAAAGTGCTTACTAGGAAGTTCCTCATAGAGCAGCAAAAACATGTTAGGAAAATTTCTTTTTAGAAGGCAGGTTACTAAATTTAAAACTAGAAGGTCTGTGTTACTTCATGCTCACAGACTTACGATTACTTTTCCACTTAAATGTACTAAATTAAAGCTTATATTGCAGGGCCTTCTTAAAAAAAAAAAAAAGCAAAAAACAACAACAAAAAACTTCAAAGAAGAGAAAACCTCAAAGATCAAAGACCACCATTTTCCAAGTTTACATGCTGTTTTCAAGAGTGTATATCCAGCAAGTTTCAGCAGCCCAGTGACAATATATTTGCACAAAGTCATCTTTAATTAAATAGTCAAAAGACTGCAATCGCCTAATTACACCACTAACCTTAGCCCCGCACTGATTCATTGGGAAGGGATTCAGACATGTGCCAATGGGGAGTTGCTGCCTGTGTCCAGATAAATGTGAACACTTACTCCATTATTTGTTCCTGCTAGCAAATTAATTTGTAGAGATCAATCACTGGTGCAAAGTACTTGCTCACTGGCAAAACAGCATGTGTCCAAACAGGCTGGATTGCACTTGCATTTAAAAGAACATTCACATATCTAAAGATTTCATCAGCTGGCACTTCTAGCCAGATGAATCTCATTTGTTTTGGTTCACTTTTGGTTCAGTGATCTCTGCTTTCTTCATTTTCTCCTGAGTCTGTTTTGAATTTCAGATATGAACAAATCAAATTGGCTGTCCTTCCATCCTGTGTGACTTCATCTCATTCATCCCAGCACTAATCCTCCCACCTTCATATATGAAGGCTGATTATAGCCACATTCTGCCTTCATATGACTTTTAGGCTGCTTCATCTCTGCTCTTAAAAACTTTTATGAATCCAATTTCTTTCTACAAACCAGGAAAACCAAGAAAACCCTAAAAACGGCACATATTGGACTATTCTACTGAAAATCAGCACACATGTAAAGTTACTCCTATCCTTGCTTCTGACACAACATTGCAATCTGCATTAGCAGGTAATTTCACATTGCAAGACAAGATCAGCAGTTGGTACTCAGCATCCTGCCCCTATGTTATCTGAAGCTTCTAATTTTGGTTCAGATTGAATATAATCTGGTCCTCTTAAATAGCAGTCCCTACCTCACATACAGCTCTCAGATGTGCAAAGGGTCAGTTGTTGATTTTGAATGCCATTAAAAGGGCAGTCATCTGGCACAGAACTCCTGTTTTAGCTATTTCTGAAAAAAATCCAGTGTGCATAGAGCAGATCATTCTGCTATGTGACCCAACTCCACATCCAGACAACTGAAGGTCTCACTAAAAAACTCCACTACAGCTCCAAACAAAAAGGTCAATGCCCACAGCCAAAATAATACAATGAAAAGCAGAAAAGGCACAGAATGAACCTGAACCTCATCTTTGTGATAAAATGAATTCTGCATCCAGGCATGGCAGTGGCTGTGTTGTTAGATAAAAAGTTTGCGCAGCTCAAGAAAGGTGTGGAAGGGAACAATCCCCTTCAACACCCTCACAGTCTAGTAGCAGCAGCAGCAGCAAATTCAGTTACACTAAAATATCAATGAAAACTTATCAAAACATCTAATTTGACTTTGCCTTTATTTTGACCTTAGTATTGTATTAATTTAATTGGAAATCACAAAATTGTTGTTATACTGATTTCCTTGTTGTTTCCTTCATGGTTCCTTCAGTTTTCATATAATGATAAATCGCCATTTTTTAAATTCAGTACAAATTACCTCCATTTCTGAATACAGACAATCTCCCTTTACATATAGAGAGTTCCAATTTCCCTTTACATATTCTTCCCTCTCAGAATCCAAACATGAATCGTACCTTAAGAGGGCCTTTTTCTGCACAAACAACAAAAAAAAAAGAAAAATAATCTTATTTTTGCTCCTCAATGCAGAGACTCCCTAACACACGCAAGTTCAGCTGAACCAGGCTGCTAACACTACGTAAAAATGTTCTTCAAAGGAATATTATTGAGCCATAGAGTACAGCTCACTCCAGGCTTCATTGGCACCACCATAAAACGCATAAATGAAGATATGAGGTATAACATAAAGATACAGCATTTATATAGAATTTTGTATTTTCAGGAGATAAGCATAAAATGTAAAATGTCATTAGTAGCGTTATTCATAAAATACAGACATATCAGGTAGAAAAGAAATATGAAATAACTACAATATTCTTAAGTAAAGATTACTAGTAAAAGCTTTAAATTTCAAAATTTGTGCAATTACAATGAGAATGCTCTTTTAACACTAGAAGAAGGCATAGACAATCAGAAAAACCTTTGTAGGCTTCACTTTAGACCTTTAAGTATGTGAAAAGCATAGTTTAAACATATTGTTTTCCTCATGTAAGAGAAAAACACTGACCTTTTTGGTAGGAAACCTTTTTTGGAATTTGGAACAAACATTCTCATTTCTGATAATTTAAAAAAAACCCTCACCAACATCTTATTTTTTTTATTTTAATCTCTTCCCCCACTGTTTTAAATACTGCCAACCACCGTAAATGTGTTGGAGAAATAAAAAACATCAAATATAAAAAAGTAGAAAACACAACGCTGGAGGGATCAGAATCTACACATAATCACTGAAAAAAATGACCTTACTACTAAATAAAAATAAAGCTTGTTCTCTGTGTAAAGACATTCCACCATCTTACTATCTTCTACATAATCTTTCACCTCTTAACTTCCATAAGAGAGAAGGTCTGAGGAAAGTATAAGACTTTATTTGGCCTCCCACTGAAATTCTACTTCTACTTCTGAGAGCACTGTATTAGGCATGTTACTCTAGGCTACAGTGTTAAAATATACTATTATAGCCTGAACAGTTGAATACAGAGGGGAACTGTCAAATACAAAAGAGAACTTCCTACTGACCAGGAAGCACTATTAATGATTTTCAGTCAATTAAACAGAGTGCACTTCTTACTCTACTGTGTTGGTGTGGAAAGAATTCAGTAATAATTTCCTTTCATTTCATGCTTACATACAAAAACAACATCATGTTGTTCCTTATAAAAGCTACAAAGGCTAAGTTGTCACTCATATTTGATTTTAGTTTTCTTGCAATGAAGTGCAGACTACTAGCATTGCAAACACATACTCTTTAATACAGCAAGGAGCTGGAAAGTGTAATGAAACAGAAAGAAGGGATACCCTTCAAAAGATACACTTACTAGAGCTTTCAAATAGTACTTTAAGCAAATAGAGTTATTGCAAAATCTACAGGTTTTTTGCTGTCCTTATTCACCAAGATGTTTGTTTTCACTCAGAAGGAAATGATATAAGCCAAAGGCAGTAGAGGTGGTGGAAAAAAAGACATATGAACATAAAAAGACATATGAAAAGATGTTAGAAAATATAAACATATTTATTACATTTCAGGTAAGACATGAAAAAGTTGTTTTGATATAAAAAAAAGAACAGCTACAGAGGGGGGGAAAAAGTGGACTCTTCAGCAACTGAACTTGAAGAGCTGTTTACCAGTTGTTACTATATCAAATATATTCAAAATCATATAAGCCACTAATCGGTTTTGAATCATTCAAGTGTGCATTTGCTGTGACAACAGAATTCCCTTTACAGATCATTGCTGTGTTTATGAAAGGGCTGATTAATTAACATTTCCTGCTTTTTCAAACTGAAGCATGTTTCAGTAGGACTCTGAGAACATCTGAAGGATTCTTGCATTCTGAGATCATTTGGCTATTATGTTTTGAAGTGTCGTTTCTTTGTGAACTATGAGTCAAAGACATAGGATAACTGATTGCAGATTCTTTGCAATGTAAGAAAAAGTTCATAGAAAACCAGTCATCACACTTGATCAATTCTGTCAGACACACATTACTTTGAATTGCCTTCTCCAAGCTGCAGTTACCACCGCACTTATGCACAAAGCCCTACCTGCCTGCTTGGAGAAATGTCAATGCACAGTCAGAGCTCAGGGAAGACAATAGGCTGAAATAGTATTAAACACTCACTGCTGCTTAAATACAGAAGAGGCACACTACCTCTGCTGTGTTACCTCTTCAGTGTGTCTCTAGACAGTTACGAAGGGATCATCTGTTGGAAAAGGCATTCATCTTGACAGCTTATCTCCTTATTCAGTACTTGGCCTTCAGGCTAAAATTGCCAGTAAGTCCATCAAATGGGGGTACACCAGAATGCCAAATCCTTGAAAGAATTGTGGACTTATTTCATATCAGTACCAAACTCTTAAATCCCTAATTAATTTTTTTTTAAATCACTAGATAAGTTTTTCAATATTTACAGAGGTACAATTTATTCAGATTTTGCCTCCCATTACCAAACAGAAATTTGTCTATAAAACACAACCTTCCAAACAGACACAGAGAAGGAGCCTCTTACAACAAAGGTTACCTATTCGGAATTCAGATCTAATATTATTTCAATGTGAAATCAAGATCAAAGTCTGATCTTTTGGAAGCTGTAGAGGTAATGCTGTCAACTTTTGGACAGGAGGCAAATAATGTTTCACTAGAGCCAAAAATGAGAAAGTACATTCTGAGTCAACTGGGAAAAATATGCCAACAACACCTACAGAAAATACAGCAAGTAAAATACATTAGCCAGGCACAGAAGATAAGATGGAGAGGGAAACCTTATGATGTTCATATACTACCGATATAATACTGAAACCTTATAATGCGGATCATCCCATAAGAAGGGTTTTTGAAGAGCAATAATTGAAATGAAAATATTATTTCCTCCCAAAATCAAGTTATGACTAATGTAGACTACACAGACTTCAGAGAAGGGAGTTAGATGATAATGCTCAAGTGAGAGATTTAATTTAGTTATTATCTGTATAACTATAACAACTCTGGAGCTAATAGTGTTTCAGCCTTTCTTATCAAGTAAACATGAGTAGTATTAATGATATACTAAATGATCTGTTTTTGCCTGCAAGAGAATTATTAAAATATATTTACAAGGCCATAAAACTACTTGAGAGGTACGGTCAAAGTAATATGATCTTCTTATGGATACTCTCCTTGTCTATATTCATTTATACTTTCACATTAATCAAAACCTTATTTTCTACACATGTCATTGTCTTCCTTATTTGCTGTATTGACTAGCCCTTCCTCATAAATTGAAAGCACAGTTGAAACTTAGCATTCTCTATTGCATTATGATCCATTCAAGTCATGGTACAGCTATTTTTTCAAGTGTTTTATACAGATAAATCATACTGTATTAGCTACTGAAGAGGAGTGTTTTCCCTTTCTGAAAAGTAGTAGATAGGGTTTGAGAAATTCAAACTTTCCCCCAGATTTCACTATTGACACGAGCTTGAAATACTTACCTGTTACTATGAGCAGCATGCAACAAGGATGATTAATTGCATTTTAAAATAATTCAGCAGGCCTGAGTAAGAAGTGCTATGGCAACCTGAAAATTAAATGCACATTTGGTATCAAATGATTAAGCCCTGAACCTCAATAAGCATATTCACCTGATGCACACCTGCTAACGTGAATGGACATTTCAGAACTGGGAATCTAAAAAGCAATATTTTCCTTCCTCAGTATATTGAAAAATAAAGGTCTAGACACTGACTCCAGGTAATCGTATTTATCATAATTGTTAATTCAAAATTACATAGAAAAAATGCTCATTATATTTACTCTGAATTGAAAGAATTTTCCATATGTGGCAGAACGAGTGGTGGCGGGGGTGAGTGACAAATATGCTCTTCACTCGAATAGAGAACTAACAATATGATTTATTAGTATAATAATGATTTCACAAGATTCTACAGCAAGATCACTTATTATTCA
>JAUBOD010000668.1:325055-344966 GCA_032353885.1 Nothura maculosa
GTTGGACTAGATGATCTCTAAGGTCCCTTCCAACCTTACACATTCTATGATTCTATGATTCTATGGTTACATGTATTCCTAATTTCAGCACTGTTGTCCTACTGTCTTCCTCAGGGAATGAGTGTTGGCATTTTGGGGAATGCTTGCATCACAGTAGAAAGACAGACAAACATCTTAACAAAATTCCAGATAATGCTTTTTTGTAACCAGGATCCAAACAGAAACATTGTGAATCACACCGCCATACTTGGAAAAGTTACTTCCTGCTTTTTAGACCCAATCTTTTACAGTTTTAGTGAAATAAATGGTAACTTTTTCCCTTGAAATTTATAGCTCATTTTCATGAACTATTACACTTCAACTCATTTTAGTTCTCATTTTTTCCTGCAAGCATAAAGTATAGGAAGAACAGTGTGTTTCAGTTATGTTTCCAAGTCTATTTGTTGGAAAATTTTCTACCAAAAGTGTCTTTCCCACTGGGGTTTTACATCATCTCAATTTCATAGCTGTAGTAGATCATTTTCTATAACCTCAAATGAGATGAGAATAATTTAAGTAGACGAAAAGCAGACCACTAATCGACAAGAGAAAATGCAGCTCCATTTTGGTAGACTCCTCTCCCTCCCTCCCGTTTTCACTCCCTTCTGTTTGTAATATATAATTCACATTCTGGTTGTCATGCATGAAGGAATACATTAAGTTCAAGACAAAATACTGGCATTTCTCAAAAAGGTTTATGATTATAAATATTAAGCCAGAACAGCTGTGTTGACTTGGAATCTCTCGATAGCGAGCAAAGCTGACAGAATATTACAATACGTTATTGCATCTTTAATAGTTTAAAAAGAACACATTTCTCCAACGAAACACATACTTCTCTGTTGTTGACATTTTTATAGATTGGAAAAAACCTACAGGCATAAAGGAACAAAACACATTCACGTATCCATATTTTATCCTAGTTTCTCCATTTCTGGTGTTTTCTTATTGAAAAATTCTGATGTACTTTCAACAATAGAATTGTGATGTAGGCAAGTCCTCTTGGGTTTGGATGACATTTGCTTTTCCCTTTGAGCTAAGAAAAGGAGGACAAATTGTGAAAAGGAAGAATTCCTGTAGGGAAACACATGTTTTGGATTAGACAAAGGAAGGTTTCATTTATTTACTTTAGGAGGTCACTAAAACCTGGAGCTCTGTCTTTTTCAAACAACCCCCCTCTTCGGTGCTAGGTTTCCTCAATATCTTACAGAAAAGGAGTCACTTATGGAAGGAACCTTGCATCCCAAGAAAACTTCTATATAGAGACATTTTGTAGGCAGATGAGCACAACAGAGTAGCTATGTTCATTTTGCTTTACATGGAATAGCTACATAGTGCCTAGTCTGTGGGGCATAAATGTCCCACAGGATTTGGGTATAAATGCCAACCCGCTGCACTCTGCCAGGAGCATCTGGACGTGCACACAGAGCCAGAAGTGCTGTGGCGGTGGAACTTGGCTACTCAAAAAATAACAATTATAAGGCTTGATTGTATTCAACTGGCTGTTTTGAGAGCTAAATTGCTAGATACAGACCTTAAAATGTATTAGAAACATTTGAATTAGAACATTAGAATGTTAGAAACATTACAAACTTTTTTTTTATATTACTTTGATATTATTCTTATACTTCTGTTAAGCTACTCTTAAGCAACCTTAGCATCAACATACAAGAAGCATCTTGCCAAATATATGAATCCAGTTTAGAATCCTTCCACTAGATTATCAAATACGGACACGAATAACCAGACAGATAGTAGATTAACATTACTACTTTCCGAGGACAACTAACTACAAAAAAAAAAAAAAAAAAAAAAAGGCAAAGCAACAAGAACCCATTGGTTCTTCATTTGTGATCTTCAACTCTTCAACTTACAAATGTTAAATAGCTGGATTTAGCTATTTAGCTGAATTACTAAATCTGAATATCGTTACTTATGATTACTTGCTATTTAATTTGTCTTGTTTAAAGAGATAAGTCTCATAACTCATTCCTGTTATTTAATCAAACAAATAACCTACAGTCAGGTTTTCATTGTAATGACAGATTCAAAGCTTACTTCCTTTGTCTTTCCCACATTCCTGTTTAGATTTTGGTACATAGGAAGACTTCCCACTTAAAACCTCGAATTTGAAGCTTTTCAGACATTTCTGGGAAACAGCGTAACTACATTTCTCTACCCTTTCTTAGAAAATTTTGAAATCTGAACACATCTTCATGAAATATTATTGGCAGAGGTGCAGCTCTACAGGATTTTGATTTTTAACACCTCTGCTATCCTGGTGTTCACAAGATTGAATGTAACATTTAGATTTTGAGTAGTACACAAATCAAACATGGGGGAGATGAAGTTATGTTTAGTAGATAAAAACAAAGAACAAATGGGAGAGCAGATTAGATTACTGTTTGTCAGCAGATCTTACAAGGCAATTGGCTGCCAGCTTTGGTAACACTAAGTACAAACAGCTTGCAATACCAAACCTTTACAAATACTCCTTGCCAAGACTGCCTGTCAGCTGTATGACTGGCCATTTCCTGCCAACATAGTTGACATTCTCTCTTCATTTATTGGTAAGAGCCTTGTACTTGTTGATGTGAAAAGCTAACAACTATCATTCTCTCATCTGATTCTACCTAATGCATCAGGTTGACTAAATTACTAATAAACTAAGTAAACAAGCAATACTATTTTTGGCTTGTCACACAATGGTAGCTTTGTTTTTTCCAGTCTTTAGACTATCACCTTTATTCGCTGTTGGATAGGCATGCCCTGGAAATCTTTTTTCTGCATTCTTTTCCTACTTGGCTAAAATAAGGCCAATAATAAACGTGGCCATTTCTCGTTTATTACTAGAGCCCTCACAGAACGACAAAAATAGGCAAGATGCCAAATAATCAATTATATTCCATTTCCAGAAAGTTGAATGGCCAATAGACTAGAAAAAATATAGTTTCTATGCCACATTCTTTGTGAAATGCATGTAATTATAGTACAACTGTTTGTGGCAGAGAAACCTCAAATGGTTGCTTGGACATCTATACACTACTAATGAAGCTATTTTACCATGACTTTGGCTCTCCTCTTTTTCTTCTCATTTAGGTCTGACAGCAGGACTCATTTTTATCTCAACAACAACTTGGTGGGAAAGTACCAACATTGTTTAAACTATATAGCTGTGTTTTGACTACTTTTTTTTTTCTTCCTCTCTCTCCTCCTCACATTTGAGAGTCCCAATTGATTGCATTTACCATAACATATAAACATAATTTCTGGTCATTAATTTACCATCAACAGAAGTTCAGACTCAGATTTCTTTTAGCACATTTTCATGTATACATTTCTGATCAGATGCAGCATTGCTTCAGGATTCAGAATCACTTATAAAAATCCCAGCCATCTTTGAAGGCTAAGACTAGAACTAGACCTAATACACACTGCTTTCAACTTAGAACATCATGCAACAATGGCATATTGGGGTTGAAAGAAACATTTGTTTTGTTATGTTTTAAGTCACTTCTATCTGCATGACAGCGGGCAGTTTTGAGGAGAAATTAATAAAGGAAAAGCAGAGCAAACAGGAATGAAGATTGATGTCTTCTGCTTTACACCTGTTATAGGAGTCTCAATCCTTAAATCCTCCTCTACCAACCACAAACATACTCTGTCTGACTTTGGAGAAACTCTTAATCCTCTTGATATTTCAGAGCTCTGTCTATAAAATGATGATATGGCAATTCTGAGTCCTGTGTTAAGGACTGCAGGGCGGGTACTTCACACTAAGTAGAGATGAACACTGTACCATTAATGAGAATAAAGTTAAGAAAGGATTTGTATCAAAACTCTCGCTTTTCAAAATGTTCTGAACACTGAACTTTCCGAAATTGATACAAAAGGGAAATTAAGATGAGACATATCACATTTCTGTCCTTTTATTAAGTTCAGACTATGACCGAAAAACTATTTATTTGCATATCAGTCAGTAACTTCAGACAAAGTTGACTTAAGACAAAACAAAAAATAAAGAAGTATTGTTACACAAGTATTTCCTTACAATCTTCAGGCTCCAGCATCACATTAGCTAAGGAGAACTTTTCATTTACTATTTGCTTAATTTGGATGAATATCTATTTGAGATCCACACACAAAATCACCTGCGCTTTTAGATTTCCAAAGTTCACTAGAATCTCTTGGTAATGCAAACACTTCTTTACCCAGGGAAAATAGGCCTCTATTTTCTATTGTCTCCATCTCAAATGACAGTAAATCCACACAATCCTCAGAGGTAAAACTTGAGGAGCTCTGAAAGGAGCAAAAAAGTGCCTGATGATCATTAAAAGCTATTTTAGGCCTTTTCATCGCTTGCTATGAGCAACAGACTCAAATAATTTTCAATCTATCCTAATAATTGTGGAAAGTTCCTCATTCCAGATTATGAGTCAACTCCCACCAGAATATGCTATGTTCTTGGCAGACTTCGACTCCCCAAAAGAGATTTACTTTCCAAATACAGATTTCTACAGGCCTTCCAGGCAGCATGAAAACAGGCAACTTCTGTTTATATTTGACAATTTCAGCCTCCCTTTCGTCTTACTAAACCCCATAAAAATTATTATAGGTCAGACCTAGACAATGGCACTATGGTTTTATCTTTCAAGTTAAAAAATAAATAATATATATGAATTTCTCTGGTAGAATGGGAAAACTATTGTGTAACAAAACAAATGGGAAAAAAATAGAAATTAAGTGGAAAAAATTTTTACACACCACAGAGGCCAACTTTGTGTTTATCAGCTGACTTTACATCAGAGTAATTAGAAAGCAGAGTATGGTTTAAAATTTCATTTTGGAAAAAAAAAATAAAGCAATACACTGAAGAAAATAATTGAATCCAAACAATCTTAACATAAAACATTTTACTTTCCTTTCCTTATGTGGCTTTCCTTTGAAACTTGGTTATGATGTCTTACATGTAAAATTTTTCAGAAACTTCTCTTTCCATTGGGAAAAGAAATAGACCAGAAAGTTAGATAAGATCATTACATTTATTTTAGCCATAAAAAAGCAGACTATGTCATTCCCTACTCTTATTTGATGTATTGCTTAAGTTTTATAAGGTTAATTTACTACTCTTTTTAATTCACACACCGGGCTGTTTAAAATGATCTCTAAGTTTATCAGTAAGTCCATTTATGTAATAAGGTGTATAAGAATTTAATTTGCCTTCAAGGTAACAGAAATATTCTCCTTGTTCTTCTCATAGACATGTATAGTTTTAGAAAAAATATATATATTTTTCAAGTACCAGAGGGATTCTCTAGTTCAGCACCTCCTTTACTCCTACTAGAAATGTGATTTGGAGGACAGGGGCCCATTTACATAAAACTGGAGCTCCTCACCTGCTCAAACACTGAGCTATCTGCATTCAAAAACAAGATGTGAGCAGATTATCAGTACTTATTGCAGAGAATTCAACAAATTCCCTAAAATTAGGGAGGATGCTGTTACAAAATTGCTCCATGTCTTGTTTGCCTAAACGTATCTAATAGGGAAGCTGTCTGTAGCTGCTCGTTGGGACACAGAGCACAATCCCTTCTTATCGTGCCTGGTACAGTGGCTCCCACAACAACCACTTGAAAAAAATGGTGGAGCAATCAGCAGAATGTTCATAGATACATTTACTGATACTAAAACAAGAAAAAAATCGGAATAAGTTATTTATAATCATTCATTGACTCTAGTGCTCAGAAATATATGCAATATGATTTTCATTCATTAAGCTTGAAAGTGAAGCTAGCAACTGCTATATTTTTCTTCGCTGTATTAAGGAGTCTACATTATTTGCAATCTACTTAATTTCTTTACCCCTCTAGCAATTTTGGTCTTTTGTTCTAGCAATGACATGTTTTAGATTCGATAGCTATTTAATTAAAAAATGCTTTTCAGAATTCTTGATTTATTGTGTGATATCTGAATGCAGCAAGCATTTTATCAGAAAGATTAAAATAAAGTCAGCATGTACTCTTTCTTTGATGCTTAATGTCAATTTCTATTGCTAGTATCTACTTTTATAGTTTATATTGGGGATAGTTCAGTTCTGATGGAAGTGAAGGACCAGCAGATCTGTTTGGCTTTACTATGCTAGAAAAGAGTTCAAGGTTTTCCATGAAATCCATTTCATCACAGCATTTGAAACCCTGTGTCAAAATCTTCTCTCAGACACAGCACAGAGGCCAGGTCCACACTTCTTCCCACTCAAGTCATCTTAGTTTACATCTGAGAGAAGGAATTAAGCTTGTTCTTTTTCTCCACCAATTACTCCAGATACATAAAACCTATGAATTCAAATACTGGAACAAGCCAGTGGCTTCATGGGCTGTTCACATCTAATTCTTAGCATTGATATGTAACTTCTTGGTAGCTCAGGAAAGATTAATCCTAAGAGCAATAACATTAAAACTTGAGAGTGGAGGTTTCCATCTGTACTGGCCTTCCTAGACATTTCTCAGCAGAAAGTTAGTTGAGATGGGTGATGAACAGAAAACTCACAAGGATTATATTGCTTTTCAAACCACAGATCAAAATGGAGAAGGACGTCCTAGGCCACTGTCCCCACAAAGAACTGGCAAGGAAGGGAGCAGCCGTAGAGAATTTCCCCATTCCCACAACTAAACAGAAAGAACCGAATAATAACTATATAAGATAAATAATAAAAAGAACAGCTTTACACACAGCCATTAGAAAATAAAAGTGTACTTCTAGTCACAGCCAGTAAAGCGATAAGCAATTTTTTTTATGATTAATACCTATTTGCTTAGTGTTTGTTGTGCTCAAAGAGTGTGGAGGGGAAGAAGAGGAAAAATATCTTCTAGACATTTTAGAGAGGCAACTGATGCGTTTGGAATCTTCCTAGAAAACTCATGCTAATGTTTATGCTACTCAGCTAATATAATGTTCAGTTAGCCCATTATAACTAGGTAGTCATTCCACAGTGTAGAATAATTCTGCTGCCTGTTCACACTGCTCACAATTATTTTTACACAGGCAGAATGCAGAAGGTTGACAGTTCAGCAATTTACAGAAGGTTGTGGGCAGAAGAGCACCTATTGTGAGCCTTTCTAACAGATGATTTAAAATCTTGAATTAGTATGTTAGCTTCTATTCTGCTTTTCTTCTCCTCTGCAAAGGGTGCAGTTGAAAACACAGATGTGAGAAAGCAGATTCATAAATTTATCCCTCAGCCACATTTTAGGGATTCAAATAAATTGGGGCCAGGACATGAATCATCTTTTAAAGAATCAAACCCAACTGAGACTCTACAAAATCGGCTTTGGTTTGGACATCTCTGCTTGAAAAACCTCCTGATGGATTGATGCAAGTAAATATTTTTTAAATTAGTAAGAGGTCAGACAATAAAATTCCTGAAACATTTTGCCAGCCATAAATTGATGGATTTTCTCTGTTTTCCAGCAATTCAGAAGAGCACACTGCCTCAATTCAATTAGGTTGGTTAAAAGGCATTTTTCTTGCTGGAAATGCTTCTCAATTGTGGAAACATCTGTAACTAAAACAAGATTGCATATGATTGGTATTTATGGAACAGTCTTTCTGAACTAGAAATTGAATTTCAAGGATCCAGAGTTACATTTTTATAAAGGGTTTCTCTATAGAAAAGATTTGCTGACTGAAATAATTCTTATCTGACAGCTGTTTAGTGACCAGAGTCTAGGCCTATTCCCACAGGACAGATGTCTGCATCTTGAAAACCAGTATCGAGTACAGACTTTATAGAGAAAGTCAGAGCAGAAACCAGTATAAAGGATAATGCACCACAGTATCAATCCAGCTGAAGTCTTTTGGAAAGTACAGTACAGTTGGCAAGTACAACCCAGTCATAGCTCTGTTTCTTATTTACCTCCCTATAGGGAAATGGCTTGATGCTTTGCCATTTTGCCCTTGTATACACCCATACATCCTAAACCTTTAATAAAGTCACAGCAGGCCAAGTCTGGCAATACAGAATCAAACTGCAAATAATGTTAATTAAATTTCCTGTAATAAATTACAATGACCATATCATAAATCTCCTAGGTAAATACAGATGCCACTGCTATCATTTGCTGAACAAGAACAATGAGGGGGAGGGCAAAATAGTGTGAAATGGAAAGATCTAGTGATGTGCACTAGATACTATGCTCTAGATTTTGATATTTGGAAATCAGAATAGGTTCAAACTCAGGACTTGGCTGATTATGCAGAAAACTTCAGAGTTGGTGGGAGAAAGCAGTATATTATATCAGTGGTGCACTTCAGGTAATAGATATTGCCTGCCCAAGCAAACATGATGCAAGTCTAAAGAACATTTGGGTGTAGAAATCAGGACAGATTTACCATATTTTTGTTATTTTTCATTTGGGTATGCATTCCCTAGTTTTAAGAGCATTGCTGTAAGAAGTCTAACCAGAAATAATACACATTTATTTATTCTGATTTCAGAAGCACAGAATGCATATAAATCTGCACATTGGAAAGCTCATCCCTTCAGTGACTTTCTGCTCATTCTGAATATAAGCTCAAAGACTCGAGAAAAGCTATCAAAAGAGTAGATCTTCACATAGGCTGGCTAGTTCCAGAAACATTCCTGGACCTTTCTCAGACTTGAAGCATTTGAAAGAATTTGGTAGCTGAATTGTCCAATCTTTCATTCCCCCAGAGATGTTCACTGCACAAACCAGCTCAGCTCCATGGCAGAAATACTGGTGGCTGTGTTCCATGTGCCTCTATATGTATGTGCACACTATGTCTAAGACATGAAAACTTCAGACTCCAGAACACTCCAACTGATGACTATCAGGATTTTACCTCCAAGAAGCAGAAAACATATCATTTTTTTCTTTCTTTATCAAAAGAATATGATGAGCAAGATATATTCAGCTCACAATATTCAGTTTTCAAATTAGCTAAGAAAATAGAACTAAGAAATAAAACACATGGATAAATGACAAAACAAATGCAAGTTTCTGAAGACAAGAATAATTAGAAAGAACAGTACCTATTTTAGATGTTTAACTATTTACACATAGCAAGTTACTTATAGCCCCCACTAAAATAAGCTCGTACTCCAAATCACTATCTAAAGTAAGGATGGATTTTTAAAACTATTTTTATGCCACTTGTCAGCCTTAGCATTGAGAAAGGCAGACACATACATACAGAAAAGTGCTTACCTGCATTTACCTATTCATTACTGGACTACTCTTTTGTTCAAGTAAAATCAATATTTGGCAGCCAAGCAGAAAAAAATTCTAAGCAATGTAAGCAATGCTCCTTCACATATATGCATAATATGTGTATAGGCAAGATCACATTTATTGGTCAGGAAAACAAAAGATTTATTTTGTATAAATTGGCATTTAAGAAGCATAAGTCCACTACCTATTTATGGATACTTAAAGGATTCATTAAAAAAATAATCCTAGCCAAATTATATTCTCCTTAATTTCCATTAGAAATTAAATGTCACTGTTTTTTCCTTTGTTTGCCTGTGCAGGCTATGCAGCAAATGATTCCTTCTTTACATCAAACAGATCACTGATACAAATTACTACACATTGCTGGATACAAATTTTCAGCACACGGAGTAATTATTCTACAGCTCAACAGAAACGAAAATGTGAGCTGGCTGAAACACTGCACATGTCATTTATTTTCATGTATTGGAGATTCTAATCCCAGAGAGTGACTTTTGAAGAGTAGACCAGAGCTCACAAATAGAGAAAGCTGCGCTACAGCTGCTATCCTGCACTTAACACTAGAATTCAGGGCACAGACAAGGCTTCACAAGCAGAGATGACAGGAATATTCTGATGAAATATCACCTTAGCTCAGAAAATACTACACTTCACTATTGCTTATATGCAGCACCGCAGCACTGAGGAAAATAAAAAATCTGGTTAATTTTATTTGCATGAGGATGTGTTAATATGCTATTTTCAGGCTATAAATGCATCTTAAACCACTTCATCATATGCGCTTCTCAAATGCAGTCCTGCAATAGCATACGATACTACATGTGCTCTGTATAAATCAATTTTATGGAACATTATCATATGTTTTAACATGACAAAGAGATACCAATAATTTAGGATTTCAAATACATATAATTAGAGGGAGGCAGAACATACAAGCATGAAAATGCATGTCAGTTGCATTCACTGATAGGAATCAATGGATATCATTGCCTCATATTACTATTTTAAAATCTACATGAGAACATGGTAATTTTCAGGGTGGATCAGAGAGAGTCATGACCTATATTCTTTAACAGCCCTTCACATAGAAATAGGGCAGAGAGCCCTCTTCCGCTCCAGGAAAGAAGCCCACTAGGGATTTGATAGATTTAGATGGAATTCAATGCTTTCAACCAGATGCAAGACAATAAAAAAATACCCTACTGTTATCTATCTAAGAGGTTATTGATATGCTAAATATGTTTTCTGGCCTGAAAAATAGCCAGTTTGTCCTGCTTCTTAAAGAATGATGCTATGGAGAGAATTGAAAAATGTCAAGAACAATATAGGTTGGAAAATCTAGGCTATGCAAAAACTACTCACTAAGTGAGGTGACAGATTTCCACACTACATTTCCACAGTCAGAATCAAGCTGGTAGTGAGCTGCCCAGCCAGGAGTGGCTGCAGCCTTGACATGGGCATACCAGGAATGACAAGAATTAGATAAAAGGATAGTTGTTTCTGACAATTCAAGAATTGGAGGTAACAGGGAGGAAATTTAAACTATGGTTTTGAAATGGCATAGAAATGCCCCAATAAATTCTAAATTGTAAGGCGAAAGAATCCTCAGCATGGCCATGGAATTTCTGTTTTCAGGTCTTGACAACTTCTCACAATATTTGGAGATTTATTTTAATGGAAGCAGACATGTCCAGTTAAATTGCCACTGCAAGTAGGAATGACTGAAGGAAAGACTACACAGTCCTTTAGCAGTGGGTCATGTCATAGATAGAATCTCCACTTCTACTGCACTGCTCCCACATGAGATGCCTCCGCTCCTCATGCTTACAACTTTTCCACAATTCCTTAACATCTTCTCCTCTTCAGAAGCTCTGAAGTTCTATAGGAATATCTGTAGCCCAGAGGTTTACTTCTGTAGACCTTCCTGCAAATATCCACTGCCTGCAAGCAAAAAGGCAAAATAGCTCAATCTAGTAGTGCAGACAGAGCCACTTCTGTCATATTCCTAGACAGACAAGAACCTGGATAGCCCAAGACCCTAGACAGACATCTTCAGCCACATCTACTAGTAAGCATGACAAAAGTCACAGTTACAACCAATGTCAGTGCATATAAAGGGATTTGTGCAGGTGAAAAGAAATTTATGTGACTCTTTTTAATCTCTGTATCTGCCTTAAGGCATATTTTATGTTAAGCTTCATAACCTTCTATTCCCTCATATTATTTTAAATCCTGTAGACCATGTATAACACACACTCTTTCTTCCACTTTCCTCATTCATATAAACATATTCTTTTTATATGTTTTGGCAGTTCTTCAGATGGGATCTTGTGAAAAAAGACTTAGAGTTAATGAGTAACTTTCCACAACAAAATACACTGCCTCTCCAGGATTAGGAACACTTTCCCAAGCACTTAACAGCCACTCCTGTGGGCCAAGGCACTAGCTCACATAGATAATTATTTTTGAATAATTAAAAAAGAAATGCTACATGCAGGATTGGAACATTAAAGAACAGACTTTATACATTTATGGAAATTTGTTATGAGTAGGTGTTTTTAAGTTTCAATTTCATCTTACAGCAGCGTTTCTACATTGCATACAAGCATGTCAGTTTAAAAAAAAACTACCACAGAAGATCAGGATTGAAGGACAGTCATGACAGTAACTATATCCCAATCTAATCATAAAGATTGACTTACTCCAAGTTTAAAAATTTGGATAACAGTCTTTACAACTCTTATGTAAATTTACCAAATTCTAGCAATTTATGTACAGCTAGAGTACACAGTTATGGCTGATGTTAAGGCATAAATCTGCCTCCATATTTCTATGAAATATTAATGTTCAATCTGTCAATGTCTTGCAGCCATTTCAAATTTTAGAAAAGCCAGTTCAAGTCTTCAACTAACCTTGCCTTTAGCATGAAACTTGGAAACATGGCATTTGCAGTGGCCAGCTGACTCAATAAAAAAATGGGAAACCCAGCTGAGGTGGATATATTAGCCAATACTTCTGCTTCAAAAAACTAGCAAGAGGTTTTTTTCTAGCAAAACTAGTAAAAGCTATGCTGCATCAGATTTGAAATTAGCAAGACTTCTTGTCAGTCTCCTGTTGTAATGAGTTGATTCTTAAGCTCTACCAATCAGAAAAAAAAAGATGTTAAAAAGTTGTAGTGAGTAATAAGAGAGAAGGGTGTTCCCTATCATCAAATATTTGGACATAGACTAGAAAATCTTCGAAAATCACTGCCCCTAAGCTCCTTGACATTCATCAACGTCACCAAATTCCTGGTAAAAATATTGTACACATCTTCTCCTGTTCATTTATGCTTGTAGAATACTAAGAAAAAAAAATTAAGAAAAAAAATAAATATTAAGAAAAAAAATAAATAAATGGCAAAGGAAGAGCAAACTGCAGTTCAGTATGTCTCTTAAACTGTGCTTATAAGAGACAAAATAAACAGTAATTTATCCTCCACTCTGACCATCACTTCACAGATATTCCATTTGATAGCTTCTACCTCAGGTAGTACCATTTCCTCCAAGAAAATTCTTTAAAGATCCAAAGTGTAAAAGTATATAAGCAGAGGGTTTAAGGTTTGAAAGAAAAAAAAAAAAGAGAGAGAGACAGAGAGGAGCAAACAAATATCACTCATCTGCACACTGATCACATTTACAAAACTGTGCAATGACTTTTCTAGTAAACATTCATCTTCCCAGATCCAGGTTTGCTTAGACGCCTTTTACCTGAACTCTAGATGACCTATTGCTCTCTATGAGTAGAATAAACTAGAGTACAGTCCATCTGTCATTATTTTCCTAAATGCTTCTCCCCACAGAGATAAAAATAATACACGTATAATGGAGTTTTAAATGCATTTATTGAAACTGGAGCTGCTTCACAGAGTCATCACTATCACAACTTGTGGAAAAATACAGTAAGATCCTGCCCTGGTGCTGGGTGGCTGTAAACTGCAACCCTTGTATGAAAGCTTTTCTGCAACACATTCATTCATTTCTGTTCCTACTGCAAAACCGGAGCACCTGCTTTGAATCATCATCTCAAAGAAAGTAATTTCTTCATTTTTGCCTTCCACTCATCAGCAAGAATAGCTCAAAACCAGAGCCTGGCAATTAGGGAAAAAAAAGAATATATTTCTTTATTCTCAATAAACTGGGTCACAAGAACTGCTGCCTCTCCTCCAAGGAAGGGGCAGAGTATATTTGAAGTCTCCCACTTTACACAAAGAGGCTCTGCTATGGGGCCATTTATACCCTAAATGATATCAGAAAAAGGTAAATCCTCACAGACAAAATCCAAACTGCATTTGTCTGGCCAAACACTTCACTTCTCAATACCCTGAAATGAGTTGTAGAAGATAGAATATATACATCTGAATTGCTTCTAAGGAGTTATCTGAACCCACATTTTCTATGACTGTACCACTTAGAATGTACCACCGGGTCAGAAGGATAAGTGTTCCCATTATTCCTATAAAAGTCATTCTTCCTCATTGCAACTTGCATATTCTGCAAATTGCCATCTCATTCCTATTCAAACCTGTCCAGCTGTTCTCCTTCACATCCTTATGTAGCTTACTACCAAAGCTGGTCACACTTAAAAACAGAAACATTTTTTTTCTCCAGTGGGAAGAGTGGACTTCTTGATTGCTTTTATGTAAAACTGTATTTCAAGAAAATTAGCAGACATTCTCTAGGATATTTTTCCAAAACATATTTTTCCTTAACTGGAAACCTTTTCTTTTTCTGTATTCACTCTCAAACAACAATAGACATGGAATAAATTAAAACTATATCCAGAACTTTTATCTATGTAGATGTGTTGAATTATTACAAAAATATTGTTACATAGTAGTCTTTTTCTCCATCACTCAAAACTGCCATTCTGAATGGCCTCAGTCAACTTAAAATCCTACAGTGTAGAAATAAATGTAAATACATAACTTTTAATATAAGAAAAGATGCACAAGATGAATAACACAAGTTAACCTAAAGCAAGAGCAGTAATACGAGAGAATAGACTAACAAATTGTTTACGGTACTTACACTTAGTTTCCAGTTCAGCTAATCACGTGACAGACGTATACACATGGCAAGAAGAAAGATGCTACCAACTACACACAATCACACTACCACGTTTAGGAACAAGCAGAGGGGAAATAAAAATATGCAAAAAGTTGCAGATGAAGCTATGAATTTAAAAGCAATCTAACTAGACCGTGATCGTCACACTGCTGCAAGGTTCTGCATTATTAAAAGGCAGTTTGCTAAAACCCATGGAAGATATTGATACATACCAAACTCTGATACAAATCATGCAGGAAAAATTCTTTCCAAAACCTTCCTGAGCATTATCAGTTCTTAGCAACTTGATCCCTTCTGGCACGACTTTACCAGTTGACATACACAAACACAAGTTGTGCTTCACTCAGTGAAGCTTTTAACATCCATGTATGACTAACACTTCACCAAGTGAGAATACATTTTAAAAAATGCATTCTATATAACATTCCTTAATAAGAAAATACTAGCCCTTCAGTAAAAAAAATCAGCCCCCTGTAAATTCCTAAACTGAAGAATTACTAGTTTCTTTGATAGCATCCAAGCCCCTGAGCCAAGTGCTTTTGTCTATGAACTCATGGCATTTTTAGCACTGCTGTGAAGCAGCATCCTCCCCCAAATGAAGAATAGCTGAAGACTGTAGTATTTCCTTGAGAGAACAAGAATTGCCTGCTTGCAGTTCTCTATGAATATTATATTTTCATATATAATATTTGATATGATATTGTATTAAAATTCAAGCCATAGCTATGAGAAGCTGTCAAAGAATTTAACTATGTGGAGGTCAGTTAGGCCAAAAGACTTCAGGAGACATTTAAATTCACAAGAGAATCAATTGTTGAGGTAGATGTAAGAGAATAAAATCACTTACAAATGCCTTTGTTTAACCTTCCCAAGTGCTTAGAAGTCTTTCCAATCCTTCCAGTGTGAGACAGATTTTATGTGCAGATTTTAGAAGAGGCTTGCCAAATTCTCCAGCAATTTCAGACACCGATATCTCTCGATATTTAAAATTATTAGTAGTAAATACAGATTTCAATTGTTTTATTCAACTCTGCAGCCAAAATTTTACGGACTTTACAGCCTCATTAAATGAAGTACGATCTACTAAAATCTGCCGTTTTTATTATGGGTATTTAATTAGCAGTGTATAAATTCTTAGTTTTTTGCCCTATTCCTCTTTAAAAAATATTTCTTACAATAGTTTCCTAACAGATGATTTCTTGAATATTGACATTGGCTTTAACAAGTAACTTACAATCTGTGAGATCATTTCCCTAGTGTTTTCACAAATCATTCATGAATAACCTGGTACAGCTTCCTAACTATTAACTCTTCTCCCACTTTTTCTTAAGTCTTAGCAGCTTCCTAATTATTAATTCTTCTCCCTCATTTTTTCTTAAGCCCCTTACCAGTTTATCAGTGAATGTTTAAATACATAGTTATATTCACTTCATCTTTTTTTTTCTTTTGTCTCTGAATAAACTTACAGAAAAGTTTCACTTTCATATTAGAACATGCTAACATTAGCTGCGACTTTATTTACCAGTAAAACTGTTGTTCTTTAGTACTTTAGTCTTTTAAAAATACAGTTGCAGGTCATCTAATCCTTTGCAAGATATTACGGGAAGTGTGTACACAGCAAAGAAACAACTAGCTTGTATACTTAGTTACTTGCATAAATGAAAGTTAAAACCCTCCTATCTGGCAGTATTCCTTGGAGGGCCAGTAAAAGAACTGATGAGCATATAGTAGATGTTTCTGAGAGTATGAAGCAGAAGCATCAAGAAATCCTGCACAGAAGCATGGGGGCAAACATGAAGGAATCTGTTTCCATGAAAAGCCAAAATGTTTCTTTAAAATACTAAGCTCTTTAGTGTAATGGAAAAATAAACATATGAATGACAGCAATTCAAAACTACAGTATTTCTTTAGACATTGAAAAAAAGCACATATAAAAAATATTCTGGAAAAAAATTAAAAACATAATCTAAATTTTATGGGTCCAGCAGCAGCCAGCAGCTAAAATGAAAGCTACAAAATTGAAACATAACCAGTACCATAGAAACAAACATGCATAATTAATGCCATTAAATTAGAAGTACAGGGAAAGAAACCATAGAGCTATGTATTTATGCTGCATGACACATGTTTGATGATTCAAAGGAGCAATCAAGCTGCAGTCAACATCAAGTCAAAAAAAATGAAAAAAGAAAAAGAGGGAAGAAAAGGGGGAAGAATAAAGTAAATAATGAATTTAAATAATCCTAAACCACAAAAGCAATGCTTTCATCCACAGATCAACCTCAAATTCTTTTCCAACATCAACAAAACCACAAAAACTATAAAAACATAAAAGATGTATAGTAGCCACACAGAAATAAATATGGAAATCTTATGGAAAGAGCACAAGACAGAGTTTTGGCAGGAAAAAATGTTGGCTGATGTCAGTAGAATGAGAACAGTCTCTCCCAGCTGAATATCTGCTCTTGCAGATACATCTCTAACAATTGTACACATTTTTGTATGCCAAAGATTTATATTTTTAGTATAGGGTTTCTTCTAACATCTCTCAACAGAAACATTAATGCTCAGACTGGGGCTTTCTAGAGGGTTTGTATGTCCTCAAAGAAAGAATAAGCTCTCTGAAGATAAACAACAGCAACAAACTACTTGCTTGATTGAAGGTCAGAAAGGTTCCTGAGACTGTTGTGTTCGAATCTATTTCCTAAGAACTGTTGCATTATCAAGCCAAACAGTGTCTCTGAATTTATACTCACCTTTTCCTCAGATTCGTTTTTACAATAGCACATCTAGGATTGGTTCCAAGGGCAAGCAGGCACTTGTCCACTCTTGCACTGCTTTCTTGGACAGCTTCAGAGACTGTCATAATTAGTACCAGCCTTTACAAGTAACAATTGTGCTTTTAAAATTGACTAAAGAGGTAAGAGAAGTATGGTCACTACCTTTTCTAGGGATATTGAGGAAAATACAGCATTTCACAGGAGGAAACATATCTAGATGCAGGAAATTCTTCTAGGAGATGAGTATTAAGAGGGAGAAACAGAGACTTTGGACATTTTTAATTGCTATGCATTTATCTGAATAAAGATTTATGACTCAGAAATGAACTGTGCCTTTTCTTCTTTTGTCTTTTCAAACTGAAAGCATAACATGGAAAAAATGTTATGGGAGGTAAATAACATTTTAATGCACTGTTACTTGAGGTAAAAGATTATCTAATGCAAATATAACAAATAGCAAGACAGCAAATACATTTTAAGCTAAATTAGAGTAAAATCTATTCCCTCAAAAACACTCAGATTCCCTGCACAATCATCTTCTGGTAATAGGCCCTCAAATGGTCATATGTGAAATAAGAATTCCTAGTAGACTTAATCACTCCTACATAAAAAACCACTTACTCCTCTGAAATAACACAGAATCAGGATGAAATGCTTAAACACATGAAAAAAAAAAACCAAAAAGAAAGGAAAAAAAGAGCTATATTATGAGTATTGGGTCAACATTTCCAACAGCTCTTTTGCAGGTGCCAGAGAACTGAAGCAGACTGAACAAACAAAAAATGTAGAAAAGACAAACAACATTAACTTGACTTGAATCCCCTCTGCACAGGGAGTAATGCTAGCCTATTTCCAACATAGAGCATAGGCAGACACACAGGGCTGTATCATGTCCACCTCTACAGGCCTGGTTAACAGGCCTTCTGACTGCTTTCAGGTGAATCATTTTTCCTTGCTGGGTCAATACCTGCATATTTTTTATTAGCAGTAACTCAACTGCTTTTATAGTGAGTTGAAGAAACTATTTCCTTCCCCAGTTAGATATGCAAGTTAGGACCTTAAAACATGACTAGACTGTACATAATGCAAATATTTGATTTGTTTAATATTTCTCTCCACCTTTCTAAGATTTTTTGTTTTTTTGGGAAGGAGGATGTTACAGGCCAAGCGCTCTGATTAAATCCTGCATATTGTTAACCATATGCATTTGGCATCAAATATGCCCTTTTGGAACAGCTGCGTTTACCTCTTACAAAATATTTTAATAGTACGAGTTCACCCTCACTTCCCTGATTTTCTTGGTCTTCTTGTATCCAGCCAATGGATCTTTTCAAAGGATGAAGACAGTAGACTTATAAGCAAAGAGGTCACAGGCTGAACATCACATCACCACACCAGAATACACTTTGCAGCTATGTATCAAGCGTTTGCAGCCTTTCCTTCTCCCTCCATCTTACGGGGCACATAAACAGCCTACAAAACCAATAGGCTGGCTTTTTAAGGCTTCACCAGTGTGCTGTTAGTGATGTACCATGCTATTCCACAAATACAGAACTACCACAATTCAGCAAATCAATAAAACTACCAATTATTTCTCTTCATCTGAGCATACCTTTCAATAGAGGTGGTATGTGGAAACATCAGCTCCACGTACAAGCTGAACATCATCTTGTTGTGACAGCAGCTGCTGAGATCTGTAATGAGGATAGACTTGGAAACCTTCTAAAGAAAAAGGGCTACATTTGTGCATATTAGATTCTTTAGATTCCTTAGAGCTTTAGATTCTTTAAAACTTTAAAGCCTGTATTTATTCTTTTAAACATCTACTGTTGTATCTTGGCCATTTGAGAACAGATAACCTTTAAATTTCCACTGCAATTTTGTTCACGCTGAGAAATTGTATCTGTTCCAATACATTTATGCATGTTGAAATGAGAAGCAGACTTCAGCATTCCTTCTCTAAAAAAATAAAACCCCAGATTCGTTTTCTTAAAAGATTGACAAGCATACATACACATGTTGAAGTGTAGTGTCAGGCTCCACCACCCTTGTGTCTCCAATATTTATATCTCTTCACAGCTTCTGGAACTGGCTTACCTTTGTGGAAAATATTGAACATTTTCTGTAGTCTACTTCACTATAGTGTGAAGACTTCATCACTGGTTCTCATACACAACTTCTGTTAAAGTCACATATATATATAAATTTAAATTTCAGTTGGTAACCTCAGTTGCCTTGATAAAGTGCATAAAAGGAATTGCTTTCCCTAAAAACCTCCATGTCTTGCCAAATAGTTTCCTCTGGAAGATTGCTGGGACACAAGTGATGCTGAAAGAGTGGAGTTGAAGTCTGCATCATAAATTATAGGCAATTATTAAAACGAGTAGTTTGACTTATCGACTAATTACAGAACTAAGGAAACAATGTGTGTATATCCACAGTGAAGATACTTTTCCATTACTTTATTAATTGTATTTTCATTTGGTCACTCCACATTTTCTGCATGCAGCAGTAGGGCTCCCACTTGAACTGTCAGCTGACCCAATCAAAACTAGACAACTCTTGTAAGTCATTTTTAATATATTTAAGCCATTTAATACATTTTTAGTACATCACACACAGCACAACACAGTGACCAAATAAGTAAACATGATTAAATATTTTCTCCTCATGATTTTGAGTCCAATTCATTCCCAATGGAATTAAAAATGGAATTCCTCATTTGGGGAGGAATAA
>JAUBOD010000668.1:347444-359437 GCA_032353885.1 Nothura maculosa
TTTTGAAGACCTCCAGAGAAGGAGACTCCACAACCTCCCTGGGCAGCCTGTTCCACTGCTCTGTCACCTTCACTGTAGAGAAGTTCCCCCTCACTTGCAGGTGGAACCTCCTGTGCTTCATTTTGCACCCATTACCCCTTGTCCTATCACTGGCCAGAACTGGCCAGTTTCTTGCTTTCATTGAAAGCAAGAAACTTTTTTTCCTAAACGTATGGTAAAAGGATAAAAGGTGAGTTACAGAGGAAAAGAGCCAAAGGAAGATTCCATCATAAGTTCTGGATCAGTCAACAAGCTGATCCCCCTTTCCTTCCCTTGGGTCAGGATGCTGCCTGAGGAGACTCAGAAGTTGGAAGGAAGACTCCATGGGAAATTTTGGATCAGTCGACAGGCTGATCCCGCCTTTCCTCATCTTGATTCAGGATGTCGCCTGAGAAGAGTCAAGACTGAGAGCCCCCCTCTCATCTGAGTGATGATTACACCTTTGTAGATCAGAGCTAGCTAAAAATCCCACAATGTAGCAGAGAATTTCCTGCACTGACAGAAGAAACCTGCTTTGTAAAAGTTGCATTTGAATAAATCTAAATATTATTCATGAACTTGACTACCAGTTTGGAAGGTTATCTGACCTATAGCTGACAGACTGTTTATGAATCTGATACTACCAAAGTTGGGCCTATAGCTCATCCTAACTAGTCAAGAACTTGATTCGCTCCTAGGAACGAGGTCAGACCTACAGTTGACAGTTTATTCATTAATCTGATACTGCCAGAGTTCACCACCACTATCAATCAGCAACACTCCCTGGGCTGGAGCATTTTCAGTGCCCCATGCTCCAATCTCCCATCCTACACCTATGGCAACCTCTATTGAAGTTTCATCATCTACCAAAATAAAACCTTTTAATTTATCTTTTTCAAATTGCAATTTCCAGCTCATTTCCAAATGGACTTTCCCAGGCACTCAAAACGCAGCAGTGATATTTGCCAAATAAGTTTGGCACCAGAGATGGGGCTTCTATATCTCCTAGGTGGACTTCAACGTGGAGGTCTGCAGACAGACAAATATCATCAACCCCACGTGTGCAGTGAAGGAGATGAGGCTTTACACAGACTCCCAGCAGCTCAAAACAAGAGCAAGTGCCAAGTGAGCAGAGTTCCCCACCCAGTTTCTGAACTCGCTTTATTGCTGAGCATAACACTGACAAGCCTCATCTCTCCCATTTGGAAAACTGGGATAATCACACCTCTGCTCTTCATAGGATCTGTGGGAAGCTTAAATTAGTAATGCTTGCCAAGTACTGTGTAAGTGCAAAAAAAATAAGGTCACTCAGCAACAAAAACAAAAGGGGCTAGATTCCAAAACTTTATGTCTCTTGGCCCTGTGTATAGTCCACAGGACTTTCCACTCAGGCAGTTGTATAAAATAAATCTTTTTCACTACTCAAAGAATGAAAATATCTTAGTCAGAAGTTCATTCCAGAACTGAATTTTACAAAATGAGACAATATGTATAAATGTGCATTTTTCCACTTACAAAGCTAATACTTTGTATTATAAACCTCAACTGCTCACTAAAACCTTTTCTACGAGGTTAAAAGATGTTCCTCCAGCAGTTCTATTGCAGAGATTAGTTTTTTTCTAAGACATTTAAACCAGAATAAACCTGATATTAAAAGAAATCTTATAAAGTCTTAATACCCGGAAGAATATTTACTTACAAAACAATCCCAGAAATATGTTTTTTAAAAATCAAATGACTGCTATTATTTGGGAGATCCTTTCTATTTGCAGAACTAGTGGTTATTTAAATATATATATATATTTAAAACATATATATGCACAATCCTATGCATCAAAGTATAACATCATAAAAAGAACTTAAACACAGTATAAATATACCCTGAATAAACTCTTGGCCTCAGCCTGTGGAAAACTCTTGGGGAAACAGAAAGAACAAGAATAATTTGTCAAATCAAATTGGCTCATAACTAAAGCAAGGTACTGTAGGCAGCTTTAAAGCTACAAGACAACATGATGGAACTAGCTGCTGCTTCCATATGCTTTATCTTCCAGCCACATGCAATGAAGAATAATTGCTCTCTGCTATATAATTTAAAAACTTGCAAGATATTACTTAATGTCCCTCCCAGTCACAGCGAGAGTAAAGCTCTCCAAAACACTCGGTTCTTTCCTATCCTGGGGCTAGGCAGGGAAGAGAAATTCTGAGTACACTTAAATAAAACTCCCCTTGAAAACAGATAATCATTTAAAACAATCTCTTCTGTAATGTGTTTTCCATCCCACAGGAATCAAGCACAATTTGCAAGTGTCAGAGCAGAAAAACTTCTCTGGGATAAATTAATTTCGTATTTTAGTATTCCCATTAAAGCAAGTGTGCCTTTAAGCTCTAAGTTGAGATTCCTATTGGAAGTTCTTGCAGACTGGGGAATATTCAGATCCAGGTCTTATTCCAAATTGTCTGTAATAGAGCAAGACAAGACAACGATCTGCAAATAAAAGGTGTCAGCTTTTTGTGTTGCTTTTCCTGAGTGGGAGGGGAGTGGGTTTGAGGATGCTTTTCTCCACTCTACTCCTCAATTCTACCCCACAGATTCTATGATTCTACACACTTATACACACTGATACCCTCAAAGTATATTTTTGGATCTTGATACTGCTTTTTCCCTTGTAATGAAAAATACACCAAAATAAGGAGCATTATATGAGCTTGGCCCCTGCTGTTTCACTAATAGCTTTATAAAAGCATTAATAATTACTAGAGGAAAGTAGAAATGGATTTGAAAATGAAAATGCCTCATCTCGACTTGAATCAGATAAACGGTTGTTGCATCGGAACAGGAAATAACGTTTTTGAGGAAAAAAAGAAAAACATGAAGAAAATACATGCTGCCATCCTTGTAGCCAGATTTGCCTTGTCAACAGAATAAAAACTGGTACTATTATTTGTGAAGCTGGAAGGAAGAGTTGTAATTAAAGTAAAACAGCTCATCCATCTTTGATCCAAACAGACTTTCTGATGAAGACATCAATTTGAATTTAAGTTGGCTTGCTAAAATAATCATTAGAAGGAGAATCTAGCATATTTCTGTTTCAGCAAGTATTGCTACAAACATGCCTAGCTTAACATGTTCATGTTTCATGTTTCTTTAAGCCATATGTATGTAATACATACACTGTCCTCAACCTTTAGTCTCCAGAGAGAGGGATTTAACATATTTCCCAGCACATATCCTTTAAGGGGCAGAATGACCTGGTCCTGGGGTGGGGAGAAGGGAGAATTATCTAAAGACTATGCGATCAAGCAAAGACCTGTGTGGAATATATTTCACCAACAGAAGAGATGAAACAAAACTCACATCCCTTTATCAACATGCTTTCTCTTCCTATTCACCTCATTTTTTGTCCAAAACCAAGCATGTTCCGACACTAAAATGTGCAAATTATTGTGATGACATTGTAATAAAAAAAAGAGTTACATACTAGAAATCAGCTCAGGGAAAATTAAAGGAAGTGCCATGTACAGCAATTCCTGACACACTGTGCACGTCAGTCTATTAGCCTTGGGGAGAAGGGAGCTTTAACCATGAGTGAGTTGCAGTTTCAGCGTGTTGTCTGGTTCCTGTCTCCTTCCACATTCTGCATGTCAGTTCTGTGACTATTACTTGAGCTAATCTAAAAGAAATAACCTACCTATTCAGGAGAAGTCTGAACATTTCACTTAAGATTATGTTTTTTCCTTTCCATGTCAGGAGTGATAAGCAAAACCCAATACCCTGAGCAGAGAAATGAGAATTCAAAGAGAAAGAAAATATTCTTGACATTTTAACAATAACAAGTTATTAATATAATTCACTTCAGTTGAAAGAAAGTGGAATACATTTACAATGCAACTGAATAAAGGTTAAGTGTATTTTGTGTTTTGCGCTGCATTAAATATAAATATCTGTCATATCAAATCCTAGACTAGTTGTAAGCACCTTCTTAAAATCTATGTTACCAGCAGAAAGGAAAGCAATTCGAAATACTGTTTCTACAAATGACAAAATCCAAATCAAGCAGACCTTGTATGGAATAGCTCAAGGAAATATAACACAACTGTCCCTGGTAGAAATACTCTCATGCTGGCAACGTCACAACTTCTTTAGTATAATTGGGACTACTAAGATACAGCACCCCTGCAGCAGTTCACTTAGAACCTGCTTTCCAAGTGGAGTAATGAAAAACAGACCTTACTCCTTCTTTTCCTGAAGATTTCCTGCTCATTTCAAGTGATCTCCTCTCTACAAAAACCACATATGTTCATATAAGAAAATATTTAACCAAGAAAAACACTGTAGATTAATTCATACAAAAATTTGGAAAAGGCGTGTGTAGCAACTACCTGTTGTATTTCAAAAATTAATCATAATTTGTTAGACTTAGTGACAACTCAAATGTTTTTGTCTCTTTCTAAGCAATTTTTAAGTATAGACTACCTGAAGGAAACCCTGAACATTAAAGACATAAACTGTTCTGTCCACTTTGGCTTCTTGACTTTTCCCTGTCAAGCCAATATTTAAAATGTTCTTTGAAGCATCATCTACTTCTACCATGTTTTCCAAGAATACTTACGCTGGAAAATTAATAGAGAAGCAATTACTAATTGCAAGAGTGCTTAGGCTCTTTAAAAAAGTCATCACCATTATAATAACGTTCTTTCGCAGTGTTAGGAAGTACCTTCAGATACTGTCATCACCGTTTGCTTCACAAAGATGAAAATCTGTACGAGGTTTCCTATGCAGATACTAGTTTCCACACATCTTTTCCCTGTACTCTAATAAGACACCAAAAACACCACATTGTAACAGCATAAGATGCATTTTGCAGCAATTCTCCTTGTCTAGTATGCTTTTCTTTAAAAGCTCCCAAAATATAGATGGCTTGCATGCAAAAATGATCTGCAAAAAAGATCTGAAAAAAAACAGGCACCAGCACAGCCAGAATGGAAAAGAAGATGCCTGAGCATCCCAAGCTCTCGCACTGAAACCATCTTTCCAGTGTAAGGAATTTGAGATGTAAGGAAAGAGAAAGAATGACAAAAAATCAAGAAAGGACATTAAGAAACTCAGGAAAAAAAAAAGAGTAATGAGAAGTTCTCCTGCAACTTCCACACAGTATGAAAGTACACAAAGGTAATTAGAAAAATATGCTTAGTTTGTGAATGCAACATACCATACATTTTGAACCATGTTCCTTTCAGTAGAGAAATTATTCCAACATCAATAACCGATACACAAACTTGTTTGTATTGTGCTGCTACAAACAAGCACTTCTGCACAAGAAGTTGAAGGTTACATTCAAGGTAAGGAGGGCAGCCAAACCTCACTAAGGACAGATGTATTTTGTGTGCGGCAGCTCTGAGCAAAGCAGAAACTTGAAACACTGCAGACATTTGCAAGGCCTTAAAAGTAACCAGCCCTGTTCAGAAAACATCTGCAGAAGCCAGCTGCACACAGACAATGCCAAAGAGTAAGGAGAAAACAAGCCAATAAATTTTTCCTTTCAAATCTAAGGCGACAGGCTCAAAGGCTGCTGAGCAGCCACTTTTTTTTAGCTGGGAGAAAGGCACACAGAACGGCTGCAACAGGAGTAAAGGAAGAGGGTGAAATGAATACAGAGTCCTGCTAACGTGAACAGAAAACATGCATGCGGGCAAAGCAAATTCAATGGGAAATGCAGCTGAAAGAGAAGGCAATTTTCAGAAAGACTTTGCGACTCCATCCCTGCCTCTGCTGCACTCCCCAAAGTGGAAACCAACAACTGTAGCCTAACATAGCTCATTTCTTCACCACAGAAATGTACAGTGCACTGCATATGGTTTGCCTATAGGGACAGCACCAGCATAGCTGTTCAGGGCTGGGTCACACAGGGCAAGGAGCACAGAAGGGTCTGCAGGGACATCCTCACTCAGCAGGGACACTGCCACCACCCTGGGGCCAACATGCTATCTATCTATTTGGGTAACCTCAAACTAGGTATTAGGCCCTGGATGCATTAAAAGCCCTATGTCTTTAAATAATAATCATGCACTTACTAGCAGATGTTAAGCAGTTGCAGCTGAGGCAGCATATTTTCCTTCGGACTTGGCCTATAAAGGGAGCAGTGGTAATACACAGCGAGGTGACAGCTCAATCTTCCCATGAAGATGAAGGCAATGACCTTGATTTCCTTCCCACTCACTGCTGAGCACTCTGTGAAATCACATTTAGCTCTAATGAACATAATTGGCTGGAAAAAGAAAAAGGTTAGGAATAAAGTATTCCCTTAAATATAAATACATGATTAAAATGACCATCCTTGGTTATAGCCAGATGCATTTTGAGGAAAGCACAATAGTTTTCCAATCTAAATATCCTTAAATATCTCCACAGCTTGTTGCAGAAAGAGGGAGAGGAGGTAGGAATCACAGTGCATAACTACTATATGGTGATGGGAAATAGCCAGAAAGGTGCTTCTGACTCAGGAAGCTCAAATTCTTCTATTTCTTTTTATCAGCCAAATCCTGAAAAGTAAGTCTGATATAGCCTGCAGTACAACAGGCTATAATTTTGAATAATATTATTAAAAGTGATAGTAGTAAAAAGAAAGCAGGCTTATAACTAGAAAAAAAAAAGAATACAAATTTATGGAAGAATCACAAACACCAAAGGTCTGTTCCATGACAGTTCTCACATTTTCCTTATGCAGACATCAGAGAGAAGAAAAATAACTTTCACATTTCCATTAATTGAATTTGCATCTAGAAATGTGTTTTCCAGCTTAGAACCTGACCCACATCACGCAAACCCAAGGGGCTGACTTGATCTCCATTGTCAAAACAGCATATTTTGTTGAAACCATATTTACACAAAAACACTCTAAAGCAGGCCAAATGCCGGTATATCACACTTGGACTCAAAGGACAGTGCTTTTACCATAACCGCTTTTACTGTAGCCCATCCTAAAAAAAATATTTGATCAAATAAATGATATTCTTTGGGGTTTATAAAAAGCAAATAGCCAGCTGCCTGTTTTTGAGTATGGGTTGAATCAGTGATATCAGATTATAGTAAAGAAACTGGCCAAGAACTAAACGCAGAACAGGAATGAAATCTGTTTCTTGTTGTAACTCTCCGTAAACCATTTGTTGACTTTTGTTTGACAATTTACCTCTCAGGCACGACAGAGCCAAACCGTGAGTACTACAAGCTGTCATTTCTATTTTTTTTTCTCTTTTTTAATCACTGAAAACACCGAACAATTGTACTGAAAGCTTTGCATAATTCAGTAAAGATGTTGTACATGAATCACTATTAACCAAAGACAAAATCTTGCCATCAATGACTTGAACAATAACTGGGATTATACATTATTGCTATCAGAACCATGCTGTCACCTTCCTTCCCAGGAAGTAGTCTGCATAGGTTTATTCATGAAAAAGCAGCCCGTTTTCTTCCAGAAAAGTGAACCTGCAATCACCTTTGAGGATGTCTGCTAACCTGGTAACACAGGTTAGCATATTCATGGTAACTTTACACTGGGAAATCTGGAGACCAATGTCACTGCTGTCCCAGATCAGCACAAAAATGCAGAAAAAAATCTGAGATATAGTAACACACACTGAAAGTTTGCACTTTGCATCATTTAACAACCAACCTTTCTCAAGGTTACCAATTTAAATGGTTTTGGTGTCTATATGAGACACTTCTGACTGCTGGGAAAAGGTACCTGACAAGTTTTCTTTCCAAATACACAAACAATAAAGAGTCATGAAGATAGAAAGCATAATTGTTTACTTAAAAGGAGAAAAAAAAATAGAAGAGAGCTACTCGACCACTATCCATATAGCTTACCTCTTTGCAAGGAGTCTTATCATGGAATGAACACTACACACTAAGGAGAGAGAGCTCTGATGTTTGAAGGGGAAAAAAAAAGCACAGATTAATCCAGTAGCTGTGAAATACAAAATCTGGTGGACACATAAAACCACAATTTTTTAGCAGGCAAGGGTAGCAAGTAAGAGTATCACAGTAATCAAAATGTATTATTCTTCCTTTTCCATTTCACCTGTGATTTTGCTCCACATTTCTTTCACTGCATACTCATTTCCTTGATCTGAGTAGTCATGTGAAAAACTGAAGATAACAATAGTACAACTGTTATAGTCACATATATATAGCCATATATAGTCATGTTCTAGTCAGCTTTATAACAATGCAATTTACAAGCAATGAATTTTAGTGAAAATTCATAAACCTTTATACACAAAATTAACTTGTATGGTATATTTCCAATATTGTAAGCAAGGTAAAGTGCCCTCTTGAAACAGCAATGATTTCTGACCCATTCCCAGAAATAGGACAACCCCAAATGTAAAACAATACATTCAACTGCAGGCAAATTTAATGATAACACAGAATGCTAGCAGCATATAGAAAGAGAAGGGTAATTAATAATACTCATTTCATCACAGAGAATCACATTTTTAGCATAAATGGCACTCAAAAAAAATCATTTAAAGTAATGATTTATAATCTCAAATATTCTAAAAATATATTTTTCCACAAATGAACAATTACTGAATCATGCTGTGTAACACATTCTAGGTTTTCTTTTGTGCAGACATTCACATGTCTGTGAATGTGAATTCATGTGTATGATTACCTCAAAAAGCATTTTGAAAAAAATGCTGAAAATGAGTTTTTCTTCTAAAATTATTAATCATTCACACCCAGAAAAAGATTACTCTGCACAGCTCTAACATGACTGGGGGAGGGGAGAATTTTTAACTTCTTTTTTTAACTTCTTTTTTGAGATCCAAAAACTGAACTTATACAAAAACCCAAAGGGTACTCATTTCTCCTCATATTGTCATGCAGTATATCATCTTGAATGTTCTTTCAACCTAAAATACTAGTACTTTCACTGATACAGAATATTAAAATAATTAAGTGGATATGTATTAACTTCATCACTCAGCCATATAGACCCCTGTAAGTATGTAAAATTGTGTAATGTAAATATGCATTATTCAGGCTAGAGACAGGTCATAAGACAACTGAATATTGACCTTGTGGGAAGAGACAACAGGTAGCTGTGGGGCCTTTACAATGGGCAGGCCTACTGCCACTTTCTCAGATCAGTAGTTCATGATGCAGGGAAGGTAAAGAGCCAAAACTTATCAGATCTGCAGCAGACCCTGAGTTATGACCACGTAGGTCATCATAGATTCTTCTCTGAGAGCCCAATAACAAATGTAAGTTGGAAATGATCAGGAAAATAAGAGCTAATTAGTTAGAAAAGAACACTATACCACCATAAAAATCCATAGGGCTTTTGACGCTGTAATTCTGAATTTGAGTCAAAACAGACAGAACTAGAAAATAAAAACAAGAAACACAGATAATCAGAGATATCAAATGATGTCTGTGTAGAGTTGCTAACTAGTCAGGTATCTTCAGCCTGGAAAAAGAAAAAAGGAAAAAAAAAAAAGAGATCTATTGGAAGAAAGTTCTGCAAAGTCAGAAGTCACCTGGAAAAGTGAAAGCAAACAGCTATTCCCTTACCCTTTTCACTACAAGGACAAGCAAAACAAATTAAACTAACAAGAAGCAACTGTTTCCCTCCTCAGAGGAAATAGCATCCTTCACAAAAGGCCTGATCCCAAAAATCCTTGCTCCGAGACACTGTGGACACTGAGTACTTACACATATTCAAGAAACAACTAGACATATTGGTAAGAGATGAAAGAAAAAGGACATCAGGACATTAAATAAGAATACAGAAATCCTTGTGCTACAGGGTGCTGGAGACTGGTTGCATGCACTGGTGGAGCGTCCGTGTGTGTTGGTCCCACCATTCTGCTGCCCACCGTGTCCTCCATGTCCCACAGGCATCTGAGGCTGCTGCTGTCAGCTCCTGGCCTCTGTGGACCTGGAGCTCTCCATCAAACTTCCATTCACATGTTATCACAAAATAGTCAGACCTATCTACCACATACCCCAAGATTTGGAGACAATTTTCAGGATATGATATAACTGTATTTACTCATCAGCCATGGCAACATTAATGCTGAGCATGAACAAGCCTAGGTAGGAGAGAACATTTTTTTAAAAGACATACAACCAAAATTTTAAGTAGTTTGACAGCAGAGCAGCTATGCTTTGGCATAATTCAGGACCTTCTATCAAAAAACTTTAGAATAGTCCCTGCTTTTTTTTCTGGGATCTTTTGAAATCAATAAAATTGATTTTTTTTCAAACTCCTCAGTTCTTCACCACTCTCCCCTTAACTCTTTATTCTGTCATTTCATTTTTGAACTTTACACTCCTTCACCTGGAATGAATGACATTCTCTACCCAAATAATTATTTACAACCTCCTAATGTAATGGAGAGAGTTTATTACTGCAAATGCTGCAATAATTTAACAATGATCTCCTACCACCTTCCAGATGGTTCTCAAAATAGAAGCAATTTAAGATTAAAATTAAGATATTCCCTTTAAATGTTCTAAGAGTGTTTTATATTAAAGAAACTGTGCATAGATCGAGATGGCTGCTATTAGCATAACAATCTAGAATAAACAAAAATTATGGAAGCCCATCTTTCAGCTTTCTGTTAGAGATCAATATATTAAGCAGTTGATTCAAGAATATTAACTTTTTGAGCCTTACTTGAACAAATCTCCTAATTCCTGTTTTCTCTTGATATATGATGTGCTAAATACCACGATTTACTAAATTCTCTGAAGATATGTTCCTTTAAAAGGCAAAGACAAAAATTTCAAAAAGGAAAATAATCTTCTCAGCCACTCAAAACTAAAGAAAAATAAAAAACCACTGCCCATTCTATTCAAAAATTACTACCTAACAATAAAAGCTTTTAAAATCTGAAAAAAAATAAAAAAGAACTATTTTCCAGCTTACCAAAACGAATCCGAGTATTATACCAGCCATCAGTCAAAACAACTTCCTTGGCAAGTTGTGGTCATACTCCCACTAAAATACAGGGATACCGGGCAATTCATTCTTTTTTTTTTTTTTTTTTTCCTCCAAGCCAGCCATTTTGAATTCTGTCGTTGACTATAGCCATCCTTCAGTCCTAAGTCAAACTCTTTTAACTATATGGATTTAACATACAAGCTATTCAAAAGCAATGTGTTGAAAACACTCTTCCAAACCATTGGCTGCTAATGAAATATCAACTCTTACACATTAAGTTATATTATATTACAGTGTTGTTTCATCTCTTCACAATCTAATTCTCTACTAAGAGATCAGGGATAATGCCAGTCCCTCACCCTTTAATCAGATCTAAATGCAGAAATGTTTTCTCTGGCTTCTGCTTGTTAGTTTGGCCTTGTACACAGTACTATTTAACTCCTGTGTGTTTTTGCAAAGTCTGAAGAGATTTCTTGGCATGATCAGGGCTCCTATATGTGTTGAAGCATTATAAAAATATGTTGTGAATTGGGAATTAGCAAAGCAGCTACAATAAAATAACTGTAGTCCTCAACCTTCATTAAAAATGGATTCAAACTGTGAATATCAAAGAAGATGAATTATAGGCTTGTAGCAAATGCCATAACTATATGGTGAAGGACAATAGGCTTCCATTCCCGGTTGTCTGAAAGATTTCTTGCTTGAGCTGATTTATATCCTACAGCCATAATTTTGCAAGCACTTGCTGATAAGATGCTTAGTCAGATTTGCAAAGATTTCTCAAAAGATGCTTACATATCACTTACATTCAATATGAAGTAGGCATCTGGCATGTTTTAAAACATCACCACATTTATCTGCACCTCCAAAAGTCTATATACATAGCAAAAAAAATGAAAGTTGTGTGTTCTTTCCAGTTTTCAGTTGTAAACTTCAGTTGTGAGGGTGACAGAGCAGTGGAACAGGCTGCCCAGGGAGGTTGTGGAGTCTCCTTCTCTGGAGGTCTCCAAACCC
>JAUBOD010000668.1:364370-383949 GCA_032353885.1 Nothura maculosa
CCTGTAGCAGACACCCACAACAGTATCTCCCACGTTGGCCTGCCCTTTAATCCTAACCCACAAGCTCTGCATCCGCTCATCATCCACTCCCAGGCTGAGCTCTGTGCATTCCAGTTGCTCCCTCACATACAGAGCAACTCCGCCACGTCGCCTTCCCAGCCTGTCCTTTCTAAAGAGCACATAGCCCTCCATGACAGCGCTCCAGTCGTTAGAGCTATCCCACCACGTTTTTGTGATTCCTATGAGATTGTGGTGTTGGGACCGCACACGGATCTCCAGCTCGTCTTGCTTATTCCCCATGCTTCGCGCATTGGTGTATAAGCATTTCAGGGAGGTAATTGTGCCTGCCAGGGAGGTAACTGTTGCATGCCAATTGACCCAGCATAGGATTGATTGTTTTATGGGATTGATTCCCCAGTTCATATGGGGAACTTGGTGCCAACCAGGACTCCCAGGTCCCTTTCTGTGGAGCTGCTTTGCAGCAGGTCAATCGCTAATCTGTACTGATGCCTGGGGTTATTCCTGCCCAGGTGCTGGACCCTGCACTTGTCCTTGTTGAACCTTATGAGGCTCCTCTCTGCCCAACTCTCCAGCCTGTTCAGGTCCCTCTGCATGGCAGCACAGCCCTCCGGAGTGTCGGCCACTCCACTCAGCCTGCGATGGTCTGCACACTTGCTCAGGGTGCCCTCTGTGCCCTCGTCCAGGTCATTGATGAACAGGTTGAACAGCCCTGAGCTCAGTACTCACCCCTGCGGGACATCACTGGTCACAGGCCTCCAACTGGACTTGGCCCCATTTATTACCACCCTCTGAGCTCTGCCATCCAGCCAGTTCTCAATGCGCCTCACTGTCCGCTCATCCAGTCCACCCTTCCTGAACTTTCCTATGAGGATGTTACGGGAAACATTGTTGAAAGCTTTGCTAAAGTCAAGGTAGACAACATCCATAGTTCTCATTTCCATCCAGCTGTCATCCCATTATAGAATATTGAAATTTGAAAAATGTAATAACAGAATTAAATGCAACATATATGTGTCAGAGAAGGTAATTCTTTGCAGCATAATTTGTTATCTCCTGCAGGGCAAGCACCAAGATAAGTCTCCTGTATTTCCAGAATCCTCATAAAAGTAAGCTGGCAGATGGCAGAAAGCACTATTTTACAAACAGGTTTTGAAATTTAGATGAATAATTGTTAGTGACATTGATTCCATTTTTTAAAAATATTTTTCTTAATGAAATTTATTTTTAATTGATTAACAAAAATCAATTAAATTGAACAGAAGTTGCTATTAAGCTTCATACTAAAAATAAATTAATTTTTAAATTTTATTTTGACATTTCCTGAATAAGCTTTACATATCACAGCTCCATATTCAATACAAGCTATAAGGACTGGACTATGCACCATCATCTGTATTGAAAGTGGAATCATTTATACAAATCAGCACTTTCAGCACTTTTTACCATTTTCTTGACACTTTATCTGGTGGCTCATCATGCAATATAGACTGCATATGCCCATAAAGATAATGTTTTTACTGTTGGTACAAAGTATCAGCTATATTATACTCCTGGGTTTTAAATCAGCCATCACTTCCATCTTACACACCCACTTGTTTTTAGTTTCCATGTTGTACTTAAAGCTAGTCTCCTTTCTTTAAGGATTTTCCCTCTCCCCCCCCTCCTCAAATGTTTATGCAATGTCTTTAAATTAACCACTAAATATTTATGCAAGATCATCCTGACTGCCCAGAACTCTGAGTCCCTTATATGTCAAGTAAAATTTAATAAGTAGGTGATTAAACATATATATATATATGTGTGTATATATATGTATGTATATATATATATATGTTGGTTTTCAGCCTAGAGAATCTATTTCCCTTCAGCTTCCCCTTACTAATAACAGACTTACAGAATTTACTATTCAAATATTTAAAGAATGATTTCTTTTCACTCACGATGTTTCCTCCTCATGTCTAGACTTTCTAATTTTGTCATTACAAACTCATATCATGCTCTTATGCTTCTTTTCTAACAGGCTATCAACTAGATCTAGCCAAGTTTCCATTTTCTGTTCACTAACCTTCTTGAAGTCAATAAAGCACTCATGTTTTCTCTTTGTTCTTCTTTCTCTGTGTCCTCTAGCAGTACTCCATAACTTCTTTTCCATGAGTCTTTCCCCTCATAAGATCTTAAATAACAATTCTGAGTTGTTTGAAATTTGTTTACCTGAAGTTCATGATCATTATTTTGCTATTATCCGTTCCAAGGGAACTTTTTACACCTAATTTTGTCTTCACTCAAATTGCTTTCTACAATATTAGGCCATTCTAGATTCAGCTAACCTCTCCCTCTACTTGCTATCTTCACCTTCTTTAGTAAAAGAATACCAGTTAATTCCAGCATTTTGTAGAAAAGTTTGGATCTTCATCCAGAATTCCAGAATTGTCTTTTACACACAAGCACACTTATATACCTGTATATTGATATATACACAAACAAATGTGTGTGTTTATTTATATAAAACCAAAATAATTGAAAGGAATATGTTTACTTTTCAGATCAAATCTAATTTCCCTATTTCACTATGAGAAGGTGTGGCAGAAACTTTTATTCTTGGTAAGAATTATTAGTTTAAGAGTAGTATTTCTCTGTGAGGGGATTATTTCATAATTGCCCAATTAAAGATGAGTTTACCCTTCTTTGAAATAAAGCTGATTATAATAGATTCTGAATCCTATACTAGCAATAACTCTGGCAGAACAACTTTCACTGTTCTGAGCAACCATTCTTCTCAACTTTTCATACAGATACATAGTTGCTGCTCCTGGTCCTGGACCCTAGGCAAATTATTTAGTGTTTATTCATCATTTATGAGAGAAGACCTAAAGAAATAAACACAAGTATTTTTTTATCTTGAAAGGAGATGCCAAGGAAGCCCCACTGCAACGAGTGGCAACTATGTACTAGCACAGCTGATTGCATTTTTCACGTCTGATAGTGTTTCTTGTACCTGATAGCTATCCATATGTCACAGTGACAGTACAGGGAGATGATATGAACACAGTGAAACATCATCAGATACAGAATTTGAGTGGATGGCAAACCAGTGTACAAGAGTACAGGAGTTGGACAGAGGAGTGGAAGCCTTATAAATCATATAATCAGAAAGAAAAAGGAGTATGAATACAAGTCCTTCAGATCTTGGCGTGATTATTGAAATAAACAATGTCACATCTTCCACTGCATTGCCTGATTATTCTACAGGAATTAAATTATTCCCATATATTTTTGAAGTTAACAACAATATTTCTATTTTATGTATGAGGAAACTAAGATGCTCACATCAAGTGGCAGAGAGTAAAGTCATGAAAACGTAAGTCATGTATAGGACTACCATGTATCACACTAAAGACAGTCACCAAGCAAAATAATATCTCAAGTCCATGCAGAATAACCAACATAGGAGATACATCACTCTCTGCATTAATGAGGTGATCAAGCATTTGATGATGATGATACAGAGCTTGATGTACAAGTAAATAAAATGCAAGAATATTTTTCTGAGTATTCCATCAAAGTTTGTTTAGAATAAAGAATTATCATATCACCATAACCACACATTTGACTAAAATCAAAACACATAACTTGGAAATGTTTCCTGTAACATATGAACCCAATTTCTTTCTTCCTGACTTATCTGAAGACTATATTTCTAGATTACTACCTATGACTCTTGAATGCCCCTTGTTTTTCCACTTTGAATCTGATTTATATATTACTTTAAGACAAATACAGCACTTGCATAATACAAGCTCACTAGCTGACATTCTAAAAAAGGTTTGGTTTTTCTCATAAAAGTTTTAAAGCCCGGTCATTGTCAGAAGCAAGCTCTAACAGAGATAGAAGAGGATAGGAAAAGAACTCTATATCTAAGATAGCATCGGAGTGACTGTGACAAAATCCAGCACATGTATACCATCAAACGTAGACGATTCTGCTTTTTAAGTGTTTTCAGAAGTCTGATGAGCTATTTTGTGTATCACCCTTTACACTTTAACCCTTCTCCCCAGTGCAAGTTACTACTTTTTGGCATCGAATAAAAGAGTAAAGATCTCTTGTATTTCAAAAATATTGTCTTATTCTAATGCACTGTGAAAACAACATTTTAATTTTGTTCCTAATTTCTCTCAAGAAAGCTTTGAAAAGGTATCCAACTTTCAGGGCTAGTGAAGGACAGCCTGCATGAAACTATCTACAGCGGAGTGAACAAAATGTGAATAAGGACTAGAAGGCAAACAGTATCATCTCTAATTTCCTGGGTTGCTGGAGAAATAAGAGGGATTAGAAATTGAGGAGTGGCAGGTTAAAATAGAAAACATGAAATAGCAAAGGGCTAAAACCTGAGACACTTTAAAGTAATAGAAATTGCACTTAGAGTTTCCCAATGAGGATTGGTCTAAATACTGTATATGTTGAGTAGGAGGTAGCATTCTAATGCACCCAGTGCCCTTCTGAGAGCAGTAACATCTTTTAATATTGGGCTCTTGTAACATTATCTGCTGAACAGTATAGTCACACAAAAGCAGGATTAGAAATCAAGCGCCTTTGGAGAGCCTTGAGTCATAACGACAGGAGGGTCAGGGTTTATTCTTTAGGTCATATTAACAGCTATTTCACAAGCAGCAGCAGAAACTAGTGAAATGCAGCCTGAAACTCTCCTGCACAGTATATCATATACTCCAAAAGCTAGGGGAAACAAATGAAGGTTTTCAAGTTGGTTTCTCCAATTGTAAGCATCATCTCTTGGAAAAAGCACCCAGCAGAGAGAGCAAAGCAATCACAGTGATGCTGTCACACCAAGCATGCACCAGGGCTCCTGGGGCAGCAGCTCTCTGAGCTTCAAGATAGGGTGGGTGCTACTTGCTCCTCCTAAGACTTCCTCAGCAGAAGCTGAAGAAAATATATCTTTGTTTCACCCCATCCTTTTCTGAAAGCATGCAGTCCAGTGATTTTCTGTGTTCCAAAATCTTGGAAGTGAGTGTGTGCACAGCAGAAATGGAGACAATGTGCTGCCTTTGAGAGTTTAAGGAAATTCAATAATTGTACCCTGAAGTTCTGGAAGGCCAGGGCTCAGAAAAACTACTTCATCATAATAAGAAAATAAACAAAAAGACACAATAGCAGAAATCAAACTTTACAGAGCAGGAGACTAGTAAAAATAAGTAGTCTACTATCTTTTCAGAATGGTTAGAGAAGTGGAGAAGACAGGACAAATAGAAGATTTCTTGACTTTGGGGCTTTGTTTGTTCACCAAAGCTAGAAAGAGCATTCCCAGGACCTTCATGCATTTGCAGAAGTAATATATTTTGCAGTCTTTTGGATTTGATACACAGACTGCTACCTCTCTCGCATTACTCTCAACAGTTTTTAACACCTACCATAATGCATCTTTATGACTATTTTGGAATAATGTATATACCAGGAATCAAAATCAGTTCTGAACATGAAGTCAAATTCTCACTACTTAGTCCCCCCACTCTGAATTTTTTAACCGAGGATCCCAAGACACACAGTTGTGAGAGCAAAAATCTTGTACATAAGACTAGTACATACCCCAAAGATCTTTCAAATGAAGCTGGCACATATAGCTTAAAATTCTTCCCTACAGCATAATTCAAGTTTCTGAGTCAGTAGAGAGATACTTTCTCAGGAGAAAAAACAACCAATCCCTAAACAGGGAATCTCAAAAGAAATCAAATTGAACCATAAATTCTCTTGAGTAAATGAAATTCTTCGTCTAAAAACAAGTTGTAATATTAGCAGATACTCCATCAATTCCTATAGTTGTGTGAGACTTTTTAGTGCAAATGAAGCAGCAAATCAGGCCTTCTAGTTTCTCTTATCAATTCCCATCAAGGCACGAATTTTGTGCGACATCTCTTGAACTAAAATTGACCTTAATTCTCCCATCTTATTCTTTGTTTAAGAGCAGCTATAACCTACAGAATGATCTATCTAGGACTTTTGCTTGCAGGTTGTCTTAACAGGAGTAAATTAGTTCATCTCCCTTAAACCTCGAATCAGTCCCTGCCTTACATTCAGTGCCAAATCGATAAGAATCAGAAAAATCTGTAGGACTTTCTTCAGGTGCTTCTCCTTCATTTTTGCTGTGGCTTGAGTTAAGATATGTCTGACTAGAATCTGAGGCCAAGTATTCACTGGACTCATATCAAGAATACTCAGGAAGTAGTATTGCACTAGGTTTTTAGGATTTTCATTCTTTTTTGTAGACTCTCTTCATCTGTTTTTATTATTCTTAATAGCTTCCTATAGGTAAGCAAAAAAAAACTTAGACAACTATCTTAGACAACTCAGTACTTACTTGGTGTTACAAACCAAGTATACTTAAGTATACTTAACTGTTTTTGTCACTCAGGCTGAAAGTAATTGTAAGTGCCAATGATTTATAATGCAGGAATACAACACAGTACATCCTTCCAAATCCTAGTGGACCATCAATTTTCTTCTAAGAGGAAAGTTAAATTTTGCTTCCCGTCTCCCCCAGTACTACAGAAGATTGCATTAGCTGCTTTTTGCAATACAAGGGACTTTCCAATTGAGAATCATTTCATTAACATCACACAAGTAGTGTTAATCATACCTCTTCCATCAGCTTTGCGACACTAAAATGTAATCGTATATAATTGTTCATATTTTAAAATGTTCCCATGTGATTTTTTTTCAATACGTGTATTTTTCTTGAATCAGGTTTACTTTCAGGGCATTTTCTCTGTGAAAGTGACTGTTTTACAGCTTCTCTTTTGAAGAAGCTATTCTGTTGGATGTCGTATTAATTATAGTCAGTGATACTGACTAAACTGTAGTGATACTGAGTAATGACTGAAAACTGTTTTTTTTTATTATTATTTTTTGTTTTCTTCCAGGATGATTGTCCTCTATGAGTTTCAAAACAAGTGAGTTACTATAGGGCTAGATAAAAGTATCAGGCTACTATGACAGCCTCAGCAGGGAGGAAGTAGATTTTTCCGTCTAAGATTTCAGATCTGCATCATGGAGTATTACTAGACAAGTGAAATATTTCTCCATATTCATGTTGTATTTGTCTATTTTTTCCCTGGGGAGAGAAAAACTAAAAAACCCACAATTTTTCTCAAAAAAATAAAAGAAGTCTGTGTACATTGTGATATTCATGCTAGTGTAGGTTGGTGGTTTTAGGTTTCTTTTACATTTTACTTCATATATCTAGAGTAGATTTTGCAAAATTCACTTGAAGTCTCATATTCATGTCTTACAAATGAAGCAGTGGTGTAGAAGCCTAGAAGGAGGAAGAGTTGCATTTCTACCCATTAGACAATAATGCTATAATTTACCTTATAATTCTGTAAGATAAAGTGCAGAATTAAAGCAATTCTGCTTTAACAGATGCAGTGTTCAGATATCGTCCTTCCTGTTCTATTCAGCACCAGCAGGCTGCAATTAGAGATAAAGTGATGTCACTACAACAATAGTTTGACATCTTGTACAATGGCCGGGATAAGTGTCTCAGCCTGAATGAACATGTCTATAATGAAATAACTTTTCATGTAGGTTGCACGCATACATTACCTATCAGCCTCCAACACACAAACAAAACATTTTGCAATAAGATGTCAAAATACTGTGATATTTTGCTTTCTGGTAAACTTACAACGAAGAGCCTAACAGTATAGGAACCGCAACCAAGCTATAGCCTGTCTGCTCATTAATACTTGCAGTAGTCTATCTGTGCTCAAGCCCCCATTCTGGGCAGAGAATTCTCTTAGTTGTCTCATTTGAAGTCATACTTGCTGGTATCTTAGCCTTCTTCCTTCCTTTTTGTGCTAAAGATAACATGTGCTGTCTATTAGTTTATCATCCCTCAAAGTCTACATAGAGAAGGTGCAGCAAAGAAATTCCAATGCAGCGAGGAAATTCTCTCTGTGGTAGAAGGACATCTCGGTGCGAATGTTGTGCTTCCCAGCAAGTGCAACCCAGCAGCATCATGGCTAGGTTGCCTGACGCATGCCAGAGGAAACCAGAATCAACACCGTTGAACAGCCTCTATCTGAAAAGCTGTAATTCAGAAGAGCAAAGCCAAAATTTTACCCAGGCAACCACCAAGAATTAACTCTGTCTAGAGACGCACCAGTAGGAGTAATACACTTATCTAACTTCATCCTCAGTTTCACCTGAAAGATAAGGATTAAGTTCTATATATACCAAAGATAAACAAATTGATCACTGGTAGCCCCCCCCAAGCATTTACCAATGGACCATTAAAACTTTAGGTGGTCACCAATCTCTGCTAAGAAGAGAAGCAAAGAAGAAGAGAACCCAAAACTTTAAGTGCAGCTTTAGGCCTACATTCGTCCTCTCTGACTTTAAGCATTTTATGTCACCAAATTATCCTAAGTTTCCCTGGAATCAGTTCAGAAAAACAATGTGCACAATTATCTACTAAAGTGGCACCCAAAAGCAGAAAGTCAACTCCTGTTAAGTAGCTCAGGCAAAAAGGAACCAGTTAAGCTAAAAATGCTTACTACTCAATTCAAAACGGTAGGGTACACTATTCAGTTCATTAAGCTGTGATCTAAATAATGATAAACTTCAGCACATATGTAATAGGCTTCTTCAGTCAGCACCAGAAATAGCCGAGACATACAACAGTTTACTGAGTTTGCAAGTACTTCAACTGCGTATATGAAACAGAAATGGCCTGAAGTTACTGGATGACAAAAAGAGTTTTTGTGCATCTATTGTCTCTGCAATGTTCTGTTAAGTCTGAATCTTAAATTGTCATTCTCATCATGAAATTCTTGAATTGCACATTTGCTTTCCAATAAAATTTTTGCCCCTGATTTGGCTACATACCTACTTCAATAAATTAAATTGCCACTGACAGCTTTTAGGTTAAACTTGGAATCCTGAAATTTTAAAAGCTACTTGACCATAATCTTTATAATAGACGTAGTGAAAAAAAAACATTCATTTGTAATAATTGTTTTTATTATACATAATACGCAAAACAAATAGATTAGAACTGCAGTGAATTTAAAGCATCATTCATTGCAGAATGAGACCTGTATGTTAGTCCTATTAAATTACATCTGAGGAAAAATTCTGTGCAAGCAAAATGGTAATAGGAAGCCATTTCATGATGAAGAAAACTAATTCAAACTATGGAATATCACAATAGATATAGTTAGCTGACATCCCAAGAATTTGGAAAAAACACACGGTCCTCACTAGCTATTCAAATATACAGTATTCTCCCACAGCTGCTTTTCTGGGGATTTCAACGGGCAGAGTTCTTGTATACAGTTAGTGTAACCTTGGAAATCTCTCTGGGGTTAATTATTATAAAGAGCAATTGCAAAAAGAACAAATAAGTGTGAACACATATTTCTTTAAGAAAGGTGTTCTTAATCTGTATATTTGAGCTGAATTTCACATGAACTTCTTTCCAGTCTTTCTTTGTACTTGACAAAAGAGAAAATTATCCTTTCTGACCTCCATTGTAGGTACTTAAAAAGGAGATAAAAGAGTTTTACCAATATGGCTACTCATTCTCCCTACCAAATCCTACCACTTCCTCCCACTGCCTGCACACATCCCTCCAAGCACACATAGCGGTTAGTGTCATACAACATTGCCATCTGGTGATGAAGTATTTTCATTACAGTAAGAGTATAGTTAAATAATTCTTTAAAACCAGTACTCTTCATCTGGGCTTGCTTTATTTCCCTGAGACTCCTTTAAATTCTTAGTAGTCAAGATAAAGGATAACAGGAAAACGGATAATATCTCTTTAAAACTGTCTTACAGAAAAAAATACACAGGTCATTACTATCCACTGGGGGAAAAAAAAACATACACACACAAAAACACACCGTATGCTTGATGATGCTATATGTACATTCATGCTCTGTAAAGCTACAGTTACATCTGTTACACCGTGCATACAAATGATCATCCTCAGGATAGAGGAACAAGCTGTAGTATGCTAACCATAACATACAGCCAAGACTTGCACAAGTGTTTTATTAATAGATACAAAAGAAAAAGAATCCTCTTAAGAATCATCAGGATCACAATAAAAACGATTACTGTTATTAAAATAGGGTCACATTGGCAAGTCACCCTATGTTTTACTACAGAAAGAGCCTGAATTCATAGTTTATCACTTTGCATTATTAGGCAGATGTACTTCAAAATAAAGAATGTGACATTAACTATTCCCCTTCTAAGAAAGTCACTACGGTTAAATATCAATAACCTGCATCAATGATTTGTCAAGTTTACAACTATGCTTGTATCGCATTTGAAACAAAATACATGCATAAAACAAGTACATTCAATGTAAATGTACAGAAAGCTTTTGTTCTTTAAAAAAATAAATTTCAGTGAGGAAAAAAAGTGACTTCCACTATCATACTTTTCTTTTTAAAATATTGAGTTTTCTTTTGTATATTAGTACCTTCTCCAGAAATATCTGGAGCCATGAGACAATTTCAGCTAATTTTGGTAGAAAGTTACAACTTAGGAATGATAAACCTCCCTGCAAATTAAATTTTAAAAAATAAGAGATCTTCTGAAAAAAAAAAAAGGTGCTTATGTATTTTATTTTCTGACAAATCAAATATTGATAAGAATGGGAAAAACACTGAATGCTGAGTAGAATAGTGTTAATGTAGTGGCAGGAAAAGAGGAAGAAATGTGGTCAGGGTGAGTTTAGGAGATAGATCAAAAGTCTTTTGGACATTTCCATCCTCAGAACAGTCTTGTAATACACAAATGTTGATAAAGAAATTAATACAATGTGTTTCTTTTCATGCACTTGGATAGTAGTAATGCCAGATTTCCTATAAAATCAGAATCGCTCAGTATGGAGGATTTTTGGAGGAAGAGGAGGTTGTTTATATTAAACTCTGGGAACTCAGGAACACCCAAGAGTCACACCTGCAGACATGGTTCAATTTAAGTTACATGACTCTTACAACAATGGAAATTAAGCTTCTTTTACAGTCTTACACAAAGAAACTATTTGCCTGAGCAGTTGCTAATTTTCCTTGCCTGTGTGCTAACATGGCTTATCCACTTTCTCATTGATGAAAATCTTTGTTCCTTCTCAGTGGAGAAGTCAAAAACAGATACATTTTTCAGCTCCTCAAGTATTAAAACAACGACATAACCAACAGAAGCTAATTTGCCCTGGTATACTTACACATAAGGGAATCTTTATTAATTGTATAAACTCAAAAGCATGAAGAGACCCTTTTATAAGACTTTCATAATGTCAGCCTATCACAAGTAGTTCTTGGAAGCCTGTTATCTTAACTCAAAACCCTGGGGAACTTAAGTCCATCTAACAGTAATCATATAATAAGAGCACAATATGTTCTTGTTGAGTTGACATCTCATTGCTTTTTAAATTTTAACAGCCCATTACAATAACAACTCAAAGAAAAAAAAAATAAAGAAGGGAAGCAGCAGAGCGAAGACTCAGAAGGAGCAGGTGCCTGTAGCAGGTTGAGCTTGCCTGGAACACAGGGGCAGCAACAGGGGACAATCATCAGCAAACAGAACAGCTGAGGGAAAAGGATGTTTAGAAAAATAATTACTTTAGATGTTTCCTGCTGTATTCTAGAGGAGAAAAAATGGACTGCCTAGAAGTAATGCTGCAGCTCACTTTTACCACTTTTAGATATTACCACTCCATGAGGGTGGACATCTGCCTGCTGCTGCCTCTCCTTCGAAAACTTGGGCAATAGCAGGATGTATTTTCTTCTCTTCAGGATACAGGGAAAAGTGAAAAGGTTTGTGTTTTCTCACTTTGCTGCAGATAAAGATATTTGTTGACCACATTTTGATCCTCCAGCAGCTTCCACTCATGCTCAGGCACTTCTTCATTCTGTTGGAATGTGTAAGTGAATAAAGTTGACATGGAGACATTTGATCCTTTTCAGTGACTGCACAAAGCAGGGAAAAAAAGTCGCCTTGAGTCACTGCAATTCTGAATAGATTTGTGCTCACGAGCATCCAGTACATTCAGTCTGAGATGTGAATTTTGAACAGCTTGAGGACTTAATAGAAATGCATGTTTAAAAGAAGTGAACACCATTTGTGGTAGTGGGGCTTGAAAGGAGAGTCACAGTGGGACTGACATGGACATATTGCTAGACCCACTACTTCTCCTCCATATTCTCTATGTTGTTCTCCCAGATTAAAATCAGGAGGAAGAGGAGTTAAATGTGGAAAAATCCAATATTTGCACTGCAAGAAAAAGGAAGTTTTTTGTTTTGTACAGATGACAGAAGAAGAGATATCATTTTCATTTCTTCTTCAAGGTTATTCAACTTCTCTGAAAGGAAATTTGGAGTAGGAGAGAAAGCAATGACATCAAATAGCAAAACTTAGATCTAGCACTAAATAGTTCCCTGTTTAGTTTAGTTCCCTGATCACACATAATTCATATTTTGACAGAGTTTTTTGATGTAACCTGAGGATGTTATCTTGGGAGACCAGCATGTCTCTTTACTTGCCAAGGATCCTTGTGCTAGCAAAGGCCCTTCTGGGAGGAAAGAAAGGGAAAAAAAAAAGGGGAAGGAGAGAAAGATGGGGGAGTGGGTGGAGAAGAGAGAGAGAAAATATCTATCCATTATATCAATGCTGCCACTTAATTCTTAACCACATATATTCTTTTCCACAATTCATGGATACATAAAACATAATGGAAGGTGCTTTGCGCTCTCTTGCCACTACCAGATAGGATGATGTTGGAAAAGCAATAAAACAGTCATTTAAACAAACCTGCAACAAGCCCTCTGCTCCCTGGTGCCTCTCACCAGTTTATAGGCTGATGATGCTGCATTTAAGCGTTTTTATGGGGGTGGGGGAGGGGGCAGGGAAGCAAATCCTGAGCCTTTTTAAATGGCAGAGCTGCCTCTGTGAGAGCAAGAGCTGATATCTGCTCACCCTGATGTGAGTGCAGGCAAGCATTTAAAGGGGAACCTAATTAAGAAAACTGACTGGCAGTTGATCTCATTGCTGGTCTTTCAGTGTAAGGAGAAATCAATCTAGCACAGACTTGACAGCAGAATAACATGAAGGGCACTTTGCAAACTACCAGCGAGCTGCAGACCGAGCTCTGCATTACCCTCAGATAGGGCTCTACCAGCACCAAGTCACATAAACAGTCAAACGCAGAAAGTCAGCAGGCCCAGAGGCTAATTGACTTCTGCAATAGGAAGTGCCGTGCAATTGCTCCTTTGGTGCAGCACAAATGCCCAGCGAATTAAGTGCAAATTCACTCAACAAGAAAGATTTTACATGGGAGAGATGTTCCTAATTGAACAGCATGTCATTTCTCCAAGACTCACCTTTCCACCAGCAGATACGTCCCCATGTATAGAATAATGGGAATATATTTATTCCTTTCTTCTTATCTGTGTATATGTGGAAGTTCAAGAGTATTTATGTATAAAATAAAAGGCCATATTCATACATGTGAATATAGAAGAGGAACAAAAGCATCAGAAAAGTACAGATATCTTTGCTTCACATCGAAATCTGTAAGACAGTCATATCATGAGGACATGGTGTGGCAACAGGGAAACCCTGAAAAGAAATTGGAGTAATGCAATACTTGCTTTTGTGAGCATGCACTTTAAGTTACTCACAAAATGTGACTTATTCCAAAAGCTAAAAAAAGCTAAAACAACATACTGCTCCCTGCATAGCTTCTATAGACTCCCTGTTTAGAATACAATTTAGGAAGATTTAGTCTCTGAACAGGAAGGTCATTTTCCAAGGACTGTAAAGCAAGACACACTGCAACAGAACATAACAGCTTCTAAGAAAATTCTAAAGAGTAGCCACATACATATGCATTAATTTTTTCTGCTCTAACAGTATATCTGTACTGAAATGCTACAATCAGAAGTAAGTTCTATGACACTAGGCTCCAAAACACACAACTTTGCAACCAAAGCACACTAGACAAATTATTTGCAAGAGAAAAAACAGCAAAGTTCATGCAGAAAATCAGATAAAGTTGGGAAAAAAAGCTCTATCACTCTTTCATTCCAGTGTTTCTATCCTGAAATACATTAAGACACATCACTACATGTCTTTTGCACCCGCTATAAAAAGATGCTCTTAAACACTGTTGGGAAGTCAGCAGCTGTTCTCGCCTACTGACTAAAGTTGCAGTTGCGGATTCTTCACTAATAAGAAGCCAGGGGCATTTTAAGAAACAAAGAACATTTGATCCAAGGCTTTAGATGCAGCCCATGTCTATATTGAATTCCTTCCTAAAGAGGAATGCCATGTTTAAAAAAAGAGCAAACTTTTTAATTGAAGCTCTGTCTTATAGGTGCCTAACATTAGTACTTACCTGCCCTGGTAAGACTGGGGCTTAATTGCATCTGTACTGCAAAATTGTAGTTAACTGATTCTTCCTCATAACTTCCATCACAAATTAATACAAATCAAAAAAAAAGACTGTCATCTTTAGAGTTAATAACCAAACTGATTAATTATTCTGACCACATTCTTTAACGTAATCAAAATGTGCTAGTTTTGCCTCTCAAGGACCGAGCTGTCAAGTCATTTAGCAGTCTAAAGTCTCTTCTGCCCCACCTAGACTACAGTAGCACAGATTAATCATACTTAGCACCACTTGCTTTGGTGACCAGCATGTGCACCAATGCAGTACAGCAGGGACGCGCTAGGGTTACCAGCACAGTGCACTACAGCAAGGACATACGGCAAACACACTATAGCTCCACGTTGTGTTGCACAGGCCATCAAAGTACAGCTGCACTGCTTCTAATTTTTGCTAGCTCAGACTTGGGTCATCTAGGCACAGGCAAGGGCAAGTGGGAGGCCTCCATGCCATAGCACCATATAAGAGATGGGCGTATTTTTTATTAAAGTTCTCTGCTCTAATTCGGTGCCAGGAGCTGTTTTCAGGCTGCTACTCCACTCAAATCTTTAGCATGAATAATTAAATTTGCCTCGATTTCATTGTGGTTTCAAGGTGCTCTCCCACAGAAACACCAAGCAGAGTCAAATACCCATGTCTAACTTCCCCTGTAGTCAAGGATCTCAAGCAGTTCTGGCTATCTCTACTTACGTGGTAGAGGCAGGATGGCTTAAAATATTCTAATTCTCCTGAAATCTCAAGTATATCAGAGCTATTTTGATAGTGACCTCTGTCAAATTCCCCCCTGAGCCAACACTGCAAATATGGCTCTTTCCATCCAGTGTCCTAGTTAAGGATGAATTGCAGAAAAGCTAACCAGCATCTTTTCCAAAAGATCAGAAGCTTCTGTTAATTGTTTGATGTGCTTTAATCAAATAAGTTTTCACAATGGGCAGCAAGGAACAGACAATGTGTAAAGGGTTTTAAATGTGTTCTCAAATAAAAATTTGCAGATCAATGACTCTAGTCAGAAACTGAAGTTAAAAAGACTTTTGATCACATCCCCTGCTGTTTCTATTAGAAATGAACTCAATATATTAGATTTAAATTTAGATACTCAGAAGAACAAAAATGTATAACTTTAGGGGTTTGGTTCTATCCATTCAGACAATGAGTTCATTTGCAAAATTGAAAAATAGCCTTGCATGTCAAGTTCTGGGATGTTCAAGATTGTAGACTACATATTTTACTCAGCTCAGCTTGAGACACAAGCTCATATGTACACAGGAGCAATCATTTTTCTGGTCAATAGATCCTGAGAGTTGAGGTTAGCTGTGGAGGTGAATAAAACCACCTCAATTTAACTTTCAAAGAATGCATATCCAGCCTTTATATTAGCTGACAAAACAAAGTGTTAGGAGAGCACAAAAGCTCTCCTAACAAAAGGGAAAGAATCTAGAACGGTCATTAAAGTAATTTTAGTCTAAATAACATGGCAACTTCTTCAAGTCAATACAGTGAATCCCTTGATTTACAAGTTTGGAAATCTACAGGATCGAATTTGAAATGATTATATATTCAAATAAACTATATAATATTTTCTAAGTAAATAGTCTCAAAAGACCTTTCCAAAAAAAGTTAAAAATAGCATAAGCAAAGCATGGAAAACCTGTAGGCTTCGCCAATAGAGTATGGACATCTTTGAAATAATTTTTTTTAGGCAAGTTTGAGGAATAATTTTTTTTAGGCAAGTTTTAGGCAAGTTTTTTTAGGCAAGGTAGGAAAAAAGAGAAAGACCATTCATCATTTTTTTTCTGTAGAACTTGTTTCTAATAATAGAGTCATAAAAGCTAGAGGAAAGCAGTGAAATTATTCTTCCAGAAATGTAGGGGGGGATTATTGAACTGTCAGATATAAACTGCTGTCTAGTTATTTCAATGCCTATTCATAAAAGGCAAGCTAGATTTAGAATATAAATAGGCACATTGATATTTGTAGAGGACACAGCATTTATCCACTCAAAAAGTTTACTTTCTGTATCGTCAAAAGCAAAGTTTGACAGGGCAAACCAAAAAGAGCAAAAAGCATCAACTGGGAGGAAAGACAGAATAATACTTAGGGATTGCTTGCTCTGGTATGTCACCAGGAATGGCAGAAAAGGAAGATGATTGCTAGTATACTAGTTATGTTCTGTAACTGTGGAAGCATTTAAAGCAATAAAAGATCCATCAGACATGAGATGATACTTTGTAAAAGATCTTTCCTAACCAAATCAAGCCTACATCTGGAGAAAAATAGTCGAGTTATCTGCTCAGGTACATCGAGACTTTCCAAAGCTATCCAAATGCCATAAGAAAGGGGGAAGCAAGCAGCCTGACATTGGTTTGTTTTCCTTCAGGCAAAACTGTAGGAAGATTTAATTGAAATATCACCCTCCTTGTCACTTTTGCAGCTTCACTTAAAACTTAAATAATCCCAAATTTCTGTGTGAGCAATAAACTGTACAATCCTAAAGATAAATGATTTCCTATACATACTTGAATCTAATGTATGTCAGTTGTACATGCCTAAAAATAATTGTTAAAAGCAGCATCTTTTCTCGGCAAACACTTGCAGAGATAAAGAAGTACTTTGTTCAATGGACACATAGTTGAGTGACATTGCACTTATTTTCAGATACAATTACCTAGTGTGAATCCATTTGTTTTTCCGCGCTCCCTTTCTCACCATAAGCCCTTCATAGTGTCTGTTCCTTTGAACAGCTTGTAACATTCTGTTTAATTAAAAACCTAGGGTCTGGCACATACAATTTTCTTACTTTTTCTGCTTATTAAACTTCTATGTTTCTTACTGAAAATTCAGTAATATTTAAAGTTACATATTCTGTAATACCAAGACAATATTTTAAACCATTTTAAAGCAAAGACCGGTACTTTAAGTATCTTTGAGAGAGAGATAGGTCCTTGTGTTTAATTATAAGAACAGCAACAAGATATTTAAAACTGAACTGAGCTTCACATATATGTCCCAAATAATCTCGCGTTCATTTAGCTACTAGGGCCTTTGTCTCTCAGATAAAAACATTCAGCACTGTTTGAAAGCTCTAAGCTCTCCTAATGAGCTGCTTCATATAGTTTTATTGTATTCCTCCTCTACTTACATTTTCAGAACAGCTAAACAGCTACGTGTATATTGTAATGGTTTACAAATGATCACCTGGCAGAATTTGCATTTTGGAATACATGTCCATACTACTTTGCCAAAGAATTCTCAGCATGCTTCTCCATCAACATCCGAGCAGAAAGGTGGGCAAGAGTGGCCATGAGTGACCTCCGTAAATATTTCTTGGAACTATTTAACCATTTCACTGTACCTGCATTTATACTTTTTCTCATCTCTTGGTGCCTCCTAATAGAGGAATCAGCTACTGGAAGGATATTGGGCAGCTTAGTCAAGCCAGCAGTGCCAAAGCACTCCCCATATGGCAATTTCCAGCTCAAAGCCAGGGCTGGGAGGTATACGGACCTACCCCCACACATGTGGCTGCAGGACATCATCAGCCAGGACTGAAGCTTTCTAGTAGCAATTTTTAGACAGCTCAAGAGCCAAACCAGATAAAGCCTCCTCCAGCATGGCTTTGGAAGCAGACAAGTGATAAAACGCATATGTTCCTGGCAGGCTGACATAGCAGCAGTCCAAGTGGCACATGTCTGTCCACCAGAGCAAGGCCAGGACTGTCCCTGCTCACAGCAACCACAGTACAACACCAGCTGGTACTTGCTGTTGGGTTACTGCTTTGCAGCATGAGCCACATTTGCTGTTAACTTGTAAAGGTGCACTGCAAAACATCCCATTGGTCATATGTAAACCTGCCTTTGCTTACCGAATCAAATGTTTGAATACATCAGCTGGCAATTAAGTGTTTACATGGCTGTCATTGCATAGAAGTGCCCTGGCTGCACTATGCACTTGCAATCAGAGGCAAGTTTCCATATGCACTCTAGTGGAAGCGCCATGAAGCAGTCTTGAATCCATCTTTAAGAAGCCAATTCTTCTGTTTTCTATATTTTCCTACAGGTTAAATACAAGTTCTTAGTCACCATGCACAATTAAACAAATAATTCGTTTTGGAGTCTGCAGCCCAATTTTATGGTAACTTGGCATCTTGTCAAAATACAAGGCAAAATAAAATATTGTCTCATGGGAATGCCATGTTTCATTTGACTCACGTGTTGCCGTTGAGGGCAGTTGTAACAAGAGACTTTAGTTCACAAGTTACTAAAATGACCTAAAACCCATGAACTAATGCAAATAACTCAGTGACTGGGTCATTCATATATAGCAAAACAAAAGCTGAATCCCCCTAGGAACACCATCTACTTCCAGCTAGAACTATTCTAGTCAATCTTGCTCTGCTTCACATTAAATTGGCTATCTACCCATTTAAGAGAAAATGGAAATTTGACCATTCAGGTGAAAGATCTCACTCCCTAAAGAGGCATGAGCACTGCAATCATCACTTAGAAGTATTTGAAAATATATCCTTGTGGAGAAATTCAGGAGACATTTTCTATTAAATATACCATAGCTTAAGCTGTGAAAGGTAAAACACCCATACCACACCAGTGACGACAATCTTGGTATGGTTAAGCTAAATGGAATAAGATGAATAGGGTAAACTGAGGTAATGTTTCACCTTAGAAAACACCACTGGTCTGCTATATGTGATGGGTTCGGTAACCCTGCTTTCAGGCAGAAGAAACAGATTTTCATATCTGTGATACACGTGCTACTCATTTGTAAGACACTATTTCACGTTAAGAGCACTGCAGATGGAATGAATTATGATGAATTTATCCTTAGTCAAAGCTTGAATAAGTCAATGATCTTGAACAATATAAAACTACATACCAAGCTTGAGGTTACTAGCTTCTTCATGGGAGAGTCCTATTTTAGATACTATTCCAGCTTTAACACTGAAAGAGGAATCTGCTTTATTGGTTCCTAAATGCCTAATGATGGAACTCAGAGTTTGGTTTCAAAAGTCAACCTTCACACCACTTTAACAAACTGTTATTGCCACTGTCTTTGAAATAGGCAGACGGGGTC
>JAUBOD010000668.1:391764-418770 GCA_032353885.1 Nothura maculosa
TTACCTATAAGGTTCCAGCTACAATACCTTTTATGCCTAAAAACAAGTGCGCAACAGCTACTGTCCAATTAGCTTCATGGTCACGTAGCAGCTGCACAGCTGCCTTTGTTTTTGATCCGCTGAGAGAACAAGTACATTGTTGGCCTTGAAGTTGGTTATCACTAACAAGGCATCCTGCCTGCTACTAGGCACTGTATGGCCGGCACTGTACGGCCGCCCTTGGAGTGGGCCCCAACACTCAGAGATCTTCAATTTCCTGCCTTTGCCTTCAACTCACTGCTCTGTGTGAAATAAATGGTTTTAACTGATATTCAGCTTTTAGACCACTCTTTCCTGGAAGCTGTGCTGCTTCACAAGAGGCACAATATCTTCGTAAGCCTATGAAACTATAAAAATCACCCATTGCTTTTAATGTCACTGAATAAATCATCTTACATTACAGTGTCATATTATGTATTGGTACCTTTGTTATTGTCCAGGTGACCACAAAAAGCACATTGCCCACATGAGTGCTATTAACCCACTTAACGCCTTAGCTGGGCAAAGCTATTATTGTACTGTGATGATGACAGCTCTTTTAGGGTCAAACATGAACACCATATATGTTGTAAAATGTGGTATTAGTGCCAAAAGTCACACTAAATCGCAAGTACCTGTAGAGGGCATATCATTATTCCTTTCTATGCTGCTGGAGGAGGAAAGGAAGAGGATGTCGGAATAGAAAGATATTAAGAGATATCCTTAAGTTACAAGGGAAAAAAATACTAATTTGTTTTATTGCCAGATAATTAAATGAAACTGATGGGCAAAAAAATCTCCTGCTGGAGTCTTTGAACTCAGGCTACCAATTTACTGTTTTTATTCAAGAAGCTTGTCCTGAGTGGCCAGGTAAGGAAAAACATTACCCTGAGGCCAGTAAAAATACATTACCAACCTTACCAAACATTATTTTACCCTATAAAATCATGTAAAATCCCTCTGTGAGACTACCTCTTCATTAAAGAGGTTAAATAAATAGAATGATTATAAGCCATAACATACATAGGTAGAGATAGATAGGCTATAAATAAAGTATGCATTGGATGACAGCAATTCTTCCATCTTTTCCCCTCCTTGGAAATAACTGAAGTGAGGCAGCACCTCAGCTTCTATTGCAGCACCAAAGTGAATAAGATAAATGGCACAGATCAGCATAAAGCTGATAGAACAAACAAACAAACACCCAAAAAGTATTTTATTCCCAAAATTTCAGCCTTGGCTAACTGTTACCCTTTCTAAGTAGCGAATTCCAGCCAAGGTACTCTTTCCATATTGAGAAAATATTGATAAAATTATCTGTCAATGTCAAAAAAGCACCATCTATCAAGAAGTACAAGCTCTTTTCTCCTTTACATGCATGCTATAACCAGAGTAATTCTTCCGCAGCCAACATTTCTCAGTCTACATAAAACGTGCATAGATCTGCCTCATTTCTGTTGCAACTGCACTAGCTCCTAAGCAATGAGTTTCAGCTTATTAGTGGGTTTATTTTTTGCTTTTGTTTTTGTTTTTGAAGCAAGTTGTCACAGACCTAGGTAGGTTCTGTGCAATAGAACTGACAATCCGCAAATGAGGTGGGAAGAGTCTATGACCTACAGAACAAGGGAAAAGTTGAAAAAACAACAGGAGCTCAGAAAAAATATGTGAATAATATCTATGTTTTAAGTTACGCTTAAGAAAATCTCCACTAATGTTATGGAGCAACTTGTTGTGTAAAATGAATGTGGAAGGGGTGAGGAAGGATGTTTTTCTTTGTAAAGGCCTGGTCCCATTGGTAGCTATTTTTTCAAACCAAGGTGCACTAGCCTGTTAGAGCCTATATCCTTCCAACAACTGACCTTTCTCACAAAAGACTGAAAAATTTTCACATTCTCATATATCCATAGATTCACCCTCAGAATTATTTTGCTCTCCTACACTATCACTGTGTATCAGACATTCAGAAATCTGAATCAATGATGAAAAATAAACAGACAAATTCTGGTATGTTCTGGCTGCACCTCCTCCTTCATTTGATCACAAGCTTCTGTGCAGCCTGTAACATATTCAAACCATATCAGGAAACATGTTAGGAAAAGGAAAGCTTCAGAAGTTTACATCAATATTTCTTCAGGTCCTGAGGAACTTCACTGCAGTCCCATATCCGACACCAGTACGACTATCTTATAACATATTTCATTAGGTTAAGTCAAAAGATATTATCATGTTTTTTGTTTGCTTGTTTGTTTTTTCAGAGTTTATATTTAGGACTCTTTGTTTTGTGTTTTCAGGTTTTTTTAGAAAAACAAAACGAAACAAGACTAGTACCAGTGAAGGAAGTGTAGGAGCCCATATGCAGCCCACTCACATGAATGGTCCCATACTCTTTGATATTCAGAGAAGTTAAACAATCGATCCTCGAGCGTGGCTGCAAATATCAGGTGTGTTTGAAGTACAATGTTTTTCACATGCACATTTTGAACTTGGGCCAGATTTTCAACCGAGTTCAGTAACCAGCAGCTCCTGGCATTTTGCTGTGTCCTGCTGGGTGCTAAGCACTTCTGAAAATCTGACTACTTAGGCATACAAGAAAGTGTGGTTTTCAGAAGTTCATAGCTCACTCAAAGAAAAACAAATTTTCACTGGAACAGTCAAAGCATTTATTAAATGAGAAATGTTCTTTTAAGCTTTGATTGTCTATATCTTGCCTTTCTGACATCAGAAGTTACGAAGAAAAACATTTGAGAATGTATATTTTTATGGCATACTATTCTTGAAACCTCTAATAGTAAAGCAGCTTCAGACAACCTTTTTCTTAGCATGCTCAGAGACATCTAGCAAATTGCAGACCTCAAATCAATATTTGTTAACAAGTACTAAAAATACATATGTAGTATTATGTACAATATTGTAATATTCACTTCCATTTCAGTAACAAGATACAGACAAAAATACACTAGAAAAGTAAGTATACCCTTTTAGTTCCAATTCTGAGCCTGAGTAGCAAATGATACGGAAAAACTCAATATTAAATACTGGGTAAAACATGTTTTCTATCTATATGTTTCTCATGTCACCCAGCTGAGATAGTGCAGAGACAGGTCACATCAACCCTGTCATCATGCAACCTAGCTTCAAATGGAACCAATTAACATACTGCATTACCCAGGTAGTAATTTGCAATTAACAAATTGTGTATTTACATCAGAACTTGAACACTGCTCATCAGTGAGAAAGAGCGCTCTACCTCATATTGGGTAAAACCAACTACTTGGGACTTAGCCAAGACTGAGACAGACATGATTCTGTGAATTTTCTTCACTCTTGTGGATAGTAAAAACTCAAAGGATAATAGCCTGTCCTGAGGGAAGAGTTGGAAGAAAAGAAGGATGATGTGAATTGATGATTAATACAAATCATGTGAGAAAGAAGGAAGACTGATTTCATAGATCCCTCAGAAGAACAGAACACTGAAAACCTCATGCTTGTTGCCACTTCAGACTTCTCTCATTTGAGAACAAATACTATGTATATGTGAGGGCCAATCCTCCAAGCATATAGAGCAGGAAAGAATCTACAGTTGTCTGCTGAATACAGAGGAATGAAAAAAAAAAACAAGCATACACTATATGTCTTTTTTTAACATGTTTTTACATGAATTGTATGTTTCTCTTTTACCCTGCTCCAAGATTATAGTCACATTAAAGTAGCAAAATATCAAGTCATACTAGCATCTAGCCATGGCAATACCTTAAAGGCAAGAGACAGCGATATCTGAGGTGCTCAACACACTTCTACCCAAGAATTTGGTGTTACATTTCTGCTTCTCCCTGAGAATGATTTTGGGCTTGGTAACCAAGGTCTGTGCAGACTAAGTGTTTTCCAAGGATCTATGTTAACCAGTTAAGGTCATGGCAACACCAATTTAACAAGGACTGGTTTGAACTGTTTAGTTTCTGATTCATATATACTTTGTGTCTTTTAGTGTGTTAAGTGTCTTTTAGTAGTCTACAAGAAGCGAGGTCTGCAAACTGTGGACCTAAATAAATATCACGGCATTTTGGGCAAGTACGTTAAGAAACAAAGTTAGAATCCGTACTTCCTACTGTTTGTCCAGACTTTCCATGTAAGCAAAAAGAAAAACAAAACACAAAATAAATAAAATGGGATGAAATACAGGAAGAGTTTTCTGAGCTGGATAACTAACTGCAAGTATTATTGAGGCTGGTCACAGTTCAGGTTCTTTTGTGCAAGAAATTCAAGTGCGTTCTTAAAAATGGATGGAATGATGAGCCAGGCTGTTGTACTCCTATTCTCAGATGAAAAGCTCCTGGGTTGTTTTATTGTCTTGTTGGCCAAGTGAAATGGACTTAGTGCCCCCTGAGACTTCAGGAAATTTCCTAAAGCAAAGTACAGAGGTGAGAAACATCGAGAGCTTTGTGCTGTCAATGCATCTGATGCCAACCCCAACAAGAGGAACTTTATCTTGATCTCTGGAGCCACCAAGGAAATATCAGTCTTTGAATGCTTGTCAGCAGCCACAGATATATTTGTGTTCCCCCTGCCAGCATTGTGCAATCCAGCATCAGGATGAAAACACATGAACTTGGAGCCTAGCACTCCCACGCAGTCTGGGAGGTGCAATGTAAGTTTCCTACAGGAAAAAAAATTGCTTTTGTTTCTAATCAACAGCATTTCTCCAGGAACATCTACTACTACCAGAGCCTGTGTCAGCAGCACTACTCTGAACTCGGTCGTTTTAGACAGATTTTCAAGTGTGATTTCTTTCACACGCAGTTGAGTACTATTGAACTAGAACTGAATTACACAAAACATTAAGGCACTAATATGGCAAGCACTAACATGCATACTCAATTTTCCACAAGCAAGTAACCCCATTTAGTTCAGCTATTAATGGATGCCATGCTAAGCATAAGCATTTTCAGGATCAAGACCTAATCCAAATTGCCATCCCAAATAAATCCTACATATACATATGTGATAATACATACATATATAATAAATATGGCCTTTTCTTAATAAGACAAAGTCAAGAATCAGCAAGAAGAAAATGAGGGGGGTTTTTTATTTATTAGACATAAATAGAAAAAAATTGCTTACACCTGATGAGAATAGCAATTCTAGATTTTAATTATAATTCTAATAAAGTTACTTTCACTTGCAATTACATTTTTCATATTATAATTTAATAAATCATCACTGTGGGAAATAAATCACAGATCTTACTCCTTTAACCTGAAAATTCTGATGTAATTTGCACACAAGATATCGTCTCATGGAAAAGACGCTCTAGGCTATGTTTTCACATAGTGGAGACAACTGCCAAGAATTGAAAGAGAAAAAGCAGATACAGCTATTTCAAAAAGAGAAGCCACACTACTAATATTTAGATAGAGAAATCCCGTTATAATTGTTTGATGTTAGAACAGGCTAGAACAAGGATAATTTCTTAACAAAACTCGTAATGCTAAATGTTTTCTGTGACATTGTACCCATCATTCTCAAAATAAAAACACAGAGAAGCCATGATTTCTCACAGTAAGGCTACATATCCATAGGGAAAAAAATGAAAAATGATGTTTAATTAACTAGAAGTGTGATCATGCATAATAGATCAGTTGCAAGAAAGAGTCACATTGTGCCAAGCACCAAGAGGAAGGGCATAGGTTTCCACTGCAGGTTTTCACTCTTTACATTTGCATCAGTTTCTATCATTCACAGTGTCACATTTTCACTTTAATGTTTAAAAATACAGTTGCAAAGGGTTGGAGGGGTGGGGCAGCCATGTAACTATGGTGCTCCATCCAACCTTTAAATTCAGAACAGAAATCAAACAAGAAGCCAATACCAAAGTGTAATACATTTGCAGTTTGTACTGAACTCTAAGCAAAGATGCTAATGATGACAAACTGAGTTTTTATATTTGTACTTCCTGAGCTTATTTTTATTACACATAAGAGAGCTTGCAAGGAAATTATTTTTAAGCATGTATACATACAAATAATTTATCAGGAAAGGATAGACCTTTACTGGAATGGTCATCCAATTTCAGGAAATTAATCCAGGAGCTGAATCCTGTAGCAATTTCCTTCTCCACAACAATTACTTTTCTCCCTAAGACAGGTCCCTAATGCATCATTAAGCTCTATTGTTTCTTGCTAGAAATACAAGTAAAAAGTGAAAAGTCTCCAATCTGGAGGGAGATCATGACATTGGGGGGTCTGCAGCTTGACTCACAAAAAAAATCGTAATAATGATTTTAGTGTATTTAATATGAAAGCAGAGGGAGAGGGAGTGAGAGAAATGATATTGCAGTTTGCTCACAGTATAAAATTCATATAGTTACACTAGTTTTCAAAAAGAAGACATCATGGAATAATTATGTAGAAAAAAAAAAGAAAGTCTCTTGATTGTTTCATTGTTTAAACTTGAATGTTGAACACAGTTTCTAAAGTCATTTCTGAAAACTACTTACCATGTATGTAAAACTAGAAAAGTATTGACAAGTGAAAGGAGAAGGGAATATTACTGGACAGCAGATTCTTTTCCCCCAAGCCAAACAGGGTCTTGAGGGAAATATTTTGCACTTTATGACGTTAATGCAACACAAATATATTGTTCCTTGAACTCAGCCTCATACTAGATGTGAGACAAGGGTTTGGATTAAGAGTCTGAAATACTCTTTCAGAGATTAAAATGGGTAAAATTCACTTTGGCTAGATAAAAAGGGGAAAAGATCTATTAATGTAAGAAATTCATATGGATCAGACCAGAAGAAAATACGTAAGGTATGACAGCTTCAGGAGCACCTTTGACCTAAAAGGTTTCATATGTGAATAATATTTTTTTCCTTTAAATTTATGCTGTTAAAAACATTTCTTTCTTTGTAGCATCAAGCTATATAAATTGGCAGGTTCATTGTACAATCCTTAACGGATAAACAATTTCAGATTAATATCTAGGACAAGATTTAAATAGCTCACACACTTATGGCTTGCAAATAAATGCAAAACTAGTGCAAAGCACAAAAACTGCACTCAGACTGAGGAGATGCATTAGTTGTATGGAAAAAAGCAAAGAAATAATGCAGAAGGAGGTGCCTAGATACAAAACTATGGGCAGAAACAAAATGAACAGCTTGAGCTGTTGTGAGGAAAATTGGACATGTCCTACATAATGCATCACATGGTAGCTGTATCAAGAGAAATCACTATGCTAAAGCGTGTAGAGAGAGAGTGATACATACATTGCAAGGGCCAAATAGGATCTTGAAGAAAGGATTTTGCACTTCATGACTCTAATGCAATGCAAAATAACACAAATAAATGGTTTCCAGAACTCAGCCTCAGACTCGATGAGAGACAAGGCAGCAGCAGGCAAATAGCACACTGAATGCTAAATAGGCAGTGGGGCACTGGCGAACCTAGGAAGCTACAAAGGAAACACATAAAAAGTGGGATGGGAGAATGTGGAGACAAAGACAAAATTATTCACTGCTACAAATACAGCATTAGGACAATGCTAATTTTAAGCACAATTCTGAAGAGGACATTCTAAAGTTTTAGGCAATAGAAATGCACATGAGCCATAAATGCATAAATAGCCAAGCCAGCTACAACAGCAATAACAGTTTACCAGTTACAATATCCTGTGGAACCTGTAACAAGGAACACAAAGTAAGCACAGATTAGCATGGTGTCTCCTACAGGATGAGTATATCTTCTATGTATTATACACTGAAACAGATTAAAACAGCTTAATCAATACAACAGACAGCTCATTGAAACCTTAAATTATCAGAATAATGAAAGCAGTAGAATAATCAAAAAATGGCTTCTGTGAGGCATTCCTGGCTGATATTTGCTTAAGGAGACTGTGGCATGCACAGGCTAGTCAGTGAATTCACGTTTAAGAGAAGTAAGAGGCTAGAAGTCATTTTTTAAAAGCCACTAAAGAGCGCTCCAAAGAAAGTTTTTGAGTAATTGTCTGGAAGAGTAGCACTGTCACTTCTCAAAAGTTTGCTATAATAGAAAGTGTCAGAGATGAGCACTGCTGACTTTGTATCCAAAACAGCTTTTCAACAGCAGATCTGAACCCCACAGCAAAAAGGAAATAAAGCAGATCCATAGCTTCAGAGAGAAGAAAAACAAAGAGATGAGAAAACTCTGAATAGAAACCATGAGATTCACTTCTCATTTTCTGACAGTAATCAAACACCTTGTACTCTTGAGATCAACAATTGAAAAAAAGTTGCTGTATGTGTTGAAGTCCAAGAATCAGAATTCTCTGTAGAACACTCCAAGACTATTTGGGAATTCAGCTCTGGCAAAGTCAAACCTATTACACACGTGCTAAATGCAACCAAGGATATTCAGCATGTAGGGAGTGATGTGTTCCAGGAAACACAGCACAAGCAGCAAGGGCAGCCAAACATTTCTTGGAAAATGAGAGCACTCCAAACAGCTCTGGGAGAAGGAAGGGGGCATTTTTCACTGATGGATGGGCTCTATTTACAGAAATTCAGGCAAAAGAGCATTGTAGAGTAAACATAGAAAACTAGATGCTTATAAATGCATAATCCCGTACTCTGTTTTACAACTCATTCACTTAAATCATGAACCAAAATAGGTAACAAGGCAGTACACTAAGGTAGACCAACACCAATCTGGCTTCAAATTTGCCTTGAAAGAGCATAGACAGCACTCAGGCACCAATTCACATTTTACCCATCCTGAGGCAGGATCTGACAAGCCCAGGTGATGTAGTTACTGCCCCATCATTACACCAAAGACATTCCGCTACCTTTGAGGCAGGAATTCACAATGACATTGTTGAAAAGGCAACATATGTTCCCTTTATAGAATCTTTTGTGAGGACAATGGCCACTACCATGGAGGAGCACACAGGGTTGATCATGATCACCTTTGTCACCACCTGACAGACATGCACGGGGCACCACACACCAATCTTCAGCTCACCTTCTGAGGAAAGGGGAGTCCTGCAGATGTTCTCTTCAGGGGCTGAGACATTGCATGGCAATGAACATCAACTTCTCAGGGATAGGGAGCTTTTGAAAACAAATTTCCCTTCACTAACGGCATGTTTATGCAGTGTAGCCAGGAATTCAATCATACTGATCTAGAAGCCTGCCATAGCAAAAGGCAAGGCTGGGTCAGCCTTTAAAGTTTTAGACTCTTAACAGCTGCATGAAGCAAATAAATGTGTCAAGCCATCCTTGAAACATAATTGCACGGAAACTTTCATTAGTAATGTCCCAAGAAAACATTTAATGCCAAGCTGCAGGCCCGGATAGCTCTATCCTTAACAAAACATGACTTCATCAGTCCTGAGTATTAGTACAACTGCAGCCATGCAAGCAGCAGGGCACAAATTTGGAGTGCCAGACATCCAGAGTCTGCATCCTAATACTGAACGAAGTCACCATGTAAAAGGAAAAGCTCCAAAATCTAGAAGAGAAAATGTTAGTGTGGGAACTTATCATGCTTTTTAGGGCTTAATAAAGTAGAGAGCTTAGCTTAAGTAGATGATGTAGTATAGCATAAGGCACAGAGCATAGGGCATGGCATTCGAAAGATCTCGCGATATCACGGGAAGTTAGGAGCATGATTAATTTGCTTACTGATAACTCCATGCCATACAAGGCAAAAGGTAGAAATTAGTCCCCTGATTGGGCAGTAGGTGAGTTTCCACACCTTACTGGGGTATATATGCAGATTGAACAATGCAATAAACACCACTTGCTGCATCCTCGTATTGGTGTCTATGGCCCTGGGGTGGGTAGAACTCCCAGGTCAGTTCAGCTTGCCAACCCCCATCAGCAACATGTTAGACATCAAGAGGATGGGGTAGGTTGTGCACCAAGTTTACAAGCATGATGACAGCAATAGAAAAGTCTTATCATGGGAGAATATACTGCACATCACTGAGACACACCAGGTGCATTTCATGGCACCCTGTTGTGTAGCATGGCAAGAGATATGATAAACAACAACTAGATGAGGAACCTTGTAATGTGCAAAGGACCAAAAAATAAGAACTCAGATGGCATGGAGGAAAACAGGACTGCTTCATATACTCTTCCTTTTTTTTTTCACCTCCACAGTGGACACCTTAAAGGGATCATTTTTGAAGACAAGTATGTTCAGCTTTCAACATAGCTACTCCAGAGAGCTATATGGTACCTCTCAAACCTGTCACCACAGACCATACAAAGTCAGGAGGGACTCAGAGGATGAGTGCTGACCTTTACAGGTGACCAAAATGAGCAAAGGAAAGAGTCCAAGGCTTTCAACAGGATTTCAAGGCAGAGAACAAGTACAGACACTTGTCTTGTTCCCCACACAACTGGCAAAGATTTATTTTTATTAAGGCATTGGTCTAAAACTACAGCTAAGGTTAATTTTTATTTTCATAGAATGTAATGTAATAAAGTACGCAATTTGCTTTTATATAGAAGAAAGAGAACATTATATACAAAATGATGACACAGGCTTCCAGGACATCAAATCAATTTTCAGATTTTGCTGGTAAAGTTCATGTTATTTTTACAAGGCAAAATATCTTACAGTTTTGGTTCCTTATGAAATATAGCATCTGTTTATCTTTTTCTCTCAGACAAGCACAAAAAAAAAAGACACAGTAATATCAATTTTTATATATTAAGTTTAAACTAACTGAAATACTTCATCTTTGCATCATTTCAGGAAAATAGTTTTAATTAAAGTTAATTGATATCTTTTTGAAGAAGTTTCTGCTGCTGAATATGTTAGAGTGATTCAGAGAAGTAGGTCTTAAATGAAACCACTGCAATTCAGCTAATATTCAGTAATCCCCATCTACCCTCCCTATCAAACTTTGATTTTGATTGTCAATAAGCACTCAGATATATGTCAAATTTGATTATTTAATATAAAATCATGCCATAGCTGCAGCACCATAGGGAGAGTTTCCTCAATCTGACATTCCTCCCTTGAAAATACAGATGCACCAGGTATTTCAGCTATTCATTTCTCATTTTCATTATCTTATAGTGGGAGTGGGGTGAGGAGAGGAGGGAGAAGTGTCATAGACTCAAAAATAATTGAATTGCATTTATTCAAGAAAGCACAGAACCATTATAATCAAATGTCAGTGGAGGGAAAATGTCCAGAGCAATACACACTATTTCCAAGGGCTGATCACCTAGAAAACGGAAAGTTTTCACAATTCCTGTGTATGATGACAGGTATGTGGGTTATAGCACTAGTACCCAAAATACTGGTTAGTGCTCAGTCAGAAGTGCAATGAAGTCACTATACAGATAATTAGTAGAAGTATTTGTAAGAACAGGTAACATGTAATTTATCCTTCATTTTCATTTCCAAGATTTCTCATGTATCAAGTAATAAATATTTGGAAAGGATAAGAGGGTAATCAAGTTTTTGTCAGCCTGTGGATATATTTCTTTCTTTTTTTCTTTTTTTGGCAGAACTGAAATTATCCTGCTAGCATATGAAATACTATAGACTCTATTTGAAGACTGCAATGGCTGGAAAAGGAACACTGTGTGCCCAATTTAAACCAGAGACCTTTCTCAAAATTTTTCAAAAACATAATAAACTGAAGCAAAGTACAGCGTGCAAGATTTTACTCTGGCATATGAAGCAACAATCACATCCAGACTTCTTTTTGTGTCAACTTTTTTTGGGTTTTCAGCAACAGATTCACTTACATACCTCACTACCAGTAATAAACTGTGTATTTAGTTCTTGTTTACATTTACGGCACAATTATACATTTAAAGCAATGCAAGAGGAAACATATGCCCCACCACATCAGTTCGTCTCGCTGTTTAACATCAGCTATAATGATCTTTGGAGAGTCTGACTGAAGGCCTGGAGTTTCTCTACATGATGTCCCTTTAGTCTCTTGCAAAACAGCACAGAATGCCTGCCGTGTAAAATTAGGTCTAATCTTAATTATCTTGCTGCCTATTTCCAGAGCTTAATTAACTTTTCTGAGTGCTTTTCCACACTGCAGTATGAGGATTTTGTGTTATTCAGAATTTCATATTTTCTTTTCCCTCAGTTCCTAGGACAACAGAAAGCTTTTCACAATCATAATTGCTATGACAATAGCTGAGATAAGAGATTTGAAAGGAAAGCTATAACAAAAAAAAATACTGAAGATGTACTGTTGTGCATACTAATAGCAGGCCAGAAATCTGCAAGCATGGAGAGATAATCCATTCTAGCTTCTAAATGAACTGACTTTAAATATTTAATTATCTTGTTAAGTAAATTCAGATTATGGGATTCAAATCTTAGTCATTACAGGTCATCAGACTGTTTTAGCTGAAGTACAAATCGACTGCTAACACTCTGCAATGCTCAAATATGTGAGGAATAATACAAAAGCTAAATTGCATGGTCAAATCTTTTCTCCTGCTTCCTATCCAAGGTTTTCTATAATCTGTGCACTTTTATCACAAATGAGAATTATATTACAGAGTTTCAGTAGAAATTGTAGCATTTCACTTTCTTACCTCTGGTTTCACTTTCACAAGTGAAACAAGTTTCACTTGTTTTTTGTTCACTAGTCTGAGAAAAAAAAATCACACAGTTAAAATCTTCTTTTTTCCTCTTCTTCTCATTCAGGGGTAGGAGGGCAAGGATAGTGAGAGGATGCTTTCTTTCTGTTTAATTAAAATCATCCTATTGACTTCTCAAAATAATATTTTATTGCAAGCTCAGACAACCTCCATGAGTTATTATACTGCATATATTACATATGACTATCTTCACCCTCCACAATGTCAACAAGGTGTAGAGATGCTTTATGGCTAGGAGCGATGAGATGAGGGTTATATGATATGCAGGTGTTCAACTGTTGTTTTTCGACTACACTAGAGACAAATCTGAGATATAAAAATTCAGTAAGTGGGAAACACTCATCCCTTAGCCCAAGCTCTATGGTCTGCTAGCTTTCAAGGAATATTTGCTTTAATCCCTCAGGATTTCATTGTCAGTACTTGACTGTCAGCAACGGAACCCAGGTTTACATGCAAAATAGCCAACAACAAAAAAAACCATCAGCTCCAGAAACCGCAGAAAGCTCTACCATATTTTCTGCTAGTTTTCCCTTAACACTCACAAGCAATAGTCAAATAGCTTGCTAGCAACAGAGCCAAGATACAATGCAACACTCTTTTTCAGGGATGACTAGGGGTATTTTCCATTTGTGCCCCAGTTGCTCCAGAAATTCCCTTCCTTCTCTGTACGTCCAGAACCCAGGAGAAAGGCAGGGGTAGAGGAGAAAAATCTTTGTCCAGTTGAATTAGTTTCTTCAGACAACATCTTGAGCGTGAGGCAGTAACTCTCTCCATAATAAGTTCTCTCCAATAGCATAACTTGGCTCTTCTCCATGCTACTGAACATCAATAAAATATCTTTTGCACTAGACCAAAAAACAGATAGAAAAAAACAGAGTAAAGAGTCAAGATTGGAGAAGTTCTTCATTTCATTTCCATTTATTTACAGTCACACATTCCAGTCTTTTTCTAAAGACCAAAACTTCTACTTGTGACCTCAGAAGTTACATAAAGTCCCATTTAGCCTGTAATTACAGGCTACAGCCCTACTAGTATTTCAGGCCCTTGGCCACCCACTACCTCTTCCCCTTGTGTGTGTACACACACACACACACACACTTCTTTACAGGAACTTTCACTATGAAGATGAGATAAGCATATCTGGATAAAGTGAATGCCTAATGCACTCTCCTTTGGTTGCAATAAAAGAAATGAGAAACAGACATCCAGTCCCATATTGGTGTAAGTAAAGTGCAAAATATCAATGCAGAGCACAAATATACAATAGCAGCTGCTGCATCCATCTACACCCTGAACTTTAAGTTAGCCCTTTAATATAAGGAAGGACAATTACCAGGACTGCTTAAGAAAGCATTATATCAAGTTGTGAACAAGACTGCTTACCACAGAATTTAGTCAAAAAAACTCCTCTCCATTATACCTGCTATACTAAAGAAAATAATATAGAAAAAGAGAATTACTTTTAAACTTTTTTAGATGAGCTTCCACAATCTCATTAATTAAATAAAAGATAATTGATTTAGGGGAAGAAAAAAGAAGCTGAAGTTATATGGAACTTCGCACATTTCCCCCTTTCCTCTGCTTCTGCTGTTTCTCCAGGCTAGGTGCAGTGGAGGGCTAGGGCTTTGTAGCACAGCAGAGTGGTAAGATCAGCTGCCAAAGCAGACGCTGAGAAAACTAAGCCTCGGGAGGCAGCAAGACAGAGCTTCCAGGACCAGTCCAGCTGCAACACCTATCTTATGAGAGTTCAAATGAAAAAATTCTTCAGTCCTAGATTTCCAGCAGTAAGCTGGAACAGTGCAGAAAAATATTGCTGAGACAAAAAGTTACATGATCTTCAACCACATACCTATCACCTTGCTGTATTTATTGTCTCTTAAGGCTCAGCTGCACAGTTAGCAATCTGCTGTTTGTGCTACATTAGTCACTATATAAAAGCTAGATAGCAGCTGTTTCATTTACTTAGAGCACATCTTCTGGGCATGAGACCGAATTTCCAGATAATCACCTTATTAGCTAACTACACTAAATTAAACCTCCATGCAAGAGTGGCAAAAACATCATTTGTTGGAACCATTCAACAGCAACACATTCTTGCAAAGTGAATATGAACAGAAGCAGTAGCTACTTGTGTTCAGCTGCAAGGAAAGTGTAATATATTAAAGGTATTCTGGAATTCAATTCTCAGCAAGGCCTGCAGGCAAGACAAACACATATAGATGTGCGTGTGTAAACCAACTATATGTACATCTGGAGAGGAGAAAGGGAAAAATGTACATCCCTATGTACAATGTACCTCTAGTGTACAGTAGCTATTTTGAAACCAGATGAATACTCAGACCAGAGAATCTATGACATATTTGTATTTTCCACCTATTTACTTGCAGAGAGGGACAAACAGATCAAGAGATACAAAGATGCATAGAAATTCAGCAAGTACTTTGTACAGAGAGAAAAATGTAACTAGATTTCAGAAGTTAGCTTCAGCATTTCATATACACACAATAGCATATTGTTTTCTCTATCTCCGTTTGATACAAAACAGGTGTTGGAAACAAAAAGTTTCAGGGACTGATTGCAGTGTGAAGGAAGCAGTAAAAGTTCAAAATACCCCAAGTGTATCACCCGTTGTAACATTGTAAGTACCAGCTGTTGTTAACGGGGCAAAGGAACAACTGGGGAGATTAACCAAAACCCACTGCCAATAGCATTTAAAAGCTGGCATCTTCACCATAATATTTCCAGTCATAGGGCTGTGTTTACTTACTGCATTTCTATTCTGCTAGTGCACTGAAGGTTCCAAGCACTTTTCATAAATGGTACAGAATCACACAGAATCACAGAACGGTTGAGGTTGGAAGGGACCTCTAGATATCTAGTCCAAACACTGCTCCAGCAGGGACATCTAGAGCATGGAGCACAGGGAGGCATCCAGGCAGGTTTGGAAGATCTCTAGCGAAGAAGACTCCAGAACCTCTAAAGAAGGAAACTCCACAACCTCCCTGGGCTAGGGTATGAAGTATGACGTAGGAAGCAAAGTATGGTACTTCACTAATACCATACATTTAGGTCAGTATCATGAAGGAGGTGTTAGAGTTAATAATCCATTGTTTCTTTTTCATTTCTAGAGTGGAATTTGCAAGAAAAAAATACCATTTTGCACTTCTTGCCACCACCATACCTACTTTTCTGGTCATTAGAGGATAGACAGCATCTAAAACTCTTTTTGTTTTTCAAGTAGTTACAGTACTACATTTCTCCAGCACAACATTCCTTCTGACTCAGTATAGCTGTTGTTACATTAAATAGCACCACTGGGCCTTAGCAGAACAAGAGGGCACAAGAGAGTACTCAAGTATTTTACAGCATAACATTGGGAAGCAAATATAATGACTTAAAACATACAGTTAACAATTTAAATTATGATTTAATACCTTGAACTAGAGAACAACTCATATTTAACATGAAACCTAGAATAATAAAACTACTTTTTGAAAGGTAGTCAAGAAAAAAAGAATGGCTTCATATCACAATTGTACATGGTTACAATAACATCTAGGATACAGTAGATAACTGAAAATTCCTGCTAAACAACAGCAGAAGAAAACAAGAGAGGTAACACAACTCACACTAATAAATCCTGTTGGCATGATTGGTTCTCAGCCTTTTGTGAGAAACTATTAAGATCATCCAGCCACCAGGAACGGAGATGTTTAACAACAAAACAAATTGGGATAAAGGCTAATTCTTCTCACATATACAGACACCTTAAACACAAATATGATGTTATAACTCTGTTTGGAACTGACAGTAGGGGAAACAAGTGGAAAGCAATTTAGGCAAGAAAAGCAATAAAAATAATATTTCTAGTCCTTAGAAGTGAAAGGAGGTAGAAAAGAAAGATAAGTCAAAAGACTTTAGAAAAGCAGGTTTCTATAACCTTAGAGACTTGGTAGCTGAGGTTTTATGAGATGGATGTCTGGAGAAAGGAGGACGACAACTAGACAGCCTTTAAAGGAACCGTTATTTAGGGTACTAACTAACCAGGGCACTAACCAGTTCAAGTTATCACTGTAACAAAACAGAAACAAAAAAAAAAAAGAAGAAGATTAATTTGACATTAATTTGACTAATTCATTTCTTTGGTGGTTTCAGAAAGAAATCATAAAGTTGAAATTACTCTTTGATCAATAATTCAGGCAAGAGAAGACAAATCACCAAGCAAGACCAAACACCAAAGTGAAAATATAGATTATTTTGTAAGTAAATAAGACAACCAGAGACTGGCATGGTACAGAATGAGGAAGCACTATTTTGCAGTTCTCATTGTTTGAAGCACTCAACACTATTTTGTTCCATTCTTGAAAGAGGTTCAGGTATAGCTGGATGGTTAATAAGATCAGGATCGGACAGGTAAGAACTACAGCTACTGCAGGTTACAAAGCATGTTGTACATTATGCATTTTCAATGTGGCAAAGTTGTTGAAATACACTTTCAAACACACTGAGACTGAATTTTCCATGAAAATGGAGCCAGGCTAACAGTACATGAGTGCTGAGAGCAGAGAGGAACCTGCCTCCTTGCCAGCAGCATGCTGTTCCCTGGCCCACAAAACTAGCTCTCTCCAAAGGCTAAAGACTCCAGACATGTAAGCTTTGAGAGTTCATAAGGACGTGGGAGATCTCAAAGAAACAACAATAAGAACAGTGGTGTACCTTTGAAGAAAAAGGGGGGAAAAAAAGGAGAAAAGGAGAGAAAGGGAGAGAAATGGAGACCCAACAATTTACTTTCACTTCCTAGGAAACAGCACACAGAGAAAAGCATCACACCAACAAGGCTGCACAAAGGCAGAAGGAGGTGAGACAAAGCTGCACACAATTGTATCAAGTCACTCTAATCTCCTCTATTCCTCTGGAGGAGGCATATATTCTCTTGTCCAGGAGAAAGTGGTAAATGTTAAGCATTGACTTTTGGTCTTGCTTATAAAGCTGTTTCAGATTACATTCCCATGATAAAAAGCAGGAAAGCAAATTAAAATACGTAAGGAAACAAATTAAATTGCAAAGAGTATTATCAGTAACTCAGAGCCAAGTTGGAACACTAGATGGAGTGAAGTTTTACAGAGATCTGTCCTAAGTCCAGAACTCTTCAGTATTTTCATTCCTCGCCACAATAAAAAAAACAACTGATATGCTTAGCAAATTTACAGCTAATGCCAAAGTGGAAGGGACTGTAAATTGAAGGAGTGGATTTGAATTCAAAATTGGAATTAATATAATTCTGCTGCATTAAAGAGGGGGTTGGGCACTACGCAATGGGAGGAGACACTCGGGGATAACCAGCTGCACAGTTACAGGATAATGGATGACTGGGCACACAGCTGCTGTGCACACAGGTCCAGGCCTACAGCTCACTGGAGGAGCTCATAATCCAAGGAGAAAAGCATGGAACAGGCTTCAGCACCAATGAGAACTTCTTTGCATTGCCCTCAGCTGGCTGGACATGCTCTGTTTTGCTCGCTGATTCAAGGGTGATTTGAACTAACTGCAGGAAACAGTAAGAATCATGAGAAGTTTGCAAAACAGGAAAGTCTAACAGAACAAAAGCTACTCAATCTAAATAAGAATGAAGAAGAACATCAAGAATTTTCCACAATGAAAGTGGTAGTCTACACATGCTGTAGACTAAGCTCTTAAGAGTCATTATCCTTAGGACAACAGTGACCTTTAAACTTGAAAGCTATAGGCTGTGTGCCGAGAAATAAATAATTACATTCAAGAAGGTCATTCAAGACACTGCCCACAGATTGATGTTCTCTTTAAGAGCAGATTGGACAATCCTCTGACAGATGTATTAACACCTCAAGATCTCAGGCAATCTGATTTCCTCTGATTCCAACTATGTTGTTATGGATAAAGTCAAATTCTGAAAAATGAGTTTTTAATTAGCTGGCATAGTCTATTCAACTATGTGTAAGTAGAGGCGGCACCACACTCATTCTCAAAAAAAATCTCAAAATGAAGTTAAAAAAAAAAAAGATTGTGCTAAGGAAAAAGGTGAGGAGATGTCCTGTATTCACATATCTGAATTACTACGAAGGATATCTCATGCCACAAACAGATATCTTTTCTTCCACTGACTCTCAATGACTTCTAGACTCAACTTTGTGTTAATATTGTCATTTTAATCTGATTAAAGAAACAATTTATGATATATATTCTTTGCAATGCAAATTTTGCCTCTGTATTCAGGAACTGAATATTGAAAAGGATGAAGGTAACGATCCAGATATATCGGTATTAGTAATCTTCAGTACTGCAAAAGCTGCCACAGAATCACAGAATTGGAAGACAACCGACTGATAGGCAACATCTCATTCAAAAATGAATGTATCATCTAAAATGCAAAAGACTAGTCTCATGCTGGGACATGCAGAAATATTCTTTCCAGAGGTCATATTGGTCACCCTGCCCTTTGGAGTATTCACTTGTGCAGATAATTTAAGTGCAACAGCAGAAATGTAACAGTAGATGGCATAATTACACTGTGATCTTGAGGAAATTTCAGCTCCACATTTTTCAAACACCACTTTTGCCTAAATTCTTCAGAATAAAAATTATTAAAAACTGTCTTCCTGCTAGAGAAAACTGCATCCCAGATTCTGACAAAACAGTAGCAGTAAGAATCAAACCGTAGATGAGTAAACAGTCCACTTTGGGTAAATTAACATTTGAATTGAACAAATTAAGGTTTAAATTGAATCAACATGCAGCTGCACCCCTCAGAGCTACTGTGACTGAAAATCCACTGCCTAGTGATTTAGCCCCATGCAGGGGTTCAGCATTTACATGCTTGCAACTGCAAGCAGCACAGTTCAGAAAATGCAACCATTATTTCTTATGTAGATATGCAAGGATGTTAATATTACTCATCATTTCTTTAGATTATTTCATTCCATACAGACTTTAAGGGAAGGTTGATTTACTTAGATGTTACAGTTTGTTTTTTTATTAAAAAATATATAATACATTTAGAATTATACATGTATCTTAGGTTTTTGTTTTATCCTCAACTATCAATTACATAAACTGACCTAAGTGCATTTCAGACAGTGATCTCATTGATAAGTACATATTAAAGCATGTTATTGTAAAAATGACACCATAAACAGTGTTCATACCAATAACATACCAACTCTAGAGACAGCATTGAAATTAAACTTCTACTACTGACAATGGTGAGCAGTATCTTGAACTGAATTGCATGATACTTCTTTACTATGAAAGGATGTGTCTTAAAACATCTTGTCTTGCAATATTCTTTGATCTTTCTGATCAGAATGAACTCTCCTGTAGACATCAGCATTACCATTCCCCATATGATCCTTATTTATTGACCTTCTACCACAGACTTTCAGAAGGAATGGAAACAACTTATGTTGATATATGTGATGCAGCATCTCAATGCAAACAGCATTCCACAGGAAACATCGATCCCTCTTTAGAATCCCAGATCCTGTTTATTTCTCACCACATCTCCATTTCTCAAGACATCTTTCGTGTTGTCTTTCGTCATTCAGGGAAAAGATGAAAGAAAAAGATAACAGCTTGAAGCTTTTCTTCATTTAGACTTAAGTTCTGAAGATCTGGGCAAAGATGATGCTCTTACAGGAAGCTGAGGTAGAGAAGTGACATTACTTTGCTTACCACTTTCATGTTTTCTTCTTTCTTAATAAATGTAAACACAATATAGCTTGTTTTTAAATTACACATACAACCTGACATTCAATGTGGCTTGTTCTCAATCATTACCCATGTTTTTCCTGTACCACAAAAGCCCTCTCTGATCTCCAATATGCCTCAGGTATACAGATTCTGTATACCTGACCTCTCATCAGTATAGGACGAGAACCTTCTTTAATGCTCTGGAATAAGGAATACCACAGATAATGATCCTGTTATGGAAGACTATACCAGAAAGAGCTCATGACTTCAAAATGCAAATTACTTTCCACAATTGAATTATATTGTTTTAATCTGCATGACTGCATGAACATTTCTGCTCATATAATTTCGACATTTTGCTCACTCTCATTATGCATTGCAGTAGTCTTAATTAGAGAATCAAACTTACTTTCATAAGAGAACTCAAGTCATTCAGTATCTACAATGCTGGATGTCAGTGACCTAGAATATTTACCTAGAATATTTAGTTAGTTGCTCTTATGCACTCCATGCACTCAATGACCTGGATGAGGGCACGGAGTGCACCCTGAGCAAGTTTGCGGATGACACCAAGCTGGGTGGAGTGGCCGACACTCCGGAGGGATGTGCTGCCATCCAGAGGGACCTGGACAGGCTGCAGAGTTGGGCAGAGAGGAACCTCCTGAGGTTCAATCAGGACAAGTGCAGGGTCCTGCACCTGAGGCACCAGTACCAATTAGGGGTCGACCTGCTGGAAAGCAGCTCCACAGAAAGGGACCTGGAAGTCCTGGTTAACCATGGACTTCCAAGTTAACCATGAGGCAGCAGTGCCCTCATGGCCAAGAAGGCCAATGAGATCCTGGCTGCATCAAGAGGATGTTGCCAGCAGATGGAGGGAGGTGATCCTGCCCCTATCCTCAGCTCCGGTGAGGCCGCACCTGGAGCACTGGGGGCAGTTCTGGGCTCCCTAGTATAAGAGGGACGTGGAGCTTCTAGAGAGGGTCCAGTAGAGAGCAACTAAGATGATTAAGGGACTGGAGCATCTCTCGTATGAGGAGAGACTGAGTGAATTGGGCCCGTTTTCTCTGGAGGAGAGGGGATATGATTAATGTGTAAGTTCATGAAGGGAGAATGCAGGGACAAGCTCTTCTCAGTGGTGGCCAGCGATAAGACAAGAGCATATGGGCATAAGCTGAAACACCAGAAACTCCATCTCCATGTGAGGAAGAACTTCTTCACTGTGAGAGTGACAGAGCCCTGGCACAGGCTGCCCAGGGAGGTTGTGGAGTCTCCTTCTCTGGAGGTCTTCAAAACCCACCTGGATGCTGCCCTGTGCCACCTGCTCTAGGTGTGCCCACTGGAGTGGGAAGGTTGGACCAGATGATCTCTAGAGGTCCCTTCCAACCTTGAACATGCTGTGATTCTGTGATTCTGTATGCAGCCCTACAAATTAACATGTTCTTTGAACTCAACCCTGAACACCAAATACTATTTATCTCACTAAGGAAAGTGAAATATCATGTTATCATATCGTCTTAGTGTTTTCTTCCAAATTGTCTGTAAAGTAAAAAGACACAATTTCTTTAATTTATCCCTTGTAAAAAAGCTAAAACATGCCCAAGTTACACAGCATGACAGCTTCCTCCCCCTTGCCTTTCAATTCACCGGCATTTAGCTGTGAAGTATAAGCTTATTCGTGAAGTGGTATACCTGAGAATGAGAAGTGGCATGCTACTATTGAGGAAGCTGGTTTTCTGTTTTAAGAGTTTGATTCAACTGACTAAGATTTCAGTAAGATTTGGAATCAGTTGAAGAAAAATTCCTTACTTTTAAGACCTCTCAATATTACATCAGTCCTAAAGTGTTTCTGTTTGCCTCTCACTTAGTCTCCACAAACGTCCACATTCTGAGCTTCATACCTGAAGTGTTTATAGTATTTTCTTATAATGTACTGATAATATAAAATACAAGAGAAAAAGCACTCAGTGTGACATTTTCCTCATACAGAAGTATGTTATGTCTCTTGCTGAAAGCTGTAGTATTCCCAAATCGGTTTTCAGAGAGCTTGGCAACAGTTCAACTACCACAAATGGCACAGCACAAACCTCCATATCTTGAAATCTCTAAAAGAGAACAGCTGCCCCTGCATTTCTTTTACAGCCAGAAACAGTTTGAAATATATATAACTGAACCTATTAAGTTCAATAATGTTCACACTGTTTGAGATGCCTTGCAACATGCCTTTGATATCAGGCTATATTTATATAGAATATTACTGCTTCCAGACGAAAATAATTTGATGTGAGCTGACAGCAAAGAACTCCTCCAACCTTGTGAAATGTATTCTCACACTCAACCTCTATCAAGTTACACCTTACAGGGATTTAATTTAGTTTCTAACCAAAATAGGCAGCTTTTGGGAGAGTGTTTTGTAACAAAAAGTAGGTTGTGCAATTCCTCTCCCATATATCTTTGAACTCCATGAAACTTCCAGAGTGGAAAAATATTGAGGATTCGGTCCCTTTCTAAATATTTCTCTCTTTGTAGGCAATAGGAAGAGAACAAGTTTGAGACAAAGCATAAAACAGGACTTAAGAGATGTCCTCCTACTACCTATCAGTTCTGAGATTGGTTTGGAGTGTTAGTAAAAAACAAATCAAGAAACACACACCAACCAGGTACACTGAAGCATACATGCATGAAATTGATAGGAATCAGCTATTCTACCTTTTTATATATGTCACTACTCTGACCAAGTCCTTTCTACCCTAAGAGGGTTTTTTTCAGTTTTCTCTTACAAGTACAATCTCTAAATGAAGCCAATGGCTTTTATATATTTATCCAGTAACAGGTGTTCGCTGCTTGAGTACCTCATGTGACTTCAGTCCTAATGTCCTATTTGCCCATAAAAGTCATGTCACACCACATAGCTTACAGTAGATAATATTGTTCCCTGAAATCAAATAAGCCTTTCCTTTTGTGTCAATGGCTTCTTTCAGTATTAAGGTTATTGTTTGTACTAGGATACTTAACAGTCTATAGACAATATTTTTTTAAAAAAATGCTGTTTATTCTGCTCAGTACTCCACATTCTCCTGTAGTCTCATCTATTACACTTGCCAAAAAAAACCTTCCAAACCTGTATTAAAGTTGTGGAAACTGGGTCGAGGCTTGCAAATACAATGGAAAAGGTGTGTCCCTCCCACTGATTGTAAAGTCCGTGTATTTTTGTTGGACAGTAGCTTAAAGTTCACCAGCTTGAAGTTGAAGACATGCCCATATGCTACTTTTTTTCCTCTCCATTACAGTTTTCCAAAATTAAAGCCCTTTCTATTGCATTAGGCATTATGTACATTCTAAAGTGTACCAAATCCTTCAGCTGACACGTTCCAGCTACTCTGTCAAGCATTCTCTCAATTTTACAGAGTTTTTATTCACATTTTGATCTTTCAGTAGACATTGACATTCTGCTACATAATAAAAAATGTTTGTTCAAACACTCTAATCTTACTCAGTTCCCACACTAAAGTCATCTATCCATATTCCATTTTCACAATGAGCATTAAATGCTTCACATTTCTACACTGTAAAGCCACAGCTGAATCTGGGTAATTGAAGCTCTAATTTAACAGAATGTCACTAGACATAACAAGTCCTTCAAATATTAGATACCAAAACCGAAACTTCTTCCTGAAAAATCCTTAGTAGTTTTCATTACCTTCTTATAGGGTCATGCATAGTTTCATCTCTGTTTATCTTCTCCTTTTAATTGCTCCATGTAGAAGTGTTAGTAAGCTGCCAGATACAGTATATTGTAATTACAGAGAAAGAAGACTGTTTACACAGAATTTTGATCCCAGCTCTTTGAAGAGCACAGGGGCAAACTTTTTGCAGCACAGCTCTTCACCAGTTCCATCCTGTTTCTCAGAGATCCTCAGCTATCCTACAAAGAGCAAAGAATTTCCTGAAGCCTAAGGATTTCCGGGAAATCACCAAAACTACTCCTGAAGAAGGCAACCCCTTCATGGCAAACTAGAGGAATGTCTTTCTAATGTCTTTAAATTTCGCCGTGTCTGCTAATACCTAAACCATAAGCCTCTCAAAGAGCACATGATGCATTATACGAAGAGAGTCTGACACTTTTCAGAATAAAATTAAGAGCCTTCACCTCAGGTTTTCCAACAACTATTCTTTTAAAAGAATCTGAGTAACATGCAAGGTTACCTGAACCTGCCCTTCACAAATCAAACCACAAGGGACTCCTGCAAATATTTATCACAGGCTGTAGTTTTTCCAATTAACAATCCAATTACTCATTTGCAGTTTCCTGGAATACTTCTGGACTCTTTCCACACACCACCACAAAGTAGTACTTATATAGTCACTTTACTGAACCAGGAATATGTTTAAATAGTACTAATTTTGTAACATTACTTGAAAAGAATAAGAGTGTAACAAAAAAAGACACTTCACAGAAAACACTAAATTAAAATAATACAGCTATACACAGTAATCATGCAGGTATTGGCATTAACATTAGTTATACATTAGCTATATTACTATAAAGTCCTAAGTATAGTATTAGGGCTTGGTCATAAGACAGCAGGTTAATTGCCCACACAGGTTCATCCTGTGGTGCAGGGGCTTAGCAGAAAAAACACGTAGTAGTAGCAGTAGCAGCAACAGGGTGTTCTTTAGCCAGGAGCAGGGCATGAATCAGTGAAATAGGGTTTTATCTCCCTTGGGAGCATAAGCCCAGTGTTTAATATAGAGATTATAATTCTGATCTTTCAATATTATTCTAGTCATCTAAAAGTAGACAGTCATGTAGATACACATGAGTTTTCAACAAGAACCAAAAAAGAAAAAAACACAGACTCTCTAGCTACAGTTCTGACACAGGCTGTACACAGGTACATTCCTGTGCACAGATTTATGGGCCAAGACCAAGCAAGAAACACCAACCATGTTATGACTCCTGCTATAAATATTTGAAAAAACAAACTATTCTGTCAGTAGGTGACTCATTTTCCATAAATATGCCAAATTTAATCCAAGCTAACATTGTACTAGAAAGCAAATAGTTATGTATATTAGACCATGGCACTTAGTGTTTTCAATATAATTGGATCATGAGGCTGAGGTCAGTCACAGCAAAGAAAGAAGAACAGGAAGTTGTCAGCATTTTCAGAAAAGATGAGCCACATTGCCCTCAAAGGATACTCCATGATCAAAAGGCAACCAACATAGGAGTTAATGTAACTAATTAAATAATCGATATTAGCTCCTATTACTAATTGACAAAGGCAAAGCTGAACTCTTTCAGCACAAGCATAGCACATAACTGGCACGCACACCCACATCCCAGCTCTACCACTATTAATACTAAAGTCCCAGCAGCACTCACCACCTGCTACAGGCCTCGAGACTGGGTAGGACGCAACCACATGGGAGAGAAACAGATGCAGAAACAGTCAAAAAAAAACAATCCACAGCCTGCAGAGTGATTTGCTCAGAGATTAAATAAGGGGTCCTGACACAATCAGTGTGCTCATACCTCTGCCAAAACCCACCAGCATCAGCTTACTTTTTGGTTTTGGAGAGAAAAAGGGAGATTTCTGGGGATTTTTCATTTTTTTAAATAAACAGTTTCAACAAGCACCCTGTCAAGCGTTACCAAATCTGTAGTGTCTTTGGAAACAGCAGCATTTGCTTCAGAGAATGTGCAGACACCCTGTGCTTTTCTGCACCATGAAGCTGTGGCATGAAATAAAGCTCACAATGGTATTGGAATCTCCTTAAGTCTCTCCTAACATGCAGCAGCCCATCCAGTTGCTGCCATGACAATGATGCAAGAGGCAGTAGATAAGAGGTTATATGCAGCATAGAAATATCCAAAGAAATGCTTTCCTCAGGAAAAGAATAAAACAGCACTCTAAATATTGCTTTCTTCAGTTGTGAATGATTACAACCCCATGCAAACAAAAAGCTGCTTTTAAAGTTGTTTTTTAATACTATTCCATGAAGAATTGTATAGCTCTAAAGCTATTCTGGCTCTAAACACTAATGATTTTTTGACTTTATAAGTTTACTTCCTTTGAAACCTGAACTTCCCGTCCCTTCCCCTTCCTCCTTTGGGTGGTTGTAACAAACAGATGTGAAAATAAGTGCTGTGCATGCTTTCAGGATGAAAAATATTAAATACACTGCTTTTTTTTCCAGTGCAATTCAGATAGAGAATTAATCTGCTATTAAATCTTAGCCAGCACACAAGCCAGATAGACCCGTAAGTATATGACAAACAAAACACTTTTTATATCCCTAACATAATGCTTAACAGCAAGTGAAATCACAAAATAAACCAGGATGAGCATGATGTTTACACAATCTGTTCCATGAGCTGGATAGTTTTTTAAGTCCACAAAAGCATTTTGGATTAACTTGAGAGGTTTTTCTTCCTCTGTAGATACTATAAATAATAGTTCAGTATTCCACTGGAATGCTCCACAACACTGTTATGATTCACTGACCTACACGTACATTTTTCTTGACCAGCTGGTACTTGCTTATGTCATCGAATCATAGAATGCTTAAGGTTGGAAGGGACCTTAGAGGTCATCTAGTCCAACCCCCCTGCACATGCAGGGTCACCT